>CP137686.1:13214724-13303563 GCA_037976565.1 Mesocentrotus franciscanus
GAATGGCACTCGTCTCATTTTTAACTACTTTGCTTTTCTCTACCAAGGTGTATAAATGGGAACTTGGGATATGATGCAGAGGTCTTTTGTCTTTTAGAGGTGCTCTTTAATACAGAGTGGGGGGTGATTTTTGTGGAGTAAGGAAGCACCTGAAAGATATGTTAAACCAAATATTTGTTCTGTCAAATGTTTTTTTTTTTAAACTTTGCTCCTCCCCTGAATATCAAAGAGCCATCAGTGATTCATATTTAAGACTTTTGGTAGTTCAAGCAAGAACACAACATGACTTGCAATGATTCTAACCTCTCTTGACAGATCCGTAAGCTTGAGTTCCTATTGGCTGATGCTGTAGATAAAGGATGTGAGGTCATCTTGACGTGTGGAGGAGTCCGATCCAATCACTGCCGAGCGACGGCCATCTCGTCTTGTCAGCTCGGGTTAGAATGCCATCTATTTCTGTGGTCCAGAACTAAGGTAAGTCAATGGCTTATAATGTCATGATGTACCAAACACTGCTTAAGGACAGACATTTCATTTCTGGTTTGAAGCACATCTTTGTCCAGGGTCATTTCATGGCCACTGTTGGGGCAATTCTCATAACATTACCAGAAGTGAGAAACTGTCTTTTATAAACTATACCAATGGTTGCTCAAATGAGTTTAGCATAAAAAGCATAGCCAAATATGTTTAGTACCGGTACTCTAACTTCATCGTGAATCAATATTATAGGCCAAAATTTTATGTAATGTGATATATAAATGTGATGTTGTAATGTAATGTAATGCTGGTGAAAGAAGAAATGCATAATAGACAAAGATTTTGAAGAGAAGAAACTGAAACAGGAATGATTCTGGCAGGGCAGTAATATATATATTCACTGCATAAAAATCTTCAACAAATGATTGAACATATATGGAACAAAATGAAACCATAGTGTAAATGTTTCATTTCATTTTTCAGCAATGTCTATGAATGTGTTATATAGAATGCACCTGATGATATGAAAACTTACATAAGCTTGTCCAACATAGCAACAACCACCACAAGTTGAATTCCACCTCCAGCTATTGCACTGGATACAATCAATTGAACATTGCAAGGTCTTAGAGAGGACCATGTGGAAACTGGATGCATTTTAACTGGTCTATAATAGAAAAGGAGTATAGTTCAAAATGTAACAGATGTAACTTTTATTTATTTTTTTCTCTTTAGGACCTTACAGGCCAGTTCACTGGGAACACTCTTTAGACAGGATGGTCGGAGCCAACTTTTATCTCGTCCCTTCAGAGTGCTCGCTCCAGAAGGAGATCTATCCCAGAATGCAACAGCTCCAGGAGCATATAATGTAAGTCTTACTGTTACAACCAGAAACTTTCATGAATTTTAGGTGTTGTTGAGTTTCATGAAAGTTTTATGTTGCCAAATAATTGATAAGCAACTGTCTAAACAGGGATTTTTAGGCAATTTGATTTTTAAAATGTCAAATATTATCATGAAAACGGTTGTAATTAACCATTCGAAAGTCTCATTCGCAAGGTGCCTTTTTTACAGTATGTATTTAAAGCTACATGTAGTCTTGATTTCTAAAGTTGCATGAATCTGGAAGTTCTCTCCTGACAATAGGGTCGGAAAGTCTTGGTTTGTCAAATGTATTTACCTGACTGAAGTCAGTTGCAGGGGCACTTACTGGGGGTGTACCTCGGTACCACTGGTCATACTTAGAATATGAAAATGAGAATTTACAAGGGGTGGGAATGGGGGAGGGAATCCTATCGCCTTCTTTTCTTGACCTTTCCACATTCTGTCTTTATCTTTTATCTATTTTTCGATGTTTTCATCTTTTATTATTATGTTTTCCATCATTTGATTGGGGTGCATGTGCCCGTGCCGTGGCTGCCACCACCCCGAGTTTATGAATAAATACAATTCATTCATTTTTTTATCCTCTCTTGATTAATTTCAGGAAGACAACAGGGAAGAAGTGTTATTCGATACCTCTGGGTGGCTCGAACTCTGTTGGGGTGTGGGGGTATATAGACTGCTTCAATGAACTCATGAAACAGGTGTAATTATCTAGTTCTTCAGCTTTTTACCATGTTGGGGTAAAATAAAGAAACATGAGAGGAATTTCAATATTCGTGTACTTACAAACAATGTTGGTGTATGGTAGTATAAAGACTGCTTCAATGAACTCAACAAACAGGTGGAGTCTTGTAGTCTTGGTGGTCTGAAATTTGCTCCAGCGACGAGGATCCCGATTTCTATTACATGTACTTTCATTGATTGTTTTAATTGTTTGAATCACAATTTCCTTTAACATCACAAATCAGTCCCAGAAGTTTGCTAACAACTCGTGTACATGCAAGGTATTTTTTACTCCTATTAAAGCTAAAGCTACCATTTATCAGGCTTTCCAGTATGTATGATACTTATCTATTGAGCTGCCTTTTGATCATTTAAGCCGTTAATTACTGAATTCTCTAATTCACATAGGCTTAATACATTGACCACCTGGTATCAGTAGGCAAAGGGTTAGTACAAAATGTACAGGATGTACTATCTTGCGCTAAATGTTTTTGTTTACTATACAGGGTTTACATGAGAGATTCACAGACATTGTCGTAGCATCGGGAAGCACCGGATCCGTTACTGGCCTTGCCATAGGGAACCATCTGACAGGAAACAAAGTCAAGTAAGTATTAAAGCATTTTTGGACAGGGTTGCATGAATATTATTCATTTCAATTGGAATAAATGTTTGTATCGACTGAGCCACTATTTATGTATCTGTCGATGAGTTTTGAATTCAATCTCCTTTGTGAATTTGAGTCATTATCCCTGTGGAAACTTTTTAACAGTCAATGCTTCTTACATTTACTTTCATGAGGAAGGTGGTGTGACCTTAGCGACCTTAGAGACCTTGGGTAAATGACATCAAAGGTCAAAGGTCATTCACATATCCACATTTTGTTCTTTAAAACTGTCTTCTAACGGAATCGAAGGCATGGCAGTCATAGCTGACTCTGCCTACTTTCACGAGGAAGTTGATGTACGTGATCGTGAGAGATTAGATCTTAAAGATTAATGACATCAAAGGTCAAAGGTCATTCATATATCCACTTATATATATTCATCAATATTTATTTTTAAAAGCTTTGTTTTTACAGAGTCCATGGCATGGCAGTCATATCCGACGCTGCTTACTTTCACGAGGAAGCTGACGCGATCTTGAGAGACCTAGGCTTGCAGGCCAGTGATGGGTCATCAGGGGTCAAGGCTGAGGACATTATGGACATCGTGGAGGGAGTGAAGGGCATAGGTTATGGTCTGTCCACACCAGAGGAATTGGGTGATTATTTATTGCTATCAGAGATTGTTTCATCTATGTAGATCGAGCCAATAGGGCATTGGCTATGCATTATTAAATATGACTTATTACCTTTTTGGCTCTTAACTGACGATTTTGGTGTAGTTTTGATAGTTATAGTGAGTTGTTTGATTCAGTTTATCTGTTTGCTTGGTGTTCTGCATGTTAATTGTTGACAAGAAGAGATTATTTCATCCGTTGAGAACCAAAAGAGTCCTGACTCTGTGTTGAGTGATGTGAGTTAACACCCTTTTGGGCCGGTATCCAATTCAATACTTTGATTAAGTAAAACTTTTACCTAGCATTTGGCTTAGCATTCAGATCACATTTAACCAATTACTTTTGCAAGCGGACTTTACGGCAAAATACTTAATGATAAGCATTGTGACATCACGCGGTCAATCAAAAATAATGCGCAATTGATGAGAAAACCATATGTTGGCTAAATATTTTATCTAAGCTGAAAACTTGTGTTAAATACTCATATTTCATTATGAAAGTGTTTCTACTGTAAATCACAGTGTTGAGAATGGGGGCATGGTCTGCATATGATTGAAAAGCAATTCAGATAAAATCCTCAACTCAGGAGGAATTCAAACCTTCAACATGATCTGCTATGTGGGCTGTGACTACATTAGCAGGCTAATTCTGTATCATTACATAGACAAGATGAATCGTGAATTTCAACAAATATCTCGGTCTTTGTAATAAAAAAATACACGGGGGCTCAGGGCGAATTTGCCCCCGAAATGCCCAAAAGAGCCCCCGGAAATCAGAAAAGAGCCCCTGTAAATTTGCATAGAGTTCAATGCAAAACAAATTTTAGAGTGTTATTTTTATGCAGGCAAGCTTGAAAAGTAGCCCCGAAAAAATAAATATTAATTTTTTTCCTGTAATTTGGACTTGTTGAGAATCATAGTTTCCAGAGCTAAATATGTCATTGAACCGTTATCAACATAGACACGTAAACAAACCTTATCTTTCGTCGTGACTAACTTCTTTCTTCGTATCTTTAGAATGTATTCAAGAGGTTGCCACGACAACAGGTATCCTGGTAGATCCGTGCACAGGGAAGGCCACCTACCATACCATGAAACTCATGAAAGAAAATCCTGACAGGTTCATAGGAAAGAAGATACTCTTTATTCATACAGGTAAGTGCCTAGTATGGAATACAATCATCCCATAAACTTTGTGGGTTCAAGTAGGTTTGCTTGTAGTGTTGGAATTGCAGGTATTTCTTCAGGTTGGTATTTCAGGAGTAACAGTGAGCTTAGAGTGGCAAAGTTACCCAGTTTTAATTAGGATTTGTTATTACCATACACTTACAAGATGGCGTCATCATATGTTTATTCAATTGAATAGTGGATCTCACTAAATCACTAAATTTAATGCTAGGGATCATTGTCAGCACAAAACAAGTGATTTTCTACCGAATCTCACAATTCCATCATTTTTAGAATGAGGGATAAATGTTATTTGATATCATCATTTTCAAGTGTCAATCCATAAGTACTTTGCTTTACAGCTAGCACTTGTACCTCCTTCATTTAATACTACAAACCTTGTTCATGTTAACTTATTGGCCCAAATGCACAAAGGAGGTTTATCTTCATTCATGGTATCAACCTCCATTAGCATAGTATGCAAGTGTCCAGGGCCCGTATTCAATAAACTTCTAAGACATTTTTCTTAAGTCTAAGAAAATGTCTCAGAATTTGTCTAGGTTAAGAAAGTTACCTTAGCCGTATTCTAAACACGTAAAGCAGTTTGTCTTAGCTAAGACGAAAGTTAAGACAAATTCTTAGACCCGATGACGTCATTTTGGAAAGTCAAATTGGTCGACTCGGCGACTTAATTGCAGCTGAATTTGCCAATGCAATTTGCGTGTTAAAATAAAAATCGCACCGCACGAAAATTATACACAAAACGTAATGGGAGATAGAGTGTAAGGGAGGTACCATGCTCACAGAATTGTTTTAGGCTTGACCAACTGACACTAAACATTAGTAGGGCAGTCTAGTCAAGACCCCCTGAGGCTAGATCTACTATCCAACGTAGGCTTTTTATACTTTTCTGTCAAACATCTTCGAAGAGCCAAAACCGGGCGTTCTTAATCTTATGCCGCGGCCACAGGACGGTCTATGAAGTTAGCGCCGTCGCATAGCCAGCGGACCAGCGCTAGCATTGGATTTGAAGCTACCCTTAAATCGTCTACTGCTATAGATATAGGTAGATGTAGTAGATCTAGACTCCTAGATCTATAGCTAGCCTAGCCTTAACTTAATAAAATAGTTAATTTTAACCTAGATCTATATCAGACTCGTAATAAAACAAATTTTGTCTCACCTAGCATTATGCCAATGACACATTGATCCCTGTTTCCATATTTTAATGCCAATGACTAAGAAAAGATTTCTTTACGACAGCCATGTCATAATTTAAAAGTAGTGTTAACACTGTTATGAAGGCGGCGTGCTACGCTGGATCGTTTGCTATATAAATATAGGCCTAGTAGTATTATATTACACAAGGCAAACATAAACAATGGCGCTTAATTCTGCGCTGCGCCGTCGACGCTGTATACGCGAAGCTAATTACGTTAATATAGGTCAACACTGATAACCTGCGCTGCGCTGGCATTGCATGCATCGCATCCGTAGGCTATATGATTTTTAATTCCATTTGATCGAAACCCGAAGTGACATTCGGCGTGCAGCAGCACTGAGCTGCCGGTGTTGAAGCCCTATTTAAGCATCCTCGACATATGCTTAAATTTAGGGTAGATTTCTTACTTATCTGAGATATCTCGATTGTATAGAATACGACATGCTATTTAAGCCCTTTTTCTTAGATAAAATCTAAGAATTCTTCTTACTCTTAAGGCAAAATTCTTAGCCCCAATGCTTTTATAGAATACGCATTTTTGCTAAGACTGTTTTCTTAGCCAAAATTTAAGAAAAAGTACTTAGATTTCATGCTTAAGAAGTTTATTGAATACGGGCCCTGATGTACAATGGCCAAATGGACACTTGTGATTTTACACTTACATTATTTTGTATATACTCTTATTTTAGTCCATTGTGGAGGTTAAACCATGGTTTAGACAATGATGTCCTAGTCGAGAGGTTTAAGCTAAGGCTGTGACGAGTACTCAAATACTTGAGTACTCGCACTGTTGACAACTACGAGTACGATTTCGTTCTCGAATACTCGGCCGCCATTTTTTTTTTTTCCCCGTTTCCCAGCTCAATCATACACAGGGTGTCACTTTCAACTCACCACTCAGAAACTGGGACCAAATCTCCGGATGTCTGTCATCTTTAGTTTTAAAAATAACATTGTTACTATTATTTGTGAAAAATTCAAAAGCACAAATCGGCTCCTTCAACTGCAACTTGAAGTAAAATCGCGGGTTTTCGGAGACGAACCTTCCACCGTAGTATGGTGTTGGCAAAAAAAAACAAAAAAACATGGCGTCCGAGTATTTGAATATTCGCCTGTAAGCCTGGGAATGTACTCGAGTACCTCATTACATGCTTATGCACAGCCTTAGTTTAAGCACTTGACTTGAAATGCAAAGGTCATGGATTCGATCCTGACACGGAACTAATTTCTTGAGGCGAGGCATTAATCTACATTTGCCACTCCATATCCAGGAGAGAAATGGGGACCGGGTAGGATAACGAAAGCCTTTGTGTTAGTAATTGCATGCATATACTCTCATGGTGACCATATGGTAGGAATACTCCCAGGGAGTGAAGATGGTGCACATTGTGCATGAATGAATCCGATGACTGGGGTAATAATATCTGTAACCGCTATATAAATCCGGATTATTATTATTATTATTAAACCTCCTCTGTGACCTCAGGCCTTTAACTCTAAAAAGAAACTTGTCCCAGTAGCTTCCTGTTTAATTGATGTTACCATGGTTACTTTGTTTGATTAGGAGGATGGTTTGATCTGTTCAGTGGAGTGATGTCATCCGCCATTGATGGCAAGAGCTCTGCAGAAAACAAGGTCTATGATTGGATGGAAATGACTGACAAATTGCCTTTTGACCAATAGAAATAAAGAACATATAAAAACTGTATTCTAAGCTTCCACTCTGGGTTGTTTGGTTGTTAGTTTTTGTTTTGTTGTATGTTTGTTTTGTTTCGTTTTAATTTCTTCTTTTCATTTTTAGTAGAGCTTAAGCTTCCGGTATTTAATGAAGAATTTGGTATTGGGCTTTCTTGGTGTTATGTTGGAAATCTATAAATTAATAAGAATTTTAACTAATGCATATTCAACATATAATGACATTGATATCATCAGAATATGTTTTGATCAGTTTGATTTTACAAAGTCAATATATATTCAGCAGGCATTGTAAGATGAACCAGATCTAGATATGTTATGCCTTTTGTTTTTGTTTGTGTTTGAACTTTGTAAAAGTTTAACTGTGTCATCTTCTGTTTTTATCGGGACTGTAATAATAATAATATTCCGTTCTTGTATAGCGCATAACACGTTTTGATGTAACATCCCTATGCGCTTCCAAAGAGCTTTGGAAATTATTATCCTAGCTTTAGCTTCAGCAGCTGTTATCAGCGCAAAGTGCATTTAAAGGAAAATTCCTACCAGGTACCCATTTACCTCACCTGGGTGGAGTGTGGCAAATGTAGATTGATGTCTTGCCAAAAGACGTTAGTGTTGTGGCAGGGATTCGACCCCCTCACCTTGTGGTTCACAGTCCGGAGACTTATCCACGGGACCAAAACACCCCTACCTCTGTAAGTCATGTTGATTAGCATGGTAACTTGTGTGTGTGATAGTAACTCATTATTCTACCAGTATTCATGTATGTGCTTTTGGAACAGTAATTGCTAGAAGTAATAATCGTATCAACAGATTGCATTATATATTTGTGAAAAACTGAAATTTGTTTTATTCTTATAAATGGTACACTTCTACTTTGCATAATTAGACCAAGTAAATGTTTCATGTCTCCTCCCACTTCCTATTTTTCTGCTGGCCTAAAAACACCATCCGTTGCCTTGTTCTGTGTGTATTTTACTGTTTGTTTTGGTACAGTATGCAGCTCTGTGAGGGAGCTGCCTAAACTGTGCGCTCATTCATAGTTTAGCTTCTGTTAGTTGTCCTGGTGAAGTAATGGTAAAACCAGAAATTTCAGAAAGTAAACGAAAGGCATTCTCGAAGCAAGAAATTTCCAAAAATTTGCCTTGTTTGGTGGGTGTATTAAATTTGATAATTTGGCGGCATGAATTGTGATGCCGCATCGTTATAATCATTTATATCTTTTCGTAACAAAATCTATTGTCGGTATCTGGTGTTCTAGTACGGTGCAATAAACAAGGTTAACATATCATGTTGTCCATGTGTTTTCAATGAACAAGGAATAGTAGAACTTGATCCTATTTTATGTTCATGTTCACATTGTAAACATTTTTAATAAAGCAAATTGAGCTGAAATGAATTGAAAAGAAAAAAGTGCAATTGCCTAACTTTTTATTTGATCAATGGCCAATTTGTGTGTACATGTATTTATAATTTTTTGTTAAAGATTGGAAAGAAAGGGAGGCTAAATAACAAGAAAGGCTGGAAATAGTTCGGAAGAGGGAAAAGAAAAGTGCAGAGAAAGGATGAGAGACAAGAGTATGGGTAGAGAGAGGAAGAGAAGATTGAGAGAGAGTGGGGGGACAAGAGAGGAAGAGGGAGTGTGAGAGAGGAAGACAAAGAGATAAAGAGAAGATTGAGTGAGAGAGTGGGGGGACAAGAGAGGAAGAGGGAGTGAGAGAATGGGGGAGAAAGAGAAAATTGAGTGAGAGAGTGGGGGGACAAGAAAGGAAGAGGGAGTGAGAGAATGGGAGAAAGAGAAAATGAGAGAGGAAGACAAAGAGAGAGAAAGAGAAGAGAGGGACAGAGGGGATATACAGATCGAGTCGGAGTGAGAGAAAGAGACGGAGAGAACAGAGGGTAGAGATATGAGAAAGAATGATTGAATAATGTGATACACTACACTTCAAACCTGCTTTAGCGACCACCTGTCTATAAAGACATTTTTTGTTTCCCTTGAAAATCATTTCTCACTAAAATGTGTATTAACCTGTACATAAAGAAAATTCACCTGCTCATAACAGAGCCCTTTTCTTGTCTCCCTATAGCAGGTTCCACTGTATTTTATTCTATGTGTTGTAACACTCAAGACATAATTCAGAATTCTAGTAAAAATAAAATGGCTTGTATTTATGAGTAAAAACAAAACTGAAGGTGAAGATTTAATATTCAATAAAAATCTAGCAATTCTTTTTTTTAAGTCATCAGTACAAAAAAAAAAAAAATGTATATCACATATCTTCCACCGTTTAATCTCATCAATTATTATTTCTTCTTTAAGCTTTAATTTCCATCTATTCTAACTAATAACAAAGTCACACAGTTGCTTATAATGAAAAGACAGAGATTTCTAGAATGACATTGTTATAATTACATCTTTTATTACATATTAATGTAGATATTACTGACAGAAATACAAGACATATTTTAGATCTACATATTCTTTTAAAACCAGACAAAGAAACCACCTCCTTTCAACGAATTTATAGGAAAAGATAAAGAAGTCTAGTACAAATAAAGTAAGTTATGTATTTCAGTACAATATTGTTAAATGGTTTTGTAATAGGATGTAAATGAATTTCACAGAAATATAAAATGAAAATGATTATAAAGAACTCGATGAGCTCAATGGTTTTTAGAGTAAGAGATTCAAAATATGCAAAATTAGCAAATTCACCTTTTCAGCTAAATACTTGATTTAAGTACAGAGACAATAATTACATTTTAATTCCCTTTTCAATTCTGACAGCAATTTTCTTTTCTTCCCACTAAAAACCTTAGCCCTCATGCCCTCATTCATAACAAATGACACTTTCTTGAATGTTCAAAGGAATTAAAAAGCTAATCATACATGAAACGTTCAGTTAAATTTGGTATGCTTTGCAATACAAAATTGTGTATATTTTGTTGTGATTAAAAGAAAATATGCTGTGTATTACAAGTTTTTCATATTGTATTCATAGAAACTGATATCTCTATTAATGTATCTCTTTACATTGTAGGTCACATGTTAATCAATCCAGGATAAGAAATTAATGCTGATAGAAGTTATTTTCTTAGTACATAGATTCACAGATACTCTTCGTGCAGAAAATCAAATTGTGGTAGTTTTTGCAAAGTGCTGATTAAAGAAAATTTGATAAATATACTACAATCATCAAAAAGCCACTTTTATCACTATTTTGTTAAGACATCCCCGGACCTGGCAAAACATGTATTTTCAGATTACCACATATTAGGACAATAATGTCATACTAAGAGATAAATATGTACATGTACCTTTATAGCAACCAACAAATATTTTTAACTTTCTACAATGGGATTTGTAATTTCTTAACAGTTTTAAAGCAAAATTTGGTTAGAGACAGAAATAGAGCAAGAGAGAGACAGAGACAGAGCAACAAAAGTGTACCGGTAGTACTGTATAAAAAGAGCAAAGAAGATAATCTAAGTACATTATTAAAAAGCTTGGTCCAAACCAAGATGGTCTTCAACATTTTCATACAACAATGTCATCAAGGATTGACCACTCCATACTGCGATAAAGATTAATATATTATATCTTCAAAGTGCTAGTAATGAAATATATTACAAATGTACATGAGTTTTCATGCCGAAGCACCTATG
Source organism: Mesocentrotus franciscanus (assembly GCA_037976565.1). Lineage (NCBI taxonomy): Eukaryota > Metazoa > Echinodermata > Echinoidea > Camarodonta > Strongylocentrotidae > Mesocentrotus > Mesocentrotus franciscanus. The sequence continues at coordinate 13,225,840 of CP137686.1, forward strand.
CAAAGAGAGGAGGGCAAACAGACAAACTGAAAAGCAAGGCACAAGAAATGAATACAGCCAAAAGGGATGGACACAGGAACAATATTTAAATATTCTATAATTACATGTCTCTTTTAACTACTTATCTACCGGTACATATTTGCCATAATTAGAACATGCCCATTTCCAAATTTACAATGTGACATAGGAAATAGTTGGCTTATGTTGATAGTGGCAACAACTACAGCCTTGCTTTAAATTAACAAAAAACAAATAAATTACACAGAATTATAAAAAAAAGATTATTAGCTAGTAGCTACTACGATGTTAAAAGCATGAATGCATCTATTAATTATGTTTTTATGTATAATACTGACTACGGATATTGGTGGTCTGATTCCCTTCACTACAGCGGTTACTAGGTTTTCTATTGTAGTTTTTGCCTCTTTGCAATGTAATAGTCTACTAATTACAAATAGTATACAAATGATACAAATGATAAACAGCCTCAACAAGAGCTTATAGATCCTGTATTGAACGAAAGATCACATGCATCGTTTGTTTTATCTAACAAAACTCCTATATCCTTGTTACTTGATGCAAAAAGAATTCAATTCAAAATAATTCAAAATAAATAAACCCAAAGATTAATAGGCTTACTTTAGCGCGCACACAGAGATAAGCGCACTTGACTCCATACCCATCCTGTACTTAAAAATAATTGGATAGCACTGGTAACTATTACATGATTTTTCTTTTAAAAAAAACGTGGGATAGTCTCGGTAAAGAATCACACGTGACCACATTTGAACAATCATTTGATTAGGATCTAGGAGTGAGTTGTATATTAAGCAATAGGTAAGTACAAGTAATTAAAAATATGATAAAATAAATAGTAATCTATCAAACCAACAGTTTTATATGTGATATCACTCTGGATCCTAAATATGTTAAAATGTCTAAAGACAAGTACCTTAATTATGTTGTTTCAAACCACAAGCAAAACAGGTTCATGCAGAGCCTGGATAGAATATAGCTTTTATGTTAGCTTTACACCCACTGAATACACACAAGAGATGAAATAATATCATTTGAAATACATTTTTTTTCAGCTCTGAATACATTTTGCCAAGCAGGACCTATCATCTGCATCTCAGACTGTTAAATTTGATGACTTATAGAGGAATACTTTTTTTCACAATATAATGGTTTATGTTTAAACTATTGGGGGCTGAACTTCACAGACACATCTGTGTTCCTTAATGTTCATATTCAAATACAAAAGTTATGGAGGTATGGAGGTCTATCAGTCTACTTCTGTGATCTCATTATTGTTTGTTTAGTGGTGGTTATTTTACCTGACTGCTAAGAAAGCATAAATGCTTGTTAGTAAGCAACCACAGGACCGACGGCTTTAGGTCCTCTCTGAGGGACCGATTATACGAACCTATTGATTGCAAGTCTTCAAACAACCAATCAGAATGCAAGTTCCTGCAGTCAGTTCTTGAAAAGAAGATTCCTATTGGTTCTTGAAGGTACAGTAAATTCCAACAATTTTGCACAATGTTTGGCAACTGCAAAGTCCAATGATGTGATGTACATATTACCTTTATATGTCATGGTATTCTCAAGCCAACGCAATGGCTAAGCTAGCACTCGTGCAATGCAAATACAAGAAAGCAGAGAAGCATATTTTTTTTAAAACTCGGCATAAACATTTTACTTCTATAAGAAATAATGCCAAGTAATGTTTTTTTATGTTGACAATGATTTATAACGTGCTTGAGGGTACGGATCCTGATTGCGATGAGTTTCAAAGCTTTTTGCTGGCTGATGGACCCATAGTGAGACTCTTCTGTAAGTGACGGGGTGTGAGAGGTGTTCTCCTCGCCAGGGGAGAAAGAGCCTGTCAAAAAGAGGATTGAAAGACAAAGATGTATTAAACAGAATGCCAGGTCAGGATTAGCTTTACCAGAGAGTAAAATCTGTTGTGACCAACTGACCGTATTTTACATGAGAACATCATAATTCACAACGAAGTCTTTCACATACGGAGTTTATCATTTCACTTTGTCACATAATCCAAAATAACTCATCAACAGTGAGAGAGGATAGAACATATAAATGCACACATACAAGTAGCTGGTATTACAACCACACATTATATCAAACGCATACCTCATTTGAAAAGAATAGCAGATGAGAAAGCTTACTTTGTTCGTTAGACACGTACACCTCGACCATGAGTGGGAGGGGGTGGATATTCTGAAAAAACGGAGGCAGAGCTTCGTACAACTCATCACTATTCTTACAACAGGCTACAACTTTGAAAGCAAAGTTCATTAAAAAAAAAACGAAACAAAAACGTGGTCTTGGATACAAGAGTGAGTAATTGTGTGCATATTCTTCCCCTGTAGGACTGCCCTAAGAAAAATCTTAGCTTGTTGTTTACCTTGAGTGTCATGGTCCCGGCTAGCCTCGCCCCCATCTTGCCAAACTGCTGAGGGCTCATCCCCTCTCCAGACACCATGGGACTGAAGGTGGACGATACGTTGTTCACCGCCTTCTGGATTGACCGCCGGGGTGTCCGGTTGAAGGAGAACGTCCTGGATACCTTCTTGGTGGCTCTCTTTGCCGCTCTGTTGGAATGACCAGAAACAGAATATGATACATGAATAGCCAGAATCAGACTAACATGTATCTTTATGCCAGCAGTGTGATTCAGTTTTTAGTTCAAGCAACATGTAGACCAGAGTTCTGGTACAACGTGGAATACATGAACAAAATTCTCACCATATAACAGTATTGATTTATACAAATACATGACATGATCAAAATTACAAATAATTGATACCTTTTGGGCGAAAAAACAAAGGGAATGATATCAGCTCCACATGTGTCTTGTCCAATAGTGCAAATCTGCGTTTGTCCTAATCAGTGTAAGTGATTTTGAAAATCATACTTTTTTACATCAAAATTTTGCTTTTCAAAAAGGAATAATATACAAAGGTATATTCTACTAAAATGGAGAAAAAAATCAGAGTGACAACCACATGAATGGGTGTATGGTCTTTTCATGGAAATTAGTATGAGTTGGTAGGTGAGGAGAAATTATCAAACCATCTTTTGTGTATACATCATGTTATCACTATTCATATGTTTATGCTTAAATTCACATCACCGATGATCAATTTCTCATCACTGTCAATGTCACATACATGGGTGGTCATAGTTCAACCAAGAGTTCAAAGGTCAGCTTTGTATACCGTACCTGACAGCCTTGTTCTTTCTGCTTACATCAAAGTCACTCTTAGAAAGCTCTAGGTCCTCTGGAGAAATTTTGCACAAGAAATTCTCCTGGAAAAAATAAACACAAGGAGAGGTATATGTTTCATCAGGTCTGAATTCATTTGAAGTTAGTTTTTACAATGAATCATTAAACATGAATATTTGTATTGTTGTCTTCAATCATATGAACGTTCTCTCTGGACGGAGTAAAAAGTTTTTAGTAGGATATAATGGAACATTTATTGAATTGAGAGCATAGAGGCAGCACCTTTATTTTCAATTATTACAATATTTCATCACAAGTGCTTGAATTTTTGTAAACAAATTTCTGTCTAACAAATATTTGTCCAGGTGTTTGGCAATTCTCTGTATGTCACTCAAAATAACACTTTTTGTGTCTATTTTTCAGCTGGTTTCTGCATAAAATTAAGATTTCAGAAATCAATTTCAAACTTTACAATACTATTGATGGTATGCTACATAAAGACCTTTCAAGACTCAAAATAGTAATACCGGTAAGTATGAAGACATTTCCTTGAACAAAGCTTTGTTTTTAACGTATGCATTCTTAATATCCATACGTTCATTTACCCAGGGGGCACAGCAGGTTCTTGAGACATGGAATGTTGTAAGAGGTTGTTGGGTATTAACGTGTTCGGGGGACCTCCCTGCACAATTTCTAGGTGGACAACCTTAGCAATATGCTACTGGAAAAAAATGGCGGCCATTTTTCAAGATGGCCGCCATGTATAACTACTGTTGTACAATTCTGGGGATTACTTTTTAACAGCACCTCATTTTACCATGTGTAAGGTGTCATATGAAAGAAAATTAAATTTCCTACAAGATGATACCTCATTCAATAGGTTTTGGGATAATTTGCATACAAATTTTGAGCCAAAAGGGTGATTTTTTACCATTTTTTTCAAAAATATGAATTGCGCCAAAATACATATTTCTCCATATTTATTTGATTATGATGCTAATTGACTTGAGACTTGCTAAAAAACTGTTCAGCATCCTGGTTAATATCATACCCAAATTTCAAGTCTAATACTTTTCTAACTAAAAAGTTATAGCGCTCTAAAGTTGACACTTTGTTATGAGCCAAAATGGCAAATTTGCTTGCTAAGGGATATTTTCTCCTTAGCAACGGTAACATAGTGACATGAAAAGTAGAATATATCACGAGAAATTGCTATCACCAAGCAGATGACTACTTTGATAGGAAGTATGATGTCAAATGATGCATTTTCATCATATTTTAATGATAAATATCGCTTAGTTCCCGTTGCTATGGTAATAATATGCCTAGCAACCGATATAAAATGTGTTTCCAGAGTCAATTTAGGATATGGATCAAATAATACGTAAAATCAGACCTGTCCCAAGTGACAGACATAATTTGCCGTCTTAAACATGTTCATAGTGCATGGTGTAGTTCAGAATTTTTACCCTACCCCCTCCCTCCATTGAAAGCCTGCCCCCCATCAAAAGGTATTTTGGGATGGGAGCAGTATGTTGTTAAGGACATGATGTGTGTTCATAAATGATGCAGGCTATCTGTCAAGTAAAAATGAGTTCTGGTTCCAGGTGATAGTCATGAATTTCAGTCTGAATCATGAAGACAGTAGATGGAGGGGTTCAAATTGGCACCCTTTCCCCTTCTGTGACCCTCCCCCCTCTTCTAGAACAAAATTAGAGCAATTTGTCCAAAGCTGTATGCATGAAGTACATTGCAATCGAAAAATTGGTCCATTTTTTTTTTCCTCCAAGGAATCTTCACAATGCATTTAAAATCTAATAGTTCAAGTAGCATGGGAAAGTTTGTCAATGTCTTCCCACCCCCCCCCCCTGCCTCGAGAATTTGACCCCAATTATGTATTTTGTACAGTAAATTCATTAAAGGTATTACAAAGTTTTGGTAAGGGGTATGAATTTGGCTCAAATGAACATATTGGAAGCATATGCGATTTTACAAAATTCAGTGATCGCTGTCGCGGTTGAAATCGAGTCTAAAGTGATGAAATTGTAAATAATAAACTCTTTATGTTGTATAGCGCCCTCTCAAGACTGATATTACTTTAGCTTTAAAACAATGTTTCTTGACTACAATCGACCGATTTGCTATTCCCATTTGGAAATTATATATCGAACTGCATATTCTGAGATTTTCATGGTCGCAGCTACCATGGAATGGCCTTAGGCGCTATTTGAAATATTTGAAATTTACCGGGAGCACCGGTAAATTTGGATTATTCAATTTGCTCGAAAGCAGAAGTGTTTTAGGGGCTAAATTTGTTAGTGCTTATAATACATCCACAGGGGCATCCAAATATATCAAAAATTTAAAGAATTACTATCCAATTACATCCTATTACATCCAATTTCAAAATTTCCCAAAACTTTGTATTACCTTTAACCTGCTATTAAGTGTAAGATGATTAAAGACATGGATTTAAATGATAGACTGGTATCATTCTCTAAAAAATAGATTATTAAAGGTTTGAATCATATCAAATGATGAGTTGGAGTGGGGCAGGGGGTGCAGCTCCCCTGCCCATTTTGAATGTATCCATTTATTGGGCAATCGTCACCTCTTATCAAGGCAGCAATGAGCTAGAATAACGACATATACGAGTATGAGGCTAGTTGCTGGAATGCATCTTATCTGGTGTATTTTGATGACGAAATTACTTATTTACCGTTAGTAGGTGTAATTTGGAATTACATCACAAAGGGGAAAAGGAGTCTCGTCAAATTATTTAAATCTTTAAAAGGGAATATAAATGCCAATGCCCAACTCTTTTTGTGTGTCTCGGAGTCCCTCCACTCTCCTTATAGACTTTGGCCCAAATTAGATTTTACAAGTATTGCCTTCTGCAAGAAACCAATGTACGTCATTAGTGAAAATACATGAGTCCAGTACATTGTCATTATTAAGAGTTATGATTTATCCAGTTTGATCAAAAGCCCTCCAACCAATCACAAACCTATATATATATATCTATCTGTTTGGTACACAGTGGCATCTCTATGGGGTAGGGGCACGTGCATTTGAAGAGAGCATAAAAGGAGGCACAAAACGTAAAAGAGAGAAAAAAGGAAAGGGGAGAAAAGAAGAAAAGAAGAAATTTTGATCCCATTGAATAAATGCGCCCCAAGATGAGAGGCTAAATGCATTAGTAATATAATTTTGTTAAAGCTAGGTCGCGGCTCGCATAAGTAGGTTGCACAGGATCTCCTAATTTTGCACACAAATATAGATATAGTTTATAATTAGCATTTTTTAAATGGCTCCAAATTTAACACCGAAATGTAATTCCCATTGCTTTGCCGCCATTTACAAGTTTCACCAGCTTCTTGTGAGATATTGCACCCTAAATAACTGAATTTTTACAATGGGATTCAACTTTCTAAAAAGAAATTCATCTTTCAACCTTTGAAGAAAACTTCAACTCTTGAAAAAATCTTATCTTTGGGATACCCTGCTATATTCCTTGACCGTCGTGTTCGTTAATTTTTTTCACCATTTAAGTAGAGATGAATAGAAAACCACTTATCTATGATTAAAATACGAAACTATACATAGACCTACAACTCGATCGCTTTGCTCCCTTGCAAAATTCCTAAGCTGGTCGCCTTACTCGCTTGCTTGTGCAGTTACGTAGATAAGTCTGGGCAATTATGGGGGACGCAGTTACATTGATTACTCTAGGCGCCACTGTTCATACAGAGTTGTGAATTGATTTCAAGATATTCAAGATAACGTTGGTTTGGACAAGGAGTATTAGGCTCTTTAGTTGGATATATCACAACTAAGACGGGGCCCAGAATTCAAAAGATAGATGTGATTTAAGCGCAATACCAAATTGGGAGATACTGGACGGTTTGGGTTCAGAATTTGTACCCCACCCCTCTTTTTCTTCTTTAAAATGAAATACATCAATTGCAGATACTAGATGATAGCATCCTCTGCTGCTACTTGGTCTACAATGTCTCTTCCATGGTTCCACCTTCACTTTATTGTGGTATCGGGCCATTTAGCAGCTTGTCGTAGGCAGTTGTGAGGGAGATCCCAGTTGAAATTTTCTCATTGATTTCCCTCTTCGATTTTTCACAATGTGTTTGCACAAATCTTTGGTTCTTGTAAGAGTGTGTGGAGTTTGATATTATCTCCTCCATAAGGCGCTCCAGCTACTCCAGGACATCATTGGTGCTGTGGATGCAATCGGTGCATAATCACATATAAATCTTGAACCGCGTCTCTGATCTAGGGCTGAAATACTCTGGAACTCCTGTTTTAGTGTATAGTCGTCTGGTATTGATCTGTCATATATACACCAAGTTCTTTAACAATTTTCTTGGTACCTGTCACGAAGTGATTCAACTAGCAATCATAGCAGGTCAAAAATGAGAAGAGCTTCCAGCTCATCCAAAAGCCGACTGAATGCAACATCATTATAAATGATCATAAAGGTTCAATTTCAACAAATCAAAAGGAATACTCAAGAACTTTAAGTTATTAATAAAGGATGTATATGTTATGTTATATCATTACATACCAAATTGTAACCTCACCAAATTAGTCGAAACTAAATGACATCTCTGCTAAGCCTCCTCGCTATTTCCTCATTTGATTTTGATTTTTAAAAACTGCACATGGGCCCCTTTCCCCTTTAGCCCCTGATTATTACAAATCTCTTAAATCGTTTAGACCCTGTCTGTCTTATGAATCCATATCTCATGTTATTTTACTAATGACTTTAACAATCAATCATGACAAAGAAAGATAAATACTTATAGAAATCGACTTTTGTCAAACTTTAGAGAAAGAGGGAAAAGAAGCAGGAAGGATATGGTGTTGGCATACATGCATATATATGCTTGCCCTTAACAATCCAGACATTATTGATTAACACTGTTTTTTCAAAATTATATTGTACTTGGCACTAATATCTAGTTTATCTACATATTATTTTCAACTAGGGGAGGGTGGATGGGCATGCCACACGGAAGGGGAGGTGCAAGTTATGACCCCATTACCAAGTGTGTACATTTAAATGTTTCACAGTGTAAATCCTGTCTATTATTTTAATATAAGTCTCATTTATTCTGTCTTGAAAATCGGTTTCTGTCACAAAACTGTAGATTAGATCTTGATTTATGACTTATTTCTCTGGATTTATTTCGAAATTTAAAGGGGAAGAGCGGGAAATTTCAAACTTTTCCCTGTATCATTTTATTCTTCATGATCTATTTTTAAAAGTACTTTTGAAATAAATGATGCTTTGCATCAGTATCTCTCATTAATTTTGAGAGTGTGTATATGTATTGGAGGGGATCATGGGGGGATTGGCATGTCACAGAAACGGTAGTGGCATTTGAATTGCAAGTTCTAATGACTTTCATCAATGTCTTTCAATCTTTTTTTACTAATAGCGTCGTAGCTATTGGATTATGCCAAAGGTTTGAGATGACAATTATGGAGGGGGGCGGGGCGGCAAGAAGTATAAACCACTTACAGATAATTTTACTTAAGTCTACCAAGAGATTACAAATGCTGTGTGAAGATTATTTGAAATCTTTTTTGTTTACAACTTACTTTATTAATATAGCTTCGCACTAATTGCTCTAATTTTGTTTTAGGAGAGGGGGGAGGGTGCAAATTTTGAACCCTACCACCCATTATCTTCAAGATTCAGACTAAAAATCATGACTGTCACCTGGATCCAGATCAAAATGCAGATTAAAAATGCAGTGTGAAGATTATTTGATCTCTTTTTCGTTTGCATCTTGCTTTATTAATTTAGTTTCGCACTACTTGCTCTAATTTTGTTCTAGGAGAGGGGGGCACAGAAGGGGGAAAGGGTGCACATTCTGAACCCCTACATCCATTGTCTTCATGATTCAGACTGAAATTCATGACTATCACCTGGATCCAGAACTTATTTTTACTTGACAGATAGCTGGCATCATTTCTAAGCACACATCATGTCCTACACAACATACTGCCCCCACCCCAAAATTACTTTTGATGGGGGCATTTCAGTGGAGGGAAGGGGGTAGGGTGAAAGTTCTGAACTACACCATGCACTTTGAATATGTTTAAGACGGCAAATTATGTCTGTCACTTGGAACAGGTCTGATTTTACGTATTATTTGACCCATATCCTAATTTGACACATTACATATCGGTTGCTAGGCATATTATTACCATAGCAACGGGAACAAAGCAATATTTATCATTAAAATATGATGAAAATGCATCATTTGACATCATACTTCCTATCAAAGTAATCATCTGCTTGGTGATAGCAATTTCTCGTGATATATTCTATTTTTCACGCCACTATGTTACTGTTGCTAAGGAGAAGATAGCCCTTAGCAACCAAATTTGCCAATTTGGCTCATAACAAAGTGTCAACTTTAGAGCGCTATAACTTTTTAGTTAGAAAAGTATTAGACTTGAAATTTGGGTATGATATCAACAAGGATGCTGAACAGTTTTTCAGCAAGTTTCAAGTCAATTAGCATCATAATCAAATAAATATGGAGAAATATGTATTTTGGCGCAATTCATATTTTTGAAAAAAATGGTAAAAAATCACCTTTTTGGCTCAAAATTTGTATGCAAATTATCCCGAAACCTATTGAATGAGGTATCATCTTGTGGGAAATTTAATTGTCTTTCATATGACACCTTACACATGGTAAATTGAGGTGCTGTTAAAAAGTAATCCCCAGAATTGTACAACAGTAGTTATACATGGCGGCCATTTTGAAAAATGGCCGCCATTTTTTTCCAGTAGCATATTGCAAAGGTTGTCCACCTACAAATTGTGCAGGGAGGTCCCCCAAACACGTTGAGACCATCAAACCTTTTACAACACGCCATGTCTCAAAACCCCCCAAATTGGGGTTTTGCCCCCTAGGTAATTTAAACTGTGACCACTGCTCCAACTAGACTTACGGCATCTGTTTTACATGTTGCATTGGCCATGTATTGGCATAGGATCTTAAGCCATTCTGTTTTACAGCTTTCGTCACCAGACACTGCAAACATATAGAGACGATCGGTCCTCTCCAGTACGTCCATGGGAGGTTTACATAGCAGGGCAAAGGCATTGTGACACTCTGCAAGCAAAGAAAAACATGCTAATCATTAGAAGAGCAGTTGATTTATCAGTTTCCACTAAGGGTAATAAAAAAAAAGGGCTTGGCATAGGGTCTTAATTGAGCCACTCCGTTTACAGCTCGTCATCGGATACTGCAAACATATAGAGACGATCAGTCCTCTCCAGTACGTTCATGGGAGGTTTACATAGCAGGGCAAAGGCATTGTGACACTCTGCAAGCAAATTCAAACAAGTCAATGATTAGAAGAGCAGTTGATGTATCAGTTTCCGCCAAGGGTAATAAAAAAAGGGCCTTGGCATAGGGTCTTAAAGGTACTATGTCCCATTTGCAGGTCAAAAAAATGAAAAGGTTAAATTCCAACGGCATTTGAAAGACAATACTAATTTAGAACTTCCCTAAAAAAAGGGGGCTTGAAAATGTCTTTAAGTGGGAAAATAACGACTATTAGTTGTCGAATCGACTTAGGAGCTATAGAGCCAGTAAGTAATAGTCTGATTTTCAGACCATTGTACCGAATGGTCGTACGTTTTATGCTGCGCAAAGATTCAATCAGTTTAATTTTGGCCATTACAAGAAGTGGGTTATTGATGTAGACAAATGCTCATGTACCCTTTACAGCTCATTTTATGTATGTTATTACCAAAGATGAAAAAGCCAGTCAGTCACTCAATAGTGTCTGACAGTGAAGTCTAGCAAGTAAACGGGTTTCCTTGCATAATTTGAATATTAGGACACTGCTAACGTTTAAATTTCACAGATAGGACATACATGACATATTCATAATTCCTGCAAAGTTCTACAGAATTTGATGTTGGCTGCAAAAGGGACATAGTATCTTTAATAGAGCCACTCCGTTTTACAGCTCTCATCATCGGATACTACAAACATGTAGAATCAATTGGTCCTTTCTAGTACGTCCATGGGAGGTTTACACAGTAGTGCAAAGGCATTGTGACACTCTGAAAGAAAAGAAAATCAGGTCAATGATTTTTTTTTTTTTTTCAACAGGAAGAACAGGAGCTGGTGTTTCAGTTTTCAATGAGTAAATTACAAAAAGGTCTTGGCAAAGGGTCTTAATTGAGCCATTCTATTTTACAGTTCTCATCATCAGATACTAGGTTCTCTTGATGGAAGGTTTCCGAAGCAGCTAGGGCCGGCAAAAGCATTGTGACACTCTGAAAGCAAGGCATATCAGCATCATGATGGTACCAACATAAGAATCCTCATTGAATCCAGTGACTGTGTGAAAATGAACTGTAAACTACTTTGATCAGGTGCTTGTAACTGGGCAGATGCTACATAAAACGACTCACTCATGTAGTAGATAAAATCCTTAGTATACCTTGTCTCTCATCATATCCTAATTAAATATTACCGGTTACAACATAGTTTTGTATTTCAGAGTAGTATTTCCTTAACATCTCTTTCATGGATGTTCAAAACCCTACCAATTAGGATACGAGAAATGTAAAAGTAAAAGAGTCTCATGGCAACCTATACTCATAAGTCAAAGCCTCAGGCAACATCCATCTCCTGGATGGCATTTCTTACCGTCTGTTTGATTGATATCAAGAACTCTTCTGATGTAGGAGAGGTTGAGAAGCTCTATGTGCTTGAAGGTCTTCTGGGATGTCTTCATGTTACTGTGCTTTACACGCTTCTTACAGATCTGAAAGAGCAAAAAGCAAACACCATCAATTGGTAAATCAAAATACAAATCAGATTAATGAAATGTATGAACAATCGAGAGGAAATAGTGTTTTACAATTTTGGTGATGAAATTGATGGCTTACTGAACATGGATCATTCTTGTTATCTTGGCCACAGCCATGAAGTAGAAAATATCAGATTTTGTAGAATGCAAATTATTTTTCATCAATTGTCTGCATCCCAACTACTAGTAGGACATACGGGGAAATGAGGTATATTTTCATAGTCCTAGATCCAAATGCTGGGTCATCAGATATTCTGGCCTTGTCATCAAGCAAGTGCAACAGCTCAAGTTGATAACTTGATAACAAGAATAGCAATACTGTATACACAATAGCAATTACTTGTACGTAGCATGATTTTCCATTTACACCTGGACACTGACCTGTAGACCACAACTCACCTCTAACGTATCTGAGAAGAGGAACATGGTGATGCAGATGCCCTTCTCACCGAAAGAGTCTGCCTTCCCGATCTCTGAGACATCGATCTTGGTGATGAAGTGACGATGCGCTGACAGGAGGTGGGCTGGGACGCCCTCTATCTCATGCATGATGTCAAACATTTGGGTGTGGCCCTCCGTCTTCCGTTTGTCCTCGTTGATTTGCCTGTAAGAGGAGAAATCATGTTCACAGGTCTGTGAATAAGTACTACCTTCACAGTAAAATTTTAAATCGGCTCTTTTTTACAATAGTAATCTTTGACTTGTGCCTTTGCTAAAGATATCATAAATACAAGCTCCTTGCTTTATCAAGTTTGAATCATTCCTAATTTGGGTACAATTAGTATGTTGTTTTTCTTTAAAATATTATTAATTTGCTTTTCTGACTTCACAAAAAATAAGGTAACAAGGGCAGAATAGGCAATTCAGGATTAGTGATGTGGTGAGGAAATGCTCTGTGCCAAATTTCAATACTTTATGAAGAGTGAGGGCAAATAATGACCTAAAAATTAGGAAAATTCAGAAAGACTGATCGATCCATAAAAAAAAAGATTTTCATGAAAGGAATCCTTCCCCCATGTTTTCCACAATATCCTTGTAGTGACTACTTTAAAAGAATAAAGGCCTGGTCGTAGCAGAGCTTTGACTAAGCAATGCATATGGCAGCTGGCCCTGTTAAGGCTCGTTCAGGTATGGTGCTGTAAACCACTGCAAAAGAGCCAACAAGTTTTTGTCAAGGTGTAAATGAATGGCAACAGCGCGCAAAAAAGGTCACACGCATATTCAAGCAGCTCTGTGGTATGAGATACAGAAATGTGAAGCATATAACACTTTACTCATTAAAAAAAATGTAAACGCTGCAGTTTTGTCTTGTCATATCTGAACAAGGCTTTATATGTAACAGTAATATAATCTATACAGTGAAAGACTTACTCAGTGACTTTCTTGAGCGCCTCCAACCCATCTTTGAGATACCTGAAGTCAGGATGTGATTCTGTCGTTCTCTTAGATAGATCAGAGAGGAGAAGGATCATACTAGGAAGCCTCTGGACTGGACGGATTAACAGCTCTGTCAGGGACTGGCGACCACACTCGGGTTTACTCTGACCAATCTGGTGAAACACGTAGAAAAAAGAAGCCATTATCAAATGAATACAAGTATTCCTCTGAAAATCAAATGTGCACTTATAACTAGGATGAACTTCTTGATGTGGATCGTTAAAAAATGGATTCAATGATCTTGTGGAATCATTGCTAAGAGGAGAAGCAGTCCAGAGGAAAAGCCAGAGAACTTTGAATTTAAAGGAATGTATTCTTTGCTTGGCTAGCTCAAGAAGTTATCAACATCATCATCTGTAAAGCACTAAGAGCAGAGCTGCCAACCTTGTGCGACTAAAAAAAGGAACCATGATGGCAAAAAAAAAAGAATTTCAAGCAAAAAAAAGGAATTCATTAAAACGAAACTTAAAACCACGCGCGACACACTTCCAATGCAGAAATGTCCATTCCTCATGCTGTTTTTTCCATACAAGCAGGTATATTTTTTTTGTTATTTTGGTTTTATCAGCATTTCATTCTTTTTGAGAATATTTTTCTCTTCAAATATGTTTTCAAGTATGCTTTAAATTTAGTTTTCTACTGAATTTGTGATCAAATCAACATTTTAGGGCAGTTGTTTGACGTGTGGTATGTAAAAAAAAAAAAAAAAAAAAAAGTATTTTATGAAGAAAAAATGTACTACCGTAATTTAGAGGAAAAAACGGAGTAATTCCGGCAAAAACGGAATGGTTGGCAGCTCTGTAAGAGACATCGTAGATGTATTAAGCGGAATATTATTATTATTATCATTATCATCATAATCACACCATCATCATCACCATCATTATCATTACCACCATCATCAAATTTGCTATCAACATCAACATCACCATCATCATCATCATCATCATCATCATTACCATCATCATTACCACCATTATCGTTACCACCATCATCATCATCATCATCATCATCATCATCATCATCAGCATTACCATCATCATTACCACCATTATCGTTACCACCACCATCATCATCATACTTGTCCTCCTCAATTGTGGACTTACCTTGAGAAAGGCATGAAACCTAGGCTTTTGTTTGTCACACTGTACGATCGTCTGCTTTGCTAACTCAAAGAAGTTGACAAACGGTGGGTACGCCTTACCCATATCGGCAGCCTGTCGGGGATACAAGAGAGTAAGAGATACATATATAAGATATATAAAAATCAATCAGGTTAAAATGACATGGCCTTTAGAATGAAATGAATTGAGTAGACATCTATTATCTTTTGAAAGGAACTACACCAAGCTTGAATGACTTTGCATTTATGTATTTCGAATGTGAGGTAATAATAATAAGAATAATGATTGCTTCTTATAAAACGCACATGTCCATCACGCCATGATGCTCCTAGAGCTCCAAGAGGCAAGAGCAATCATATCAGGCACCACAGTGGCAGAGGTTTGGTTTGATGGTTTGTTTTGCCAGACCGCTAAGGAAGCATGTGTATGTTTGTAAATAAGCAACCAGGGGACCGATGGCTGTAAGTCCTCTATGAGGGACTTGGTAATGAAGATTAATGCCTTACCAAAGGGTACTAGCGCATCAACCTGCTCTACCACTGAGCCATAGTGTCTCCAAAGAGGCATGGAATCAACACAAGAGAGAGATTGCAAAGGATACCAGGTAGTTATACTGTAGAAATGAAAACTTGGTAGTGCTTAAATTTTGTCAAAGTTAACTTCAGATAAAGGTTGTATTCAGCTCAACAACAAAAGTCAAAACATTCAGATTCAGATCCAAAATGTATTGGTTATACTTGAAAGTAAAGATGAATTTGGCATAAAAACCATCCAGTTTGCATCCTCAAAACAAACGTGAAGTATAGTCATGGTCTCATTGCACAGCCAGAGAGGCTCAAATGAGGTCATCATGTCATTCCTATGCTACTCACATGTTTGAGGAAGACTTGGCCAATGCTCTTCTCTTCGGAGTAGTCATCTATAAGAGCCTGGACATCGTTCTTCAGTCTACAGTGAACGGCGTAGATGTCTGGAATACGATTGAAAATGGTCTTGATCTCCTCCTGTGCTAAGATGGGTCCACCGGTCTGTTCGGTTTCTAAAGGTTCTTTGAACACCTATAACAGAAACAGAGAACATCTAAATCAAACCACATCTTCTTATATACAGATGAGACAAAATACAAGCTTTATTTTAGGTGACCTACAGGTTGCCCCAGCAACTCCAGGTTTCATTTCATCAAAGATATAAGTTTAGGGTTAGGATTGCAATGAGGTACAGTGTTTGGTTTAGGATTCAAGTTAGGTATGGTACTGTTCGGAATTAACATCAGAGAATTTGTCGCTGAAACATGTGTTGTTAAGAACTGAATTTTTTGCTTCAAATTGCTCTAAGAGGAATGAAAAAAAGCTACATTTCTGTGATCTTCCTCCTTGTAAAATTGCTTGATTCATATCTTTTAGCTTTTTCATTTACAAGATTTTTGCTTTCATGAATCCATAACTTAATCATTCCACGGATGCATGTTTCTCAGTAATTGTTGACAAGTATTCTTTCTAAAAATCAAATCAAATTTTCATGATTATACTCTCAATTAACTGACAAAATCTCTGTGACAACTGGGCCCTATTTCATAAAACTTCTTATCAGTAACAAATACTGAAATTCAATGGCAAATTTGCTCTTAGCCAATCGAATGCCAGGATTTCAGTAGCTTATAACAGCTATTGTAACTTGTTATTGATAAAAGGATTTATGAAACAGGGCCCTGGGCCCCATTGCATAAAACTTACCATCAATGGTAAGTTTTATGCAACGGGGCCCTGGTCTTTGAATAAACAAGATCTGCTTTGATAATGAAGTTATATTTGAATTTAACTCACATCGATGATGGTACCTAATATCTTGACATAGTTGATCTCTGTCTGTAGTAATTCCATGGCAGTCATGTGTCTCTTTGATAGGGGTTGCGCAGGTACGGCAGGCTTCTTGGGTGTTTCCATCTCCATCGGAGTGCATGGCTCAGCTGTAAATAAAAATTCAATTCATTTCAAATGTTATATGATTGATGATTAAAGTAGGTACAAAGTAACATTATATTGAGAACATTTCAGCTCAACAAGACTGTTTTTAGAATATGAGCATGAATGTCGATAAAAAGATAATCTGATCAATCAAAATGAGCACATACGATCAATACACATAATCATACAGATATAATAATAATGAAGTAACATTATATTGAGAACATTTCAGCTCAACAGACTGTTATTGGAATGTGAGCATGAATGTCGATTAAAAGATAATCTGATCAATCAAAATGAGCACATACGATCAATACACATAATAATACAGATATTTGTGACAAAAATTTGGTACATAACAAGTTTTTATTATTTATTTCAATGATTGTTTGATGCCTAAAATGACAAATCCCTAACCCAAGTTTGCAAGTGGCCTTAATTCACTACTTTTTACGTCAAATATATTTGGCAAATGCTAGTTGATATGGTCATAAAAAAGGTACTTGCTTGTGTATTCCTATGATTAAAACATGCCCTGCCATGGCCAGTGTAATTATAATCTGATATAATTCCTCATTTTTTCCCCATTTGTATCATATCATTGCATTATGTTTATCTACTATGTGATAAATATCATTCAATTAAAAAAATATAATAGAAATCATAATCCAAACTGAATTACCAGCGAGTAGCACTGAGCTGTTCGGCGTCTGACTACAGTCCAGTATGGACGAGGCCGATATGGACATGCAGCTAGCGCCCTCTGCAAAGCTGGACCGTCTCTTCTGCGCAGGCATGTTGGGAGATTCCATGTGGTCGGTGTTGGAGCTGAGAGCGGCGATGTTGTCCTTGAGACGACGTTTGCGACTGGACTTGGATCCGCTGAACATGAGGGTGGGTGTGCCATGGAGGGATGCAGGGGTGGACGACTGGTATGGATTAATACAATATTTTTAGTAATGGTGGTAGTAAAGGTAGAAAGATATAGAGAGAGGGGGATAGGGGAAATACAAGCAGAAGATATAGGCAAGAGTGAACGAAAGAAAGTGACCGAGATAGAAAGAGAGAGAGAGAGAGAGAGAAGAGAGAAGAGAGAGAGAGATAGAGAGAGATAGAGAGAAGAAGAGAGAGAGAGGGGGGGGGGGATATCCAGAGATTGAGAGAGACAGAAAGGGGGGAGGTAAAAGTCAGTGAGGGTATGAAGAAAGGACACTTCTTTCTTTCCAGGTAAAAACTGCAAACAGTTTTACATCAATCAAAAGTCATTTTTGACGTCATTTTTTGCATTGTTTAAATATTCATGGTCTTGGATTTCATTCCAAAGTCAGGAAAACAATTGATAGGTACACTGAAAAATCTTTTCCATTGCAAATTTAATATTTTCATTGTTAAACTGTTGATAATGAATGCTAAAATAACAACAACAAAAAAGGGAAAATACATGACCATAGGCAGGTACTTACCATTCTGAAAGTATAGAGAATTTCATCTGCTCTTGCGTCCATTTGAATGCTGGCCCAGAACCACTAGGTAGAAAAACAACCACAACAAATAAATGAATTTGATCTTGTTTATTCACTACTCAAAAAAAAGGTGAAGCTTCCACATAATCGTGGCAGAATGAAATCAGATAATGATCCAACACCAGCATACTCAAATTATATTTTCTCCTAAGAAATCATAATAATTCAGTAATGCTATCATCATGCTTTAAAATATCTGTTTCAGATCTCTAGTACATGTGACAAGGGTAATAGCAATTCCAGGAAAAGGGAAAGGGGCACATTTCAATCATTTTCAATGGCAATGCTGGAATCGGCCCTTCAAGAGGCAACAGAAGAACACTTTGTTTATCCAACAAACTGCTGTACTTTGATTTCCATTAAATGACCTTACTGTAAAACTGGAATCTTTTGTGACATGAAACTTCCACACTTGTAAATTTGTAGATGAGAGTGATTTTCGTAGTAAGGAACTTTTCGAGAAGCAAATGTCGTTGTTGTGTCCTTTGTGATTCATTCAAATTGCAGATAAAACTGCCATGAATCATGAAACTTACCAGTGATGGTAATTTAGCCATCAATGTTAACTACCATGACGACATCACTCAACAGCCAATCAAATCAAGGTTTCCATGGAAGTTAGGCAAAGTTACCATCGATAGTAAGTTTCATGCAACGAGGCCCTGAACCACTTGAGAAATTTGTGAACATTTCAGTTCGCGAAAAAGTTTCTTATGTTACAACATTCAGTTTGACACGATGAACCTTACCTCTTGTTTGACAACTTTAATCTTGCTTGGATAATCCAAGACTTGTTCAGCTACAGTGTTTTCATCAACGACTATATGTGTACAGGAATCATTGGCAATGGTCTCTATATTGCCACCTGAAAAAACATAAAAAGAAGAGAATATAAGGAAACTGTTGATAAAAGCTAGACATGTGGAGCATAAATTTGAGAAAGGGATGATAAGTGTGAAAGAATAAAGTGAAGGAATGAGAAAAAAATAGAACAGAGAGAAGGAAAGAGGGTGAGAGGGAGAGAGAGGGAGAGGTATAGAGGTATAGAGGTAGAGAGAGAGAGAGAGAGAGAGAGGGTGAGAGGGGGGGGGGAAGTGCACAAGAGATGGAGAGAGAGAGAGAGAGAGAGAGAGAGAGAGAGGGGAGAGATGGGATGTATAGTAGACTTATGCACTTGTTTATTGGTTCCTCTATGAAACAGATAACTATATACAAATAGAAAGAGCAAAACAAATCTTGTTGTATGTAAACCAAGTGTTGCATAATTGAGCACTTACGTTTCAATAGTACTTACCTTGCGTTTGTGTGATTTCTTCCATGTGTCTCTGATCATCTTGTGTGAAGCCTACAAAACCCAAGGTACATCCGAAAAATGGAAGCATCTTATACTTCAGCTGGCAAAACAGAATGATAGACAAGAAAAAAACAATTGTTAAGAGGATTGAAAAATAAAAATCTAACAATTGAACGTTAAAAATTAATTACTTTTTAATCTTATTCCTTTTCATGCCAAAAGTGGAAAATTCACCAGAGAATACAGTTCTACTATAACTTTTGATAAAATGTAGCAATTCACTTTTTCTTCTTGAGATAGGAACAGAAACATACACTGAAAGTTTGTTTAATGGAGTGTACTCAAAGCTCATATTTACAATGAAACAAAAAGAAAACCCCTAATTTCACCTTCTGAAGTTCATAGATGATAATTTCTCATAAACCTAGTCAGTGTCACACAAGTGATTAGCCATTGTTTTACCACATTTTTCTGCGTACATGTATATGTAAAATAAACGAAAAAGAGAAATTGAAAGCAGTGATGGAAGAAGATTAGAAAGAGAGAACTTGAAGAATGCTAACCATTTCTTCTGATGTTGCACCGCATTCTTGTTTGTGACGGTTATCCCATGTAGCTTGGATCCATTCTTTGGTCATGATGGGTGTGCCTAAGCTCACAGCAACCTGAGGTATGCAGAAGATACAATGGTTATTGGTCATTACAAACAGAACATTTCAGCCATTATCAATTGCTCCAAAGTAAGAGTGTTGAACCAATGTCGATGAATAGGAGTCGACATCCTCATGCTTCTCAGCTAATGATTTGTTCTCGGAGACATTACATACCATACTCTTTCTTTCTGACTTGTTTTCAATTACACGATTGAAACTTCTCCCAGGAAGCCAAACATTCAAAACATACTCTAAGGTCTAATAACACATTTTCTCTTACATGCAATACGCTTAGGACATGTTGGAAGGTTCTTTACAACAGGGGCAGATCAAGGACCGCATAAAAAGGAAGGAGGGGCAGAATTCCAAATGAGGGGCATGGATCAGTTGCGCTGCCCACTTCTACTATAGCCAGCTCCTGCCTAACTTGGACACCCCTTCTAATGATTTTCAGAAAGACACATGAAGCAAAAGACAACCGTTATGTTTTAATATGTGATCTACAATGTACAAAATGGCTGCAACATTGCTTGGCTATTGTCTATCATACTGATCTCAAGTTTGGGGAAAGGCCTCAAGCTCCTCGTTATAGTAACAAAGCCCTCTTGCCAACTGACAAAGTGGTTCTACATAAACATCATCATCATCCCACTCACCCTGTACTTCTCGCTGTTAGAAGAGTTGGCCACGAGGTGGGTGACCCGAGGGCCATAATCTTTGCGGATGCTACCAGCCATGTTGTGAATCAGTACAACCAATCTCTTGATTTCAGCCTTGTCTAAGAATCCTGTGAAGCAGATCACAAGCTTGTCCATGTGTCTACAGAACAGTGGCCTCGTCACACAGGGAAGATGCTGAAGAAACATAGAGACAATGCATGGTTAGTTTCTAGTACATACACAAAGGCTCCACTGGGTAATCTATCAGATTTGTCTAAGCTGGGCACACTGCAATAAAACTTATAATCACAGACGAGCTGAGAAATCTTTTTTAGAAAAGTACTGATCAATTGTTATCTCAGCTAATGTTTTTACAGTGAACCTCATTATCCAGGAAACCTGTTGTGAAAACTTCTCATTACTTCTAGGTAATTTTGAGAGTTTTTCTATTTCATTTTCTAGTGTTTTTTTAAATTTCTGAATACTTTTCTAGGGGGGGCGGGCATTAAATATGACAAGATTTCAATATAACAAGGTTATTATCTTGGTCCAAAGGAATATGTTGTAACAAGTTTCCAAATTACCACCATCAGTCTATATCAACTAAGGCTGTGACAAGTACTTGAACACTCGAGTACTCGCACTGTTGACAACTACTCGAGTACGATTTCTCGTACTCGAATACTCGGCCTCCATTTTTTTTTCCCCCCCGTTCACCTGGCACTGTCCAGGCCGACGGTCACCCGTGCCAGAAGAGCACCGGCATAGTACCGTGGGTAAAAATGTTTCCCAGCTCAATCATACACAGGGTGTCACTGTCAACTCACCACTCAGAAACTGGGACCAAATCTCCGGATTTCTGTTTGGACTCGGAGGAATATTTGTCTGTCATCTTTAGTTTTAAAAATAACATTGTTTCAATTATTTGTCAAAAATTCAAAAGCACAAATCGGCGCTTTCAACAGCAACTTGAAGTAAAATCGCGTGGGTTTTTGGAGACGGACCTTCCTATTGTTCGTAGTATGGTGTTGGCAAAAAAAAATTGAAAAAAATTCAAAAATTCAAAAAATTCTAAAAAATTCTAAAAAAATCAAAAAACAAAACAACAAAAAATGGCGTCCGAGTATTCGAGTACTCGCCTGTAAGCCTAGGAGTGTACTCGAGTACCTCATTACATGGTTATGCCCTAATATCAACTCACCTCATCTGTAGCCGCACTCTGTAATATTGCTGTGGTGCCTAGAACGTGACGGTTTTTACTTGACAGCGCATCAAAGATTTCTCCTTCAAACTCTGACATGACAAACACAGTCTCTGCCTTGTCATCTTCAATGTTGTACTCTTGCCCCGTGTCTGAGAACACATAGGGCATCTTCATTTTCTGCAATATGGAAAGGAAAAGAGCAAATTATCTGAGAGGTAGAATCTGGAAAGAGCAATAAAATACTAGTACTGGTAGGCTAGTAGTAGCTAATGCTTTGAGTATTCAGCTATTTGTGGACTCATTCACTGCTAATAACCGGGGTAGGGTGGCAGTTTATCACTCAGTACTTAGTCATGTAATGTTAAAAACAATTCTTTCCTTGTGAGGAATGTTTTGTGAGTCAAGCAATTACATTCAGCACTTTTACCCTTTGATGGCAACAAAGATTACTGTGGTTCTATGTTTAATTCATATTACTGCAGGAATTTGGGGCAACTGGACTCTATTAAGGAGAATTTTTCACGGATAAGGGAGTTATACTCACTTGTAATGCATTATGAAGCTGTGTATGATGTCTAAGCTCAACACCTATCAAACAAAACCTCACATCCACAGCAGTCAATGAACCTGTGACAGAAAGACATAGATAGACAATACATGTAGATTTAAAATATGAAGCACTGAAATGCTTAAAAATGGAACCATCACCACCCCTTTAATCCCCTTGTCTAATGTCTTCTTTTAACTACCAGTATTGCACAAAAGTTACTAAAACTAAGACATAAAGCTGGTGTATCAGGGATGAGTAAATGAAATATGAGAGCCATTGATTCAATCATTTGTACTCTGATCAATACACAAACTTCAATCCTGAAATTCCAACTACTAATCAGAATAATGATGATGGCGATGATAATGGTGATGGATAACAGTAATAATACAATTCATTTATAGTTATAACCCACGTACATCTTGTATCCTTTTCACTCTTTTTCTAGTAGATGTTTTATGTTGTCCCTTGATTTGGCAACAGTGAAGGAAATCAACAGAATAATCATTATCTTCTTCTTCTCCTCCTTCTCCTTCTTCTTCATCTCCTTCTTCTTCATCTCCTTCTTTTACTCCTCTTACTCCTCCTCCATTTTCTTCTTCTTCTTCTTCTCATTCCTGAATTTTGAAAGATGATTGAAAGAATTTTGAAAGTTCATATGAACTTGTAAGTTATCATACTCACTCTGTCTCGTAGTATCATTCATGGTTGATGTACTGAATGTCGTACTGCAACTCAGTTGAGACTCTGTTACTTCCATCGGTGCTGCCATTGTCTATCAATCTTCTTGAAATAATGTCGAAATCAAATTAAGTTAAGGGTTCAGGAACTCCGTCTCCTTGATGTGCTGCTTTGGAATAATCAGGTTGTCAGATCCTATTTAGAAAAGGTAAAATGACATGACATGACAGAATCAAAATCTATCATTGACTGCTTGAGGTTTTGTAACACTGACTGGCAGAAAAGACAGATGCTTGCATGGATTTTAAAATTTCTTTTCCATTTTCTGCCATTATCAGCCAATTAATTAGGGAAACTGTTTCTAATCTTATTCTTATCCTGTTTATCTTCTGTGCTTTCATGGAATTTGGAATGAAAGTGAGATTTCTCGGACATGAGAAAAAATGTGGCATTGTCGGTCGTTGTATCAATGATTGATCTTGTCAATTATTGACATGCAAATGGTCAAAATTGGCCCCAAAATAACTGTCTAGATCTATGACTATGCTAGCATGCAGTTGGGAATTCTTTAATAATAATATAGACACCTAGATCTAGTCTAGTCTAGAGTCTAATTAGACTAGATTCTAATTCTATAATAATAAAAATAATAAAAACTAGGCCTAGACATGTATGATGTACATTTGTAAGACTACTCACATAGATCGATCTAGGTCTAGTACATAGATAGATAAATCTATGTCATCGTTTATCAGATAAATTCTCTTCATCAAACTGTTCAGTTCAGGCCTACTTTGTTGGCCAAGCCCAAGCCAGGTCCGGACAAGGATGACCATTTCGTGCATCCTGGCCTCGCCATCGCCGGTGGGCCAGCGCAGCTCAGCTGTCATGCCCATTCAGCCAGTTAGGTGTTCACATCCATGGCGACACGTTATAATTCCATTCACAACACACACAATCAATGCAATGCACAAATTACAGGCCCAGCGAATCAAAGCTAAAAAGATTCAAACAAACATCTTTCTCTCACATTTTTATGTAAATTGATCATTCTGACTTGTAATTTTACTAACATTTTCTCATGTCACCATCTTAAATATAAACATTAATGCAGACTGTCAATATTACCTTCAAATCCTTTCTTCGCACGCATTGATCGTAGCCATGTTTTCCTCGTTCAAACTCACCGCTAATCCCAAAATGAACCGATTTGATTGGCCGCCTACGGATTGCTGCCTTTTGTACACATACAAGAAGTACGGTACGGTACATGTGCAAACAATAAACGTACGGATCCGATGACTCATTCAAAAGTTTGGGGCCGATGGGCCGAAGTTGGGGGATATATACATGCATATATACCAAACGACGGATTTAGGAAGCTAGCCGCAATTAACCCAGCTCATGAATGCCTATTGTAGTAACCAAATTGGCATAAATAATACATAACAAAATAAGCTGAAAATTTGCCCCATGCCATACCAGTTTGACCTGTTTTCAGCTGCTCGTAAGCTAGATATTTCCCATATTCTTTACAAAATATGTACCGCTCTTGGATATATACGACTTTTATTTATATCACTCGATCACCTAAATTGGGTTGAATGCACCAAATAAAAAATTGCAATGTATTATGTATACACTATACAGGATGATTCTCGATCAGCTAGTGCAATTAATAAAGGAAAACACAACACAATTTTACAACTCGTTTAATTATGGGAGCTAGGGCCGGGAGGCTACTGCCTGGGCCTAGCCAATTGCGATTGGATAATAATATCAAATACATGTATTATGTATATATAGTACTTTACTATAAAAATTTTAAAAAATCAGTACTCTATGTGTTTCATTCATGTAGACGTTTGAATGGATCATGAAGCAGCCAGGCCACTCCTTGGAATTATTATTAGAGTGTGCGGCCATAACTAAATTAAGCCGGGGGAGATTTCTATTTGAAAGAAGGAAAACTGAGCAATTAATCTTTCAGTCAAATGATCATACTAATTAAAGATGCAATGAACCTTGGACATCCTGATCGATGTTATTTATCACATTATATTTAAATTCAGATTCGATTTATGTTTCCACTCGTGCAGACGGTGACAATTAAAGGCATATAAAGTTATGAATAACAGTCGTGGCACGCTTTTTATCCTTTGTGTACCACGACCAAGAACGAGATGGCCGCGAACAGTGTAATATGAGAGAAAAGGGGACGGGTCGGGAGAGCCTGGAGAGAGATACCGAGAGGAAAAGAAAGTCCAAGGCAGGGGCGGATCCAGCTTTTTATAAAGGGGTTGGGGTGGTATGCGAGGAGCGTAGCGACGAGTCCAAGCGAGCGAGAGCGAGGGAGGTGTGGAGGGTGTCCCCCCCACAGTAGGGAATAATAATAATAATAATAATAATAATAATAATAATAATAATAAATGAAATAAATACATAGAAATAGAATAAAATAAAATTACAAGTTTAAAAAAAAAGATAAGATTTAAAAAAATGGTCTCGGATTTTTTTTGCAAGCAACCCTCTAGATCCGCTTCTGCAAGGTCTTTCTTAGGACGAGAGACAAAGAGAGAGAGGGAGGGAGGGAGGGAGCGAGAGAGACGGAGCCGAGAGAGAGAGAGAGAGAGAAAGAGGGAGAGAGAGAGAGAGAGGGGGTGGGGGCAAATGCATGGGAAAAGGAAGATAAAGAAAGAGACAGATGAAAGAAAAGAAAGATTTGTGAACGTTATAATTAGCTGAGAAGCAGAATAGAACTATGCAGATTTGAGAAAGCTAGATTGTGTATATATATATATATATATCGGTAGATATTGAATATTTGCAATGGCGCCATACACGGTGCGCTCATTCATCATGGCTCTCACATCCTCTTCATATAACACAAGGGAATTGTGGCATTGAAACCAAGTGAACAATCATATTTTAGATTTCTTTTATTTTAATGTCCTACATATATATAATCAGTTAAAAGTGAATAGTACATTGCTACTATAACGGTGGACTCAAAAATGGAATATTTGTATGAAAAAAAGATATAAACTTGAAGATCTTGCTACTAGGTTTCTACAACTTTTTTTTTTTATACAGTAAAATCCTCCAGCGCAGGCAAGCCATGGACATGGTCAGAAGCATGTTCTCTATTTTTCAGACCTAAGTCAATATCAAGTAAATCTGCAAATTCGTAAACTGACTAGTTTAGTACACATGTTTTTTTTAAATTTTTTTTAAACGTTTACACGGCTTCATAGAGATATATTGTGTTAGTAAGTATATATCTCTATGGACGGCTTATACAGTATACTGTACTTATAGCATCGTATTTTTACTAAGAAAAATATAAGAGTTTTTTTGTATAGATTATCAAATGAAAATATCGGGGATACCCATCGTATAAACAAAAGTGATTCACTGGTCATAAAATAAAATACTTACGATTGTATTTTGCAACTAATTTTATGGTATAATCTACATAATTTCTCAAGTATTTTTCATCTCTTGTGAGTCTTGTCCCCTGCAACTATTTTCAATCTCTTTGAATTTCCTAACTCATTTAGATAATTTCAAGCGGTGGACTAAGAGGGCAGCATATACACTTATTGGACTTATTTTGATAATTTTCCCGGGAAATTTCTTACTTCTGCTTAATACTTATTTACAGTGATTTGAAGCTTACATATAAGGTGAGTTCGAGTCAAACATGAAATACATCCTATTCTAATGTGTGAGATGATTATTTTGAGTGTACTTCTTTCGAAAACGCATTTTAGTATCAACCATGGTGTAATATTTTGAGGTTTTGTCCCATATATTGATATCCACGTTTGTCATGAATGTTGAACATGTTGAACAATGCAATGGCTGTGAGCTGTGAGCTGTGAAACTAAGTTTTGAAATTTTGAAGGTGCGATCAATCAAAAATACATTGGCAGCTATGTGACGTATCTTGCGAGCTCCCCTCCCATTTTCCCTGTACTAAAAAACTGCAAAAATTTATAAATAATAGTTTCCCTTTAGCCTTTAGGAAATTTTCAATCTCTAGTCTAGAGTCTAGTCTGTCTAGCTTCCTTCTAGACACGTAATTATCGTAGAACTATTGCCATTGAGCCATGTACAATGAGTTTACGCGCTCTGATTGGCCGATACGCTCCAGCTGTTTCGAATTTAAGTGAGAGAGGGCCTACTTAACTTAAGCGCGACTTAAAGGCCAGGTTCATTGATTTTGAAATCGACTGAATTTGGTATCATTGTAATCAGAACATTACACTGAGTAAAACTATCACACTTGTGTAACTTGTAAATTTGTGCGAAAATTATAAAAGTTGATTAAACTTGACGAAATATCACCCCACTCGAGACCCGAAAACATCGTAAGTCAGGTGATTTTTGAGTGACGTAGCACAATGAACAATTAATACAATGGGCCGCTCAGCTGATCGGTGCGCGATGCAGTTTGCGTGCAATTCACATGTATTGCATTGACTCTTGAGGACCGTACCCATTCTTACCCAACGTTGTTTACCTTCATCAAAGTCACCCTGAAAATATCGATATGGACGAAAACATACTTGATTTGAGTTTTGAGGAGATAGAAGAAGGAAGTACCTCGGACAACGACAACGACAATGGAGATTTGGGAGATCTAGACCTAAAGAAGATCTGGAAGATTTTGCCGAAGTCGATGGACAAGCACAAGTCGTATCTACATGAGCCCGCATATCACAGCCAGGCCAGCCGGCCCGGCGCTTGATCGAGCTAGCTGTGAATCGCGAACCGGACTGATCTAAGTCTTCTCTCGACTTCCACTTTCCCCATTTATCTATCAAAAATCTAAACTAATCGGCCTAATCAGACATTTTCGTAATGAATATTTGGACAATTATATGTAAACTTGTCGCATATTTTGCCCCAGAAGAGTCGTTAGTTCAGCATGCAAAATGTCTTAGGCACTCCCAGATCCGACACATACACGCTGAGCTGCCCTCAGAATATGTGATTATTTTCCCGATTTTTATGGTCAAATGTGACGGTAAATAACATAAAAATCGAATACACATTTGTAGAAAGTATTATTTATTCAGTGTATCTCATTCAAAGTGCCTAAAATAAAGGAAATATCACAACTGGCGGTAAATATACAAACAACGTTAACCCATATCTAAAAATTGCAATGGGTATCCAACATTGTCCCGAATGTGTGATTGCAGGTTGTTCATAATGTGACGTCATTTTATCGCATGTAAATAACGCCGTCATTTCACTTTGTGAGTGGGTTTTGGAAAGGGTATCAAAATTGCAATTAATTTATTCCTCACAATAGTGAGGGCTTTAAAAGTACTTTAGTCATTTTGTTAATGTTCTCAGCAATCTGTAGAGGTGTGATTTGCCTTTTTTCCAAATTTCAATGAACCTGGCCTTTAAGCACGACTTAAGTTCAATGGCAAAGTCAATACGAAATATTACGTCACACCACAGAGATTTTGACATGACATGCTTTAAACAGGTGACGCATTTCACATGTAGGTGACGCACACTCAGCATAGGTACAAACATAAAATAGAAAAATCAACGAACATTTCAGTACAACTTGCAAGTTTGTACCTTAAATATGACGAAAATGAGAATTTTTCAAACTTAAGACTTACTTAGGTAAGTCTTAAACTTAAGTGAAATACTTAACTTTTCAAGGACGCTGAAAAAATCGTAACAAATAGAAGATTTGACTGGAATATCATAATTTTGGTATCGGTAAAAACGGAAGATCGCAAGCTAGCTCCTCGCACTAATGTCTTATAACATAGCGCCTATGGGAGCCAGCGATAGCCAATCTAAAGGGCCCATGTCGGCTCGTCTAGGCGCCAAATTACGAAAATGAGGCTGAGATCGGATGAACGTTCTGCGCATGCGCTAAATGTACGCTAAAGTTCTACGTGCTAGACTCTAGACTACTTGTCTAGATCTACAAAGACTAGATGATCAACTTATCAAGTATCATCTAAATTCTAGAATCTAGATCTACAGAAATGTTCATAAACTTTCATTTTACTTACACACATAGCTGCATTACTATCCTGACTGTGTATCAAAAGCTGTGCTGTACAAAACTCAACAGATTTCACTCAAAATTGGTACTTTCCCTTGGCTTTAGTGACAATTGATGACACCTAAATAGCAGTAAAATACAATTTTTTCAACTTACCGATGTTGGAAAGAATAATTAAAAAATTCAAATTGTAAGTCTACTCTACCTACTCTCAAACTTGCCAATCAGCCACATCGGCATGATTGTGTGCATTTGTGTATTATAAGTGTATTGACTATTCATGTGTGCAAATGCTGCCTATTAACACGTAGTGCAGCGCTAGAGGTCAATACGCATTAGCATTGTCTCTCTATCTATGCTTTGCTGGAGTGCTTATTTTGATATTGATGACGGAATAGATTTGTTTCATACATTTATATACATAACATGAACTATATAAAAACATATTTGCAACAATTATATTTAGGGACAAGGGTGAATGTATGAATGTAAAATCAGGGTGAACTTCCCCTTTAAATCTAGTCTCTTAGTCTTACACAACTTGATTTTGATGCTATCACTGACTAAAAAAGATAAAAGAGGATGTTAATAAATTATTTTCCCTTTGGCTCTTCTGATCTAGAAATGGATGCTTTTCTTAAAGGAGGAAGCTTTAAATCCAAGGCTGCAACGTCTTCAACAGGAGGATCCACTAAACAGAGACAAGTTCCTTGGGTTGAAAAATAGTAAGAAAATTCTTTCATTTACTGATTTACACACATGTATAAAACTGGGTAAAAGAAAATTTGCAGAAAATGCAAATTTTCTGAGTTCAAAAATTAAACTTTGTAAATGTAGGTTTACTGTTTACTGTTTATCTGCCATGTGTTCATAAATCATGTGTTCAGAATAAGTGGGAGTTTAACTTCATGCACTTTTTTCAACTAAAATATTAAATAATTAATTTTGACTCTCTATAGATGGCTAGAATTTAATACATAATATTAGGAATATTACTGTGCTGAAAATATAAAACTTTGATGAAAATAACCAAGTTTCACTTTTGATACATTTGCAATATAAATACATGTAGAAGGAGAAGCCTATCTTTTTTGTATTCATTAATTTAGAGTGTTTTTTTCTCTCTATATTTCAGCCGACCTAGGACAGTTGATGAAGTTGCTTATCAAGACGAGGTTGTTGCTGTTCTTAAGAAATCATTACAAGGAGCAGATGTAAGTTATTTCATAGTCTAGTGTGTTTCTCCGAGTTTGCAGGCACAAACCATTGACAGTGTGATCGACCTGTGAGACTATGTAGTCATACAGCACTCCTTGGACCCTGTACTGTACCAGTAGCTGTTCTTACTTGACACATGTTGTTGTTGTTGTTTTAGTTTTTTGGCGTGTACAGCCAAAGACTGACTTATGCTTTGCCCAAGGCTTTGCCCAAGGCTTTATGGAGTTGTATTAACGTGTCAATAAGAGTCTATGCCTGCAGACTATATCTCTCTAGATTTATTGATTTAATTGAAATTATTGAGTAATTGTAATGTATTGTCTCTATTCTGTAGCTTCCAAACATGCTATTCTATGGACCCCCGGGTACAGGAAAAACATCCACCATTCTGGCTGCTTCAAGAGAACTGTTTGGGTGAGTTATCTGCAGAGTAGCAAATGCTTTGTGGCAAAGCTTCCAGTGGTGTAGTGAATGAGTGAATGAAATTACCAATTTATGTGGAGATAACCCAAAGCTGCCATACACAAATTCGTATAAACTGGACTGTACATGTTTTGGGATGGTTCACCAGACATTTTTCTGGATTTATATGTTTGATGATCGACATGTGTGTGTATGTGTAGGAGAGAGAGAGGGGGAGGGAGGGAGAGGGGAAGCAGGAGACAGAGACAGAGAGAGAGAGAGAGAGAGAGAGAGAGAGAGAGAGAAGGGGAGGGAGAGGCAGAGGGAAGGAGAGGGAGAGAGAGAGAGTAGAGATGAAAGTAACAGATGAAAAGATGGGGAAATTGAGGAATAGTTATGAATACCGGTAGTGATATGTTGTTACTTGTTATAAGTTGATAAAGAAGATAAAATTAGTAGTATCAGGGATCAATAGAAAAAAAATAATGCTGAAATTGTTAAATCTCTTGTTTTGATCAGTACTGACATGTATCGGAGCCGTGTTCTGGAACTGAATGCCTCCGATGAACGAGGAATCCAGGTCGTTCGAGACAAGGTCAAGAAGTTTGCTCAGACAGCAGCAGGTGGAATAAGACCAGAGTATGTGTACAAACATTCTTTGAATCTCAGAATAAATTTAGGCCTATGGATTTGCATAAATAATGTATGAAAGTTATAGCAAGGGTAAAATAGTTCATAATTAATTATATAATACTGAATGGCCGTGATCCTGATACAAGGGTATTTTCCACGAGCTGATGAGCATATTTCCCGAGTAAAATATTCCCAAAGTAAGTGTGATATACCCTTGTATTTTACCCCCAAAATACTATTCTTGATTACAAAATCTAGTACCTCACTTTTCCCCATTACATTCTTATGTTTTTTAATTAACTTTGATATTAAACACTGGGAGAAAACACATGTTTAGTCCTTAGCCAAGTATTTTGCAATGGCTGTGTGCATACAGCCATTGTCTTAACCTTTGCATATTTAAACATGTATTCACTTTGTTACTCGTTTGTGCATCCCTACCCATGAGATTTTGTTAAAAAATTGCACGGTCAACCTGATAGCATATTCTGGTTGGCGCAAAACCCTTCATACAAATGATCTCATTCAATATTTTAGTTTCTGGTATGACTGGGGTATTACAGTAATTCATTGTTCATCAATCCTAATGATATTTCCTTTCATCCATTGTTTAATCTCGTTTTGTTTCTTTTTAGTGGGAAACCATGCCCTCCATTCAAGATCATCATATTGGATGAGGCTGATTCAATGACCTATGATGCTCAGGTATCCAATTCTCTTTCCTCACATGTCTTTCTGTAAGGCCTAAAAAAAAAAGATGTTGTATTGCCCTTTAGGGTCGGTCGGTCAGGATTTTTTTTTTTTAAACTTTTGTTTTCTTTCTTTCTCCCTCTTTGGGCTGATATTTCTCAATTTTGAATGCTTTAATACATATTTTTTTTATTCATTACAATTTTTTTCTTCTAAAAAACTTTTTTTTAAAGCCGACCGTAGATTTCAAGATTTTTGGGTCGGTAGCAAAGGGCAATACAACATCTTTTTTTTTACGCCTAACTCTTTGCATGCCATTCTCTTGGAGTCTGTTCAAAGTTGTATCTCTTTTAATTTAAAGTGTACCAATCACCAACAAATATTTTGATGTGTATATTAGTGGTTCCTTATCATTATCCTACATTGTATATTCAAAATAAAAACTTCAGATATTACTTTCAAAGAGAAATATTGCAAGTTTAAATACACTCTCAGTTACCAAAAAGGCGACTTGGGAATAGAATGCTCGCATAGAAAAGGGCCTGCACGGAACCAAAGTCTGAAATTGGTTCCTTGAGCTGAGTTTTATGTTATTCTTCATACTCCTTATCCAGTGGCCATACAATGCCAGGTAATATTTTTTATGAGTCGATTTTATGCATTCTAGCTGTACAATTTTGTTGTTTACGTGATTGGTACAGTTTAAGGGTTGACACCATGTACACTAATGGTAGGGATCGCAACGATGATAGCATAGGGAATGATGCTGGATGACCAATCGTGTTTTCTCAATGAACAGTGTAGGGGAAATGTTCATAGAGGCATAGTATTTTCTCTCTGAAGGCTCAAGACCCCCACCCAAGGTTCGTTGTGAGCTGAAAAGAACCCTGCTCTTTTGAAACTTGCCAGGATAGATGAAATGACATTTGGAATTTTAGGAAGTTGATATTAGATCTGCTTGCTGGAGTTCTTGTAAGAAAAAACAAGTTTTTGTGACAAACTGTCTCACTCTTTTGTTTTTGTTTTGTTATGTTTCAGGCTGCCCTCAGAAGAACAATGGAGAAACAATCCAAGAACACAAAGTTCTGCCTCATCTGTAACTATATCAGCAGGTATGTCTCTCTTTGTCATCATGTTAACAGTATTAATCAGTATTAACCTGTTGACTACTGAAGTTTCTTATTCTTATTGAGTAAATACAGGAGCCACCCAGTTCTCATAGGCTGTGGGTTAAATCACCTATACATATCAGCTAAGGCATTGTAGTAAACCTGTGGTATGTCTTTCCTGGGTTTTTATGCCACCGCTACAAAGTAGCCGGAGGCATTATGTTTTCTGGTTGTCCGTCCGTCCGTACATACGTACGTACGTCCCGTTCTCAAGAACCGGTTGATGGATTACCGCCAAATTTGGGTCATGTATGTATCTTGCAGAGCTAATGAACTGATTAGATTTTGGGGTCACGAGGTCAAAGGTCACGGGGCTTATTATGTATGCAAAAATAGCTCTTGATCGCATTATCTCAAGAATCGATTGATGGATTCCCGCCATACTTGGGGCATGTAAGTATCTTGCAGAGCCAATGAACTGATTAGATTTTGGGGTCACGAAGTTAAAAGTCAAAGGTCACAGGGCTCATTATGTATGCAAAAACAGCTTGTGATCACACTATCATTAGAACCGGTGGACGGATTACCATCAAACTCAAAACATGTATGTATCTTGCAGAGCAAATGAACTGATTAAATTTTAGGGTCACGGGGTAAAAGGTCAAAAGTCGTGGGGCTTTTTTATGTATTAAAAAATAGCTTGTGATCGCATTATCTTGAGAACCGATAGACAGATTACCATCAAACTCAAGACATGTTTATGTATCTTTCAGAGCCAATGAACTGATTAGATTTTAGGGTCATGAGATCAAAGGTCAAAGGTCATGGGGCTCATTATGTATGCATATAAATAACTTGGGAATGCATTATAATTAGAACCGACAGATGGATTACTCTCAAACTCAGGACAGGAATTTATCTTGCAGAGCCATGTATATGAAAAATAGCTTGTAATCACAATATTCTGAGAACCCGTTAATGGATTACTATCAAACTTGAATATTAAAAATTGCTTCCGTTTTGGTTTGTAAAATCGCTCTATGGCGGAGGCATCATTTTCGACTGCGCGCAGTCCAAGTTCCATCTAGTTTTTCTATAAAAGAAAATTATCTTGCTGAGTATTAATTGGCTTTCCTATGTCTAGCGGGCAGCTAGCTTTAGGAGAGGCAAGCCAGCACAAGTAGCAGTTACAATGCCATTCAATCCCTGCTTCAGCTAGCTACTTCCCAAATAAATGAAAGATAATTGCTATGATGCATTATAGTTTTCTATTGAATGAACTCGTAATGAATTCAACACATAAAAAAAATTCTCTTGTCATTGCATTTATGGTGCACACATGAATGTTATTATGAAATAGTTTGAAATAGTTTGAAGTTTTAAGGAAAGAGACTGTCATTCATCATGTAAAGTTGTATGTAAATTTTGAGCAAAGCTAATTTCCATTGGACATTAAAATGAAATTGAAATCGAATTGAAATGTTGAAGGAGAAATATGGTATGGTAACTGTGGTCATGTTTTTGATAAATTATTTCATTCACCTGTTATGAATGATTGTGTTTCAATAGCCAAAATGCGAATTGCATACATTAATTGTTGCTAGGTAGGACAAACCACAAAAGCTTGTCCTACCTAACGATATTAATTGTAACAGGTGAATGAAATAATTTGTAACAAGGCACTTAACAAAGATTTGTGCATTAAATTTGATTACATTACGAAAATGGTCTATTGTGGTGTGAAACCTGAACTTAAACAATCACCCAAATTCCATTTTGTTTGTAACAGGATTATTGAGCCTCTGACATCCCGTTGCTCCAAGTTTCGCTTCAAGCCTCTCAGTAAACCCATCCAGGGGAAGAAGCTGAGAGAGATCTGTGAAGCGGAAAACATCAACTGCGGCGAAGAGGTAAACTTCTATGAAATCTTTGTGATCAATTTGACTTCCATCTAGCTACCGTATTTGACTCTTTTATTCTTATAACTACATTGATTTGTCTCATTTGCTTTTATTTCTTTTCTTTATTATGATTATCATTGACACTGTGTGTTATTTAATACCTGTATATACATTTTGTTTCAAATTGATATACTGTATAACTGTATGCAATCATACAACAAAGCGATATCAAAATAATGAATCATGTTGAACAAAACTGAAACTGAAAAGTTGCAAATGGAATCAGATCTGTTATAGAGTTATCCCTGTGAATCCTACAAGAAATCACAAAGTTAGCTGTGTACAGTAAATCTTACAAGTAAGCATGGTGTTTTCTATTCAGTGTTTATAATCAAGATTCTGCATCTGTTGTAATGGTTGGTAAATTGTGGCTTGAAAACTGAAAATCTGTCCGACGGAGCTTAAAGCCCCTCTAAAGTGTTGGGAGCCCCCAAAATTTGATGGCAAAATTTCATTTAAACTGTATCATAACGTGAAAGAGGATGTCATTTAAAACACATTTCTGCAAGGATTTTCAAAACAAATGTGTTTGAAGTCGAATATTGATGAAAGAATACAAAATTTAGATCTTCTGCGTACAACAAAAACCTAAATAATGTATTCTTTTATCAATATTTATCTTCAAACACATTAATTTTTTTTTTTTTTTTTTGGGGTGGAATCTTTGCAGAAGTGTGTCTTAAATGACATCCTCTTTCACATTATGATACAATTTAAGTGAGATATTGCTATCAAATTTGGGGCGAATTTGGGGCTCCCTACACTTTAGAGGGGCTTTAAATCTGTGGTTTTCATGTAATCTTCATTTTTTCTCCCCAGGCCTTGGACGCCATTTTGAAGTTGTCAGAGGGAGATATGAGGAAATCCATCACCTTCCTTCAGAGCGTTCATCGTCTTCAACGAGAAGATGGCATCCGAGTAGAAGATGTTTATGAGATTGCTGGGGTGAGTAACGTTTGTCAATGGGGGAAGGGGGGGGAATGGGCAAGGGGCTTTGAAATTGTAATGAGGAAGTCCATCACATTCCTAGAGAGCATCCTTAGTCTTTAGCAAGAGGGTGGCATCTTAGTGAAAGATGTCTACGAGATAGCAGAGGTGGGTTACAGGTGAGGAAGGAATCTAATCAGTGTTTTACTAAATAAGGATTACAGTTTACCTTCGATATGGAAATGTGATCTTCTTGAGGTACCTTTGAAAATACCGTACTGTATTGCAAAGATATTGGAAACAAATTTGATCGTAGGAAGTAGGGGAATAATGAGGTTGTTCCCATTGTCATAAATTGGGAGCTTTTTCAAAAATATGTACCGGTATCTAATTTTAATGTTTGTAATGGCCCAAGGAGGCTGAAGAGATAGGGGGAAAGGGGGTCAAACTTGAAATTTAAAAGGTTGTACTTCATGTTAGTATTTTGACAACTAGTGAACTTGTGACAGGTTGAAATGAATTGTGCATGTTATAATTTGAAATTCAAATAAACAGCTTATGGATTAAATAATCTTGGATTTTTTTCTTTCCTCCATTTTATAATAATACTTTTACAAAAATGCGTACCTAACTTTGGTACTTGTAATGGCCCAAGGAGGCTGAAGAGATAGGGGAAAGGGGTCAAACTTCAAATTTAAAGGGTTTTACTTCATGTTGGTATTTTGACAACTAATGAACTTGTGACAGGTTGAAATGAATTTTGCGTGTTATAATTTGAAATTCAAATAAACAGCTTATGGATTAAATAATCTTGGATTTATTTATTTCCTCCATTTTATAATACCCAGGTGATCCCAGACAACATAATAGACAATCTGATTCAGGCCTGCTACGGTGGATCGTATGAAAAGCTTGACGAGAAGGTCCAAGAACTACTCCAAGATGGCTACTCTGCTTCTCAGGTCGTCAACCAGGTCAGTAGTCCTCAAGTCATGGTCGTAATTTTCATTGTTTAGCATCCGTTTTTCTCACCCTAACATGCTGGTTATTTCATTTTCCTCATGGCCCTCCTCTAAGCATTCTGGGCATCGTTTCACAAAACCGTCATAAGTACAAGTTCGTCGAAAGCCAATTGAGACTCGTGCTAATCTTAATATATACGTTTCGATGGGATGTTGGCAAACTTGTACTTCTGACAGTTTCATGAAACAATGCTCTGGTCACATCTTTTTCTAGGGTCTCCTTCCAGGTTTTGTAAGGTCTGCAGGGTTTTGAGCCCAACCTGGAAAGCCATTGCTTTCAGAAGCCAATGCCTATTTTCTTTCCTAACCACATTACCATACCATCCCAACCAACCCATCCTTATCTCCTGTGAGATTTTTGTCTAGCAAGACATTAATCTACATTTTCTACTCTCCACCCAGGTGTAGGGAATGGGTCCAGTAAACCAAGGAACTTTAACAAATTTAGAGAGTGGTCCAGCATTGTGAAATAACTGTATCATGGACGTTTAATCTTTGTAATTCACATTTAGAAAATAAATAGAAAAGACTGCCCTTATGTTTTATTTCGTGAAACCTGGGTTTTACACTACCTGATAGGAAAGAATTCAACTAATCATGTGGGAATCCATATGGGACAAAATACCTTGGACTTGCTCTAATAACTTCTCTGAATCTCTTGCACCAGATCTTTGACATCATAGTGGACAGAGGAGAGCTGACAGATAAACAGAAATCTGCCATTGCTGAGCGTCTCGCTGTCATCGACAAACGGCTGTGTGACGGAGCAGACGAAGGCTTGCAAATCATGGATCTGTTCACATTGACCATGGATCAGTTCTGCACTGTACAGAATTAAGACATCTTTAGGGCTGTATGTGAATGGGTTACAACTAGTTCTGGACATTGTGATATATGTCTACAACGTGTGTATGGAGAGTAGATTGTATATATTGCTCATTGAGCTGTATCCCACTATGAAAACTCTTTTGAAGAGCAGTGAAGAGGACACAAATCATTGTGAAAATGGTCTTTTAAAAACATGACACACCTTGATAAATCTCACATCATTCAAGTTTCTGTATTGTTGTCCATCAAAATGTGCTCTTGCATTGTCAACAGAATCAAACAATCACATAGCTTGTAGTTATGAATGATTGTTTACAGAATGCCAACTCCCGAGGGTATTTGCTTTATAACATGATCATGAAATGTTTTGGTATTTTGCACACCGTCACTAAGATCTCATTTTTGAAAGCTTATCTTTAAAAATGTAGATTGGAAGCTTAAAATAAAAAATGTAAAATATGTCCACCCCTAGACATGTAAGATCACTTATCTTGCAAGTAAATCATATTTCACGAGCTTTCAGTTTGTCTAAAGATCATGTTGAGTTCTGGTCATGGCATTATATTGTGAATGAAATTATCCAGAAGTAGTTAGTAAAAGTTTATTTATAGCTTTGGTGTATATTGCTATGTTTTGGAATCATCAAGATGATAAGAGATTGACCTAATCTTGCTGAAAATCCTGTGCCCTGACTGAACACAGAAATTTGTGTATGGGACTACACAGACGTGTGGCATGAAAGTTGGGTCCAAACTTTTCAGCCATTTTTCATCAAATTTTGCAGCTAAAGAGCAATCATTTCACTTTGTCAGGTGACGTTTGTACTCATTTGTACTCGGGGGGTACAAACATATGATATTCTTCCAAACTTTCTCATGGGTATTTGCCTTGATTTTGTGACATGGGGTCGCAATAGTCTTCAGAGAGAGAGAGAGAGAAGATAAATATGCAGACAGATACAGAGATAGACAGAGAGTGGCAGAGAGAGAGAGAGAGAAAGAGGGGGAGAACTGGGTGGACAGTAATAGGAAGAATTTATATTTTTTTCCCGATTCCCCAACCTACTGCACTAAGTTTAGCTGTAATGGACTTCAAAAAAACAGACCGCTCTTGATTCTAAATGTGAGAATAATAACTCATATAGTCTGGAAGTACATGTAGTTTTATAAAGTACTCACTCCAGATGTTTTGTCAGCTATGCAGAGATTGCATGATATACCGGTATGTATAATGATTCCTTTTCATAGAAATCACAATGAATTACACTATATGTAAAAATGTTTTTGTAACCATTTTTAGGGGTGGTCTTTTTGTCCTTGTAAAATATACATGTATTTGAAAATAAAAGACACCTTTATAATCTTGTATGAAACGACTTAATCTCCTATAACTTTTGTACTGATAGCTCAAATAGATCAGAGTAAAATGTCAAGTAAATGAGGTTTCTCTAGACATGCAAGATTGAGAGAGAGAGAGAGAGAGAGAGAGAGAGAGAGAGAGATTGAATCGATTTACTATGATAAAATAATATTGAATGCAGCCCATGAGCTGAAATTATTTAATTTCCAAAATGAAGAGAGAGAGAGAGAGAGGGGAGATAAGGAGAGGGGTGGGAAGAAGGGAAAGAGAGAAGAGAAGAGTATATAGAGATACAAATAGCACAATTAAGTAATGATTTAACACTGATACATGTATATAAAGGCATAGTAGAATTTTTTTTGATGGAGGGGGGGGGGGGGGCTTTCCGGGGGAAATAAAAGGAATGAAGATAAAGAAGAAGAAATATCTTGCAAGGTAATTAGTGAGGAGTATATACAAAATAGCAAAGTGAAATGCTCGGGAACCTATTTTAGTGAAGATGAAAATAGTTGAAATAATACTGCAGGGGGAAATAAGGAGACTAAACTCTGACGTGAAATGGAGCGATATATATTATATGCATGCATATTTACAAAATATTTGTAATGATAATTCTTATATTTTAAGTGAAAAACGAAAGAGTAACATCATAAAAAAAAAGTTATCCTGACAATCTAAAGCCGTACAGGAATCAATTGCTTCAAAATGTATACCGGGTACTAGCATGGACCTACTAAGAATGTCCATGCATGGTACTATGGGATATGAAAACTCTGCGAGCTTGTACACACGGTCACGCCGGTAAATAGGGGGAAACCCCCTGTACTCCTCAGTGTGCACGTGGTCTTCCAGAGGTCGCGAAGGTCACAGA
Organism: Mesocentrotus franciscanus; assembly: GCA_037976565.1. Taxonomy (NCBI): domain Eukaryota; kingdom Metazoa; phylum Echinodermata; class Echinoidea; order Camarodonta; family Strongylocentrotidae; genus Mesocentrotus; species Mesocentrotus franciscanus. The sequence goes on from CP137686.1 coordinate 13,266,116, forward strand.
ACGGAATCCTAAGTTTGGAGCTACTGACTGGAAAGTTTGAGGTAGAGATGAGCAATGTAGATCTAGTGATTTTCGATTGAAGACTGATGTTGATGTAAGTAATCATCATATAGACTATTAGTTGCATTGGTTTGAACTGCTTTATTTCACTTATATTGAACCGCGACCGTAAGGCCTAAGGGAAGTCACCGCCTAGCTTGTGCTTGTGGATTTAGGAGTCCAGCATCAAGCTTAATCAGGACATCGCCAGCCGGCTGGGCCGGGCCTACGCCAGGCGGGCTGGCGCGATGCGCTACGTCGACTGCGCTCATGTTGTACGTGCGCGGAAAAGGCCAGGTTTAAATTGTAATTCAAGGGCTTCGCAGTTGCAACTTGCAAGAGGGTGCTATTATTTAGTATTATCTTGAAAGTTGGGTATCGGAATGAATTAGAATTGCTCTCTTTGTGTAGATTTACATGTCTATATCCTGGCGCTGCTGTGTTGTAGAATCTAATTCAAATTGTCTATTCTAACAACATTATTTTCAGTCTTCTTGAATCTTGTCATATCTTGAATCTATATTATTTATATAGGTGACTTAGTTAGGTCTAGACTCTATGGACAAATTTTATTTTTTTGAATATTTTTTTATACCAAAGTCAACATCTCAAAAATACAAATTTTCTATTGCATGACCATGAATAATGAGAAGGGGTTGTTTCATTTTTGTATGAAGCCTTTGAGTTTGATTTTGAAGGCCTTTGAACTTTGAACTATGAAATTAAGAAGCAATGTGAGACTCTTGGCTAGTCTTGCTCTTGCCTGGGCTTGGCTGTAACTTTACAATGACATCTCATCAAATTTTATTTCAATTTTTCTCAATTAGACCTAATTTTGAAACACATGGATGTTTCAAGATTGAAAGTTTGGAGCAACTTTAGAATACCCCACCACAAAAATTGACCAAACGTTCGTATAGCTCAACCAACGCTTCACCAATGAAGCTAAATCTAAAGACTTATAAAGTCTCTTAGGTAATAACTAATACAAGCGCGTAGCTAGGATTTGATTTTAGGGGGTAGTGAGCAAAGTGTGCGAATCATTTACAGAGCGCGCTCCCTAGGGGGGTGGGTGCAGGGAGGGGGGAGTTTCCTCCCGCGCAAAATGCGGAAGCTTTGACGTTTCATTAAATTAAGAGAGAAAGAAGACGATTCGTTGTACCATTCTCAACTCTAATGAAGCGATGGGGGCAGTTGCCCCCACCCAAAACGCCATTAGAGAAAGAAGACAATTTGTTGTACCATTCTCGACTCTTAATCCTTGTCCGAATTCAGTTTCCCCCCTCCCGCACGAAGCACAGAAGCTTTGACGTTTCATTAAATTAAGAGAGAAAGAAGACGATTCGTTGTACTGTTCTCGACTCTTAATCCTTGTCTGAATTCAGTTCCCACCCCTTCCCAAGCGCAGAAGCTTTGAGGTTTCATTAAATTAAGAGAGAAAGAAGACGATTCGTTGTACTGTTCTCGACTCTTTATCCTTGTCTGAATTCAGTTCCCACCCCTTCCCGCGCGAAGCCCAGAAGCTTTGAGGTTTCATTAAATTAAGAGAGAAAGAAGACGATTCGTTGTACTGTTCTAGACTCTTAATCCTTGTCTGAATTCAGTTCCCACCCCTTCCCGCGCGAAGCGCAGAAGCTTTGAGGTTTCATTAAAATTATTAGCGATAGAAGACGAATTGTTGTACCGTTCTCGTCTCTTAATCCTTGTCTGAATTAAGTTTCCCCCTCCAGCGCGAAGCGCAGAAGCTTTGACTTTTTATTAAATTATTAGAGAAAGAAGACAATTTGTTGTACCGTTCTCGACTCTTAATCCTTGTCTGAATTCAGTTCCCACCCCCTCCCGCACGAGGCGAGAAGCTTTGACGTTTCATTAAAATTATTAGCGATAGAAGACGATTCGTTGTACTGTTCTCGACTCTTAATCCTTGTCTGAATTCAGTTCCCAACCCCCCCCCCTCCCACGCGAAGTGCAGAAGCTTTGACGTTTCATTAAAATTATTAGCGATAGAAGACGATTCGTTGTACTGTTCTCGTCTCTTAATCCTGGTCTGAATTAAGTTTCCTCCTCCCGCGCGAAGCGCAGAAAAAGTTTTGACGTTTCATTAAAATTAATAGAGAAAGAAGACATTCGTTGTACCATTCTTGACTCTTAATCCTTGTCTGAATTCAGTTTCCCTTCTCCTGCGCGGAAGCTTTGACGTTCCAATAAACAAAAATGTTCTTTGTCTGCTCCTTTTTCTTCCTACGTCCTCTTCCTTTTTTTTCTCTTCTCTTTTTTTTTTTTTTTTGGCCGGCGTTTTGGGTGGGGACAACTGCCCCCATCGCCCCCCCTGGCTACGCGCCTGAACTTATACTAACCCTAATCCAAACCCTAAATCTAAACCTATACCTAACTATAACCCAAGGTGTTGGATTTTCATGTACATAAACCCTATTGGTGGAGTATTCTAAAATTAAGCAGAAAGGGGAAGTTCAATATAATATGTCATTTACCTGTGTAAATAAGGTGATTTTTGCCCTCATTTTTTTATAACCTAGCTGCTAGGGTATAGATCTACATGTAGATCTTTCTTGAACAGGTGTTGGAAATTATGTCACCCCCACCATTTTTTTTTTGGGGGGGTATGTAAAGGGTCTGGCAATAATGTAGTAATCTAGATTCTAGAAAATGAAATAAAAAATTAAAAAACAGGAAGAGGTAGCTGTTAACATCCTAATTATGCATAATTGCTGATATATAAATATGTGCAATAAGAAAATGATGAAGAGACTTGAAGACACTATAAAAAATCAAGAAAACCAAGTTTTATTATGCTTAAAAATGAAATAGAGAAAGGAATAGATATGAGTAGAAATCAAATGTTAAATGTTTCTATTTCATTTTGTCTTCCAGATTTACATGGAGGACATGACGGATGATTTGCCATTGATGGAAAGCTGGTGAGCTGTTCAAGAGCAATGTCTTTCAGTGCCATATGTACCTCATGCCAGAGGCATCTTCAAAAGCTGTGCATCAGATCATGGGGCCTCTCACCCAACCAACTAATTCAACAAATGCCTAACCAAAGAGCTGTATCTAGCCTCGTACACTCTGCAGCATATGCAGGAGCACTGAGGTTAGCGACCTTCAGGTTATCAGGTATAGGAAGCATGTTGAAAACCAAGCAGCAGTATCGTCCTATATCTCATTATGCAGAACAGAAAGCAAGTGTGGACTTCTCGCCTAGTATACATCTGAATTTAAGATTGGATTCTAGTAACAGCATCCTAAACTTTAGGGATGGTGCAGACCTCCTGCATTCGCTCGAAGTCATTTCAGGTCATCTAAATGACATGACTCCAAAAGATGTTTGCATTGCAGTGAACAAGCTGTGGGAATGTATTTGGATGGTGAGAGATGATATTCAGCAATGGTTGGAATATTCAGAGGTCCTTCACAATCACCCTGTGTTGCCACAACTGTGCAATTTGATCCAAGTTCATGCTGCTGCAATGTCAAATGCCGAGGCTCTGAGTGTGCTCTACCTGGTCTTGAAGTTTGCTGTTCCTGAGGTTACTAGTCCTGCAATCGATACACTGTATTACACCCTGAGTCTCAAAGTGCAATCCTTTGACCTCAATGATGCTGCTATGTTTGTCCGTTGCTGTCAGTCCGTCAAGGATGTCATCCCAAGATTTGGTGTTGACTGTAGTGAAGCGGATGCCATCATGCAGAGTGTACTCACCCACATCCAAGAACTGTTGACTGATAACCTTGAATATGATGTAGTCCCTCTTCCAAGGCTTCTTCTGGGGCTCCTACACTGTAGTGTCGATATCACCCACCCCGCTGTCTGCAACATTGTTCAGAAAGTTTATCGCGCTGTTGATGTCTTGGACAGTATTCACCTTTCATCATTATCCAAAGCCGTAATCATGATGTACAGACATCACACTCCATTTGCAGGACTGATGACTTCCAGAATGTCCGATATCCTTGATGATATCCACAGTCCTAGTGATTTTTCTCATAGTTTCTACACGCTCATCACCTTATGTTCTGAAGACTTGGAGAATCGCATCACGCAACACTGCTTGAAGCTGTTTTTTGCAGGAGCATCCTATGGGTTCAACGACATCAGACGCACCATGCAAGGAGCTGTTTTGATGAGGAGCAAGGAGAATAGGGATCAAATCATGACCAGGGTTAGCCAGTTGCTCATTCCACAAGTTCCTGCCATTCCTGCAATTGAGATGGCCATCATCTACAGCAACTTGAGGAAAGTTTATTCCAGGAATTACGAGCTCAGGGAGCTTCTGGAGCAGCAAATGAAAAAGCAGTTTCTGGAGTGTTCTTCACCACATCAACTCCTTGCCCTCATTGAGGTGCTAAGCCGTGACCCAGAACCTGATATTATGGTTGAGCTGATAAATAAAAGTGCAGAAATAGTTCCATTTTTATCTTTGGAGCGACTTGGCAGGTTGTGCAATGCCATGGGGCGTATGAAAGTTAAGTCAGGAAGGTTTCTAGCTCTTATTGAAGATCATGTCTTGGAAAACATTGATAGTTTAACTAATGTTACAGCTATCAAGAATATATCGCACTATCTTGCAACGGCTAGATCCACTAATACCCAGCTACAATCTATTTGTATTGAAAGACTTCATAAGATCTTGGAGAAGACTCCTTCGCCACACATTGTAGTCTATACACTTGATGCCCTGAGCAATCTAGGTGTGCCTTGTGATGACATTGATCCAAGTGTGTGGGACAAGGTTCTCATCTTCATGCCAAACTTGAAGGGTCATGATCTGCGAAGAGTGTTCTTTGTGCTTTCCTCCTACTCTGATCATCTGTACCCAAGGGAAAATCTCCCTAAAGGTCTATTTAACCTTTTGGAATTTGTAAGAAAACCTCTTTACTGTACCAACTTGGCAGATCCCACTAATACCAAAAGAGCCGCTAGTAAGAGTCTTTCTGCTTCCCCTGTCCTTGATGCATCATGGATCCGCGCCCCGCTTCGGCTGTTGCCTTTGCCAAATTGCTTATTCAACAACGCATCTACAACAGGTCCTTCTTGGGGGCAATCGAAGCGACATTTCAGTCACACATGAATGACATCTCGCCGTTCCACGTTCGTGACATATTGGATGCGTTCACCTTTGGCAACTACCATCCCACATCTCTAACGTTCCTGGAAGACCTTTGTGCCTCCAGGGTGATACCCTACATGGCGGATCTTCAGCCTCAGAGACTGGTCAACATTGCACTCAGCCTGGCTGCCCTTCAGTGCTTCCCATTGGACCTACTGCAAACTATCTTCAGTCTCCGCTTCCTTGAGAGGATGGAGGAGATGTATGGTAAGCCTGTTAGGTCAGCCTGTTAGGTCAGCCATAAAAGATCAACTTGATTCATATCACAGCAATTTTTATTTAAAGTAAGAGTTCAAATCATCATTTTGGGGTAAGTTAAAATTGTCAACCATGAAGGCACACATATCAAAGATTATCAAGTGTAGTAGTTCAATTTACAGCTATTCTTACAATTTAAGAGGAACTATTTCAAAACTTTTGTACTGAAGATTAGTACCATGAACTAAGATTACAGCTATTTTCAGCTGTCACATCTATTACAAAATATAGCTACAGTATGCAATTCTTTCATGCTGATTTCTTCACAAACTAAGACATTTTGTTTTTTGTATACTCAAAACCTTGTTTCCAATTTTCAAATTGAATTTCAAATGTGCATTTGATTTATCAACCCATCTGCACAAAGTTAGAATCTTTTTTGTATTAAATCAGACGGGCTTACTGATGATTTCTTGCTTCATATGTATCTTGTTTAGTTCCCAGAGCTTTATCACATCAGCTTCGAGAGTTGAACAGAGCAGTGTGCCTTGAATGTCCTGAGCTTAGAGTGCCCTGGTTTAGTCCAGAGCAGATATCAAGATCAGGTAGGGATAATGATCAAAATCGGTGGGACTTTCTGCCTACCTCACAATGATAACTTCCAGCAGAATATGCCTGGGGTGTGAATATTCTGTTTATGGTTGGATAGTACTAGGATAAGGGAAGCCAAATATTTATTGAAGAGAGAAAGAGAAAGAGCTAGAAAGAGAGAGAGAGAGAGAGAGAGAGAGAGAAAAAAGAGGAGGCAGAGAAAGAAAAGGAGGAGGAGGAGGAGGCAAAGAAATAATAGGAGAGGAAGAAGAAGAAGAGGAATGAGAAGGAGGGGAAGAAGGAAAAGAAGAAGAAAAAGAAGAAGGAGAAGGAGAGGAAGGAGGAGAAATAATTCTAAGTGGAGGTGGAGGTGGAGGTGGAGGTGGTGCTGCTGGAGAGGAGGAGGAGGAGGAGGAGGAAAAAGAGGAGGAGGAGGAGGAAAAGGAGAGTGGGAAAGCAAAATGTTAAAAGAAGATAAAGATGATTTGACTTTCACACCTTCTCCCCAATTTGTTTTCTTGCATTTTGTTCACCAAGTAAGCCAAGAAGTTGGGGCGTGGGGGAGTTTCCATGGATGAGTTGTCTTCAGATCCTCACATGAATGCAAATTATGCAATAATTAAAAAAAAAAAATGTATGTTTTCTGAAATTCTATGAAATTGCGACTGGCCTCAATCTCATGTTTTTCTATATTTTCATAATTCATAGAAATGATACATTTATCAAGATCTTAGTGAGGGTCACCCATTATAGTTTCTGTTTTATTCTTTTTCGTACTTGTTGATCTAACTTGAAATCTTTTGGTGAATAGGAAAGCCACAAGTGAACGGGATCAAGCTGGATGTTGGAGCAGTCCTGCAAGATGTCCTTGGAGGACCAGCTTTCTTGAGGAGAAATGCACAAACTCCCTATGCAAACACAAATGGTGAATATGCTGACTAGTTCCTGAGAATTTATTCTCATGTACCCACATTCTTGTGGCCATTGGTTTTGTATACTGATGAATTTTATATTCTGATGAACTGTTGAGAGTTCAACTAGAATTAAAGCTTTGGGTAACTGTAAAGTCTGCAATGTAGACAGTCTGCACATTACAAGTACAGTACCTTGTAAACAGATTTTTGAATGCATATTCCTTTAAAGCCCCACTGCTCTACTTGTAGCTACTTGCTCCCTCTATATAGAAAACAATGCCTAAGCGGTGCCCGTTGGTCCCCCATGATCTTCTTTTTCTTATGTTAATTGGGAGCTGAGTTGATGAGATAACCACCTGTCAGTGACCACGCTGGGAGATCTAATCCCTCCTAGCCAAACTAGTGCATACAGGCTTTAAATGAAATGCATGTATTACCCACTATTCAATATGTAGAAATTTACATATGGACTAGAACTTCCTCTTTAAAGTATTGCATAACTTTGGTTGATACCCTAGTAGTTGTCACACGTCTTTGTAGGACTATGAATAAAGATAAGTGTGTATTGTGATTACTTGCTTATATGATGCTGTAGCTATATAACATTTGATCTCTTCTTTGGTTTGTTTTCTACCAGATTTTGAGTGTATCTTAGACTATCAAGGTCAGCCCGTGACATATACCAGCCAGAGACAGGTCGATAAGCTTGAGATGACCGGGAAGAGAAATACCTTCCCTTCATCATCGGATATCCTGAAGAGAGAAAAGCATCGGGAAAGTCTACTTCAAGACGGTGCTCAAAGGTGAACTACAACAATGGCACTGACTGGTTAATCAGATCTGCATTGACTAATGTTCAAATTGAATCTTTATATAAATAATTTGCCTTATTGTAATAACTTGTTTTGGAAACAAAATATAATTTTCAGAACTGTGATATGAGCTTGCATGCTCTCCAATTTAGCAAAATGAGGTAGTGATATATAATGTTTTCATGGTATGCCCATTCTTGCTGTCCTGCTTAATTCACTGATAACAAATAGAGATGCACTTTATTATATTATTATTATTGCAAAATTATGTATTTCCTTCATCACTTAAGGTATCCCTTGATTAGTTCCATGTCTCCACAATTTTCCATTTCTCCTCATTTTATGAGATATATCACATACATGTACCCTGTCTGTCTTTTCCTCCATCTTGCCTTTTCTTCTCCATCTTTCCCCTCATCATTCTCTTTCTCCTTTCTCTTTTCCCTTGCTCTCATTCTTGCTCTCATTCTTGCTCTCGTTCTTGCTCTCATTCTTGCTCTCATTCTTGCTCTCATTCTTGCTCTCATTCTTGTTCTCTTGCTGTACTCCTCCCCCCTCTCTCCCTCTGTATATCTCTATTTACTCATCTAACCCTCTGATCTTGATTACATTTCTCTTCATGTCTGTTATGTGTATGATTATGTATTTGTTGGCGTCTGTCTTTCATTTGATATTTTACTCTTTTTCTATTTTTCTTCCCTCTAAAACCTGTTATAGGATCGCAATAGATATTATTCGACCATCTCAGATGTGCTCCAACATCACACGCTACAGCAGCTGGGTCGAGATGAACGCCGCCATCTTGAAATCCTGGATTACGAGTACATCACTGTAAGTGAATCCATGAAGAAGCTTGTATTTCAAAATTCTATTTTGAGTTTTGTTCATTGGATTTCTATTTAAGGGTACATTTTTAAATATATAAGATCTGTAATCAAAATATAATACAGATAACAGATGGATGTTGCTGCAGAATTATTGCCAATTTTATGAAACAGTAAATCAACGTTTTGGAACCAGAAGGGTGTTAACTCGTATACTTTAACGTTAACTTTAACGTTTTTACGTTAATGCCCTTCTGGCTCTTAACAGAAATAAAGATTCTGTGTCTTATGAAAGCCTTTTACTGATGTGTCATTTTAAGATTCCATTGTATTGTACCTTTGGCTGGGTGCAAGAAGGCCGCAGGAGCTATGTATTGTCAATGGCAGTAATGGAACAGGCAGTCAGTGATATATGCAATGCAAGTCACTTTGTATTTAATGGAAATAATAATATAGATATAATATTTTTTTGTTTGTTAACCAGTTTGTTTTTGGTGTCGGGGAAATACTTGAAGATGCATGATAATTTATAATATATTTGTTCCTTAACAGATACCCTATATGGACTGGAGCCGAGACCACCTGAATAGCTTTGAGGCCAAGCGCCTCTACATCTCTGAGCTATTGGGAGGCAATCTTTGGCTGAGTGCTACAGAGAACCAGGATGCAGGGAGACCTGGACCAGGACCCGGTCCAGGTTCAAGACCAAGAAAGACTGGTAGGACCAATGACATGGTGGAGAGGATGTTACAGGATTGGGGAGAACAGGAGGAGGACTAGGACTAGATGGAAGGATGCAATAGCTCCAGAAATCCAGGAATAAGCTGAAGAAAGAGTGATAGGACCAGATGGAGGAAATGAAAGTTGTGCCTTTTTATGAAATTCTTTTTATTTTGTTTTATTCATTTGTGAGGTGGTCGAGATCTCGAGATCAATGACAGACAGACAGATCCTGTGAGAGGGCCAAGCAAAGAGTCTCTTTATTAGAAGTAAACAGTAACTGACACATTACATATCACATAATAATGCTGATAATCATGGAGATCATGCATTCCCCAAAACATGTCATTTTATCAAATACAAAAAGGAGTAAATTTGCCCTTTAAAAAACAATTGCCACAGTACAATGTAGCTGAAACTCTCAACATTAACACAGGTAGATACCTGACCCAAATACTTAAACAAATAAGTAACAGTCCATATAAAACTCATATGAAGCAACACATTCACAAATTGGGATAAACCAACACACCATGCTAGGATTAATAACCTTATCATGTGACCTCTATATCACTACTTAATTCTTGTTCAATAACCTATACCTTTAACTTGTACATTGTAATATTAAGACAATGCAAATATCCTAATAACATAAACTTAAATAGGGCTATCCTGGTTCCCTCTTTTCAAAGTAAGCACATATTATAGAATGAATAATGAAACGAACAATATCATAACAATGGAACAAAGACAAAATATCTCTCCTTTTAAATATCAAAATATCTCAAGACCAGAAACATTGATAAATCCTGGAAACTATAAATCTCTTTATATCTGCATCAAATACAACTTTCATCAACCACTCCAATCCAAATATTTATCTTCCATACTTTTCTATTTTCTAAACTAACTCCAATAATCTCCTGGTCTAACCCTAAACACTGCTCTTACTCCTATTATTCCATATCAATTAAACATGTAACAATATTCTTTTATAGCAATCTGCAAAATGAGAAATAAGGTTTACAATGATAGAGGGCGCTAGAAACCCTCTAATGGCTAAATAGTCAGACAAAGTTCGATCATCACTGTTTGATGTGCCATAATTAATATCCCCTTAGCAACCAAAATACAAACAACATGCAATGCTTTTAAACACTCAACTTCTATAATAAGCTCTTCTTTTCTATGCTCCCTATACTGTATTTCTCACTAATCTCATTGCTGAACCAAGACCTATACTCATCACATAAATTAGAGCGTAACCCTGGCCCTGGGACCAGGTACAACATTAGCGCGCACGCACTACACCCAATTTTGGTACCGCGTTCCAAATAATTAGTGTACATGACCATGTACTACAATAAAAGCATCACACATTTTAACTTTAAATCCTCGCTTCCAATATAATCATATCAACCCACATGATACATCAAAATAATCACTGAAATCGTTCTGACACAATACACATATTATGTACATAACAAATATCTAGCATAACAATATTAATATTTACTAAACATAAAAGTGGTTCAAGTTTGGTCAACTCACCTGTGAGAGGGACAAGCAAAGAGTGCCGGCTTGTCTCAGCACTCCGTCCTCTACAGGTCACAGGGTAATTTCCTAACCCCTTACACATTATTTGACTCTAGCAAAAAATACATACATAAAAAACACATTCTTTACCATCGTTCACCTTCCAATTACTTTGTGGGTTTCTCACAAAAATCTATTGTGCAACGTTGATCACTCACTCACTTAATCTGGAAATAAGTGACACTTACAATGAATTTTAAGGGGACAAAAAATTTGTTTCTCGCAGTGCCTTTCGTAGTTGTTTCCATTGTAGGTCACTTTGCCGTTTCTAGTCATGTGATCTGGAAACAGCCAATGATTGCTGAGTGGCTGAGTAAGGGGTCATTAAAGCTGTAGCTACAATATTTAGCTATCTGAATGGCTTTTGAGTGATATCAGCTGGTGATCAATCAAGCTACGTAGTTCATTTGTGTTCATGTACCTAACCTGTGTAAACAAAAATTACGAAGGCATATTTGGAGGGTGGGGGGCATTTGTTAGGTTAATATATCTTTTTCCCTACACCTTCAAGATCTTTCGTCATTTCCTATAAAGTACACACTTAAGTAATATATGTTATATTTTCCTTTAGTCAAACAAAATTACGGATCCATGGTATCAGTTTGTGAGTCCCCAGTTATTTTTACTTCTTTTCTTCAAATGGTAATCATCTGGCTTGAAACTATTCGGTGCATTTAACGGTAGTTAATACACAATTCAACTACTTCAGTTTGTACTTTCATAATCTCATTTTAATCAAACAGCAGTATGTTTGTTTTTGTTTGTGTGATTGATTTCCCCATGTAAGGAATACTCTTGCACACTTCTATGTTACAAATTGTTTTTGTAATGTAAAGTAACTTATAAGCCAATCCCAGGTTCAAAACTTTCAGATATAGTATTCTTGGACTCGCCAGATAGCACACCAATCTCAAATCAAAACTTTCTGTAAAAGGAACAATGCCAAATAACAATGTTAGCATGGTAACATGGTTTATAGTAAGGATTATATTGTGCTAGCGATAGGCTCAAAATTTCCTCTTACACTGTATTTATTAAGTGTGTATTTTCTGGAATTTCTGCACTTCCTGATTTTGAGTAAGGACAATTGACAATTACTATTTCACATAGGCATGGATGTATAGGCCTACATTGGTTCAAATCGTCATGTATTTTATGACATTGAGAAATTGATGAATGACTTGTATTATGATAATTGGTATTTTTGTATTATGTGCGTTAACAAAGAATGTTATTTTGTAAATAAGAAATATTTTATTTTAAGTAAAAAATTGCTTATACTCTTATTCACTTGAATTGTTTGGATCTTTTATTTGTGCTCTGACTAAAAAGAAGATAGTGGAAAAAATATAGTTGATGAATGGAGTGAAGAGATTCGAAGGTTACATTTGCAGGGTATGGTGGAGAGAGTGAAAAGTGAATGGAAATTAATGGGAGAGAGTGAAGTAGAAGCAAAGTACAAGGGCAGAGAGAGAGAAGAGAGAGAGAGAGGGACCCTTATCAGAAGGAATACATAAAACAACTCGAAGGAGTTCAACGACGTGCTGCAATATTCGTCTTGAACCGCCATGAATGCCGGAGCAGCATCTCCGAGATGATCTCCTATCTGAAATGGCAACCATTGGAGCACAGAAGAGCAGCCCAGAGACTTACTTTCCTCTACAAAGCCATCCACAACTTAATTGCTGTTGATACTGACCGCTACCAAAACAGATCATCTGGAGTAGGGGTATCTACAAGAATACGTTCTTCATGCAGTATCATTCAAGAAGTTATCTGCCGTAAAGGACTGCTATAAACACTCCCTATATCCTAGGACATTCCCTGAATGGAACCTTCTCCTGACCCATGTTAGAAATGCCCCCACCCTTGGAGCCTTTAAAGATAATTTACAAAATCTCAACATGGGCAAAATAATTGCTAGAGCCCACTTTAGAAATTAAAGACTCTGCTTAGTCGACTGCGCCTGCATGTTACATCCCAGCTGAGGAGATATATGCAGTAGCCCACTAGAACCAGAACCAGAACCAGAGAGAGAGAGAGAGAGAAGATAAGTGAAGAAAGTTGTTTAAATTTATAAGGGAGATAGAGTGGGGATGGAAATGGGGAGGGAAATGGGGGGTGTTAGAGGTAAGAGACGGTGAGAGAGGGGGCATATGGAAAGAGATGAAAGGGAGAGAGAGAGAGTGTGTGCGTGTACGTATGTGTGTAAGAATATATGAGATGTGGCAGAGGGAGGACGGAGTGAGAGAGAGAGAGGGGTAGGGAGCGAGAAGAGAGAAGAGAGAGAGAAAAAAAGGGGGAGGGTCTCTCAAAAGTCTCCATGCTAAAACTAAGCGCGCGACCCCACCCCCACCACCTCAATTTTCCAACGCAAATTTTTCTTTGTATTACCAAAATCGAAGATACCATATCAAGGAAAAGATGCGTGAAGGCTGAACGAATTCTTTTATTCTTTTGTGAACTTGAAGATAAATTTCTCATAATGAAACCAGTAGCTGTTGATGAAATGTTTCCCGAAGGTTCCGGGCCATATGTAGATCTTGATGAGGTAATATTTTTAAATTTTTATTGTGGTTGTATCTGTGGTTAGACTGAGACTTCTCGAGTGAGATCGGGTCGAAGTTCCGCGACTGGCAGAATCTCAAGCAGTACGATAACGTAGTGTATTATCTGCCTTGCCCACCGGGCCAGGCGTTCGACGCAGCACCGCTCAGTCATTTGTCCGATGACGAACAGTTTAGGAAGTGTAGACTTTTAGATTCAAATGTATCTTCGGTAGGAAGATCTAAAAATTAAAAATTTTCTTGATTAAGGGTCTGAATATTTGTGTAAATATCAGATGTTCTAAATCAGCAAAGAATTTTGAGAAAATCAGAATTCAGCAAACTTCCGATCTCAGGCTCAGCTCAGACTCGGAGTCAGAAGTCGGAAGAGTTTGACTTTGACTTTGAGTTTTGACTTGCACCTTGTGGTTTTTCTCAGACTTGGGATGTAACTTAAAATTAATGCTAGAGAATATTAATTTGTTGGTTTGTAAACCTTTTTATACAAAACGATAGAGAAATACCAGTCCCTAATGTAATTCTTAGTTCTTAGTCTTACACAAATGTAGAAGACCAGATTTTTCACTGACTCTTCAGTCTTGATTTTTTTCTGTATTTGTTAAAATGTACTTGATCATGTTGATATCAACACAAAAACAGGAACTGACTTAAAATGCAATACCTACTGGCCTCGTATACCAAGCATAATAAATTACTGTAGTCTTAAATTTACTAAGTCCTAGTAAAATTAAGAGTCTTTTATTTCTTTATTACAGGCTGGAGGGACAGCAGGTCTCCTGATGGATTTAGCAGCAAATGAGAAGGCTGTTCATTCAGACTTCTTTAATGGTGAGAAAATTCTGCTCTTCTTGATAGAAATCAGAACTTGGTAGAATGTTGCTGTTGGAGGCAGAATGTATCTCCAGCCCCCCACCCCCCATGATTTTCAAATGCATTAAAACTAAAAGATAGCTCTTCCTCAAGGTTATTGAAATTATAAATATTAAACTTCAGAGTAAAAATCCTCAGCCATCTTTGTGTCCTTTTGTATATTCAATTAGAATGGCAAGTGCTTTCTTGAGTTTCTTCCCCCAAAATGTTACTCTTATTAGACTTCGCCTTCTTGACCCTTTATCCACTGTCCACTGTCCCCGTAATAGATTTATCTGATTTATGCTACTGTGGCCTGCTGAACTCAACTCTTGTATTTATGATTTGTGTTCTAAGTGCATGTGTAACTCCACATTCACAGAGCTTCGAGCCATTCCTATACTTTTGCCCTCAAAGTTGTGTTATGACCCCTTTTAGATCCCTTTTTTTCTTCTTAGAAAACCTGAAGAAAACCATACAAAAAACATGGTATTCTGATTTTTTTTTCACCTGATAGATTCCTAATTTTGCTTCCAAAGTCTGGCAGCTGTGCATTCATGTTGGGCTTATATTAAAGTAACTCACTTGCATTTGTGTTTTATTTTCTCTTGCTTTTTTTTCTTCATCTTTTTGCTTCAGATTTTGATGACCTGTTTGATGACGAGGACTTGTCATAGCATCGACTTTGAAGTGCACTGATGCTTGGACACTTGACATAGAACTTCATGTAACTACAAGCACAGCTCCAGCAAGTACACAAAGTGTAGTTTCAAAATCAAAGCATCAAGGAATGTGTGCAAGCTAGCAAAACCAATGGCTGCTGAATAGTGTCCCATGCAGTGCTGGATGAGCCGAGGGAAATGCTAGAAAATTACTGTGTTTGTAAAGAATAAAAATGAAGTTCTGGTTCAGGAGATCTTCCAGATGTATGGAAAGGTGTTTGATGGTATCAGTGAGCAGAAGATGCTGATTGGCATGGATATGGTCTATTTGGATTTGCGAAGCAGTTTCTTGAAGATGTAGCCCCCCTCCCCCACCCACTTAGCTTGTGAAATGTCCTTTAATTTTCATTAGTAATTAGCAAGAAATTTAGCTGCATAATTGATGAAAAAACCTGACCATCAATATTTGCAATTCAATATTTTGTCAAGTAACAAGGTATAAAGCTTACATAGACTTATGGATCATTTTCACAGATATATTTTTGGTCCTCTAAAGGTCCGAAAGCCAATCCAACACAACATGAAAGTGTCCATTGTATAGTGTCTTTGGTAGTACATGTTTTTGCATCGGGTAAAGACAAAAAAGGACAGACTAATTTACTTCATCAAAATTATTGTTGTTAACATGCACTTTAATGTTCATAACAAATATGGTTAAATGAAAGCAAGAATTGATTATTAAAAATGTGGACAAACGGAGAGTTATTAATCTTTAAAAGTTTAGATCATTTGATATATTTATGTCATTGGCAAAGTCCTTATTTTTTCAGTGATATATTAGGACAGCTCCCCATTTTTTATGCACAAGTAGAAATTTTCAGTTGTCTGATAAGCAGGAATGCTAGGTTTCAGGCCCCAAGCCCCCATTTCAGGCTTTGTCAGGCTTCACTTGTATAGCACATATTAAAGACACATACCGGTAGTAGTGGGCTCTAATGAGGAATTTGACACCATTCAGGTGTTTACCAAAGAACAGGTGTTGTCAATCACAAGGATTAGCCTTCATTTCTATGACCAACAGGCCTTATGTAATGCTTTGCATTTTTCCACCCATTCCCTATAAATATAATGGTAAAGTCATTATCTTACTTTTCCCTCACCCAAAGACTCTTCCAGAGACTAGGGGGTATTTCTTGATGGACTACAGGTTTGCTGTGAGCAGACTTGTACACCCATTAATGGTATATAAGTCTGGCGTCAGCGAATTATGACCTTCTGCACATGGAAACTGATGACCCTCTCCCTTTGCAGTCCAATATGTCTGAGTCTCTTGTAAAGCTCAACAGGTGAAATCAACAAATATATCTGTCTAGCCCTGTGCATGTATCTTTTTATTTATCAAACAAATCCAAGAAGTATGATAAATGAATCACAGGGACTGAAAAGTCTTCATTCATAATGTATACATTTTGTAGTGTCTAGTTAAATTTTTGTATGTACACAAGAGAAATGTGAAGAAAAGTTCCTTTTAAATGATTCAAACATGTAATAGAGTTTAAGGGAGTGTTATTTCTGTGTTATCTGTTGGTTGGGTAAGCTACCACGAATGCCATACTTTCATAGATGATGGAGAAATTTTCAATTTTTTAATTGATCTTTTGAAAATGAATGATAGGAGGAAAAGAGATAAAAACTTGTTCTAGATGGCAGTAGACTACCTCACAACATAACAATGTTCTTGCAGTAAAATGAAACCTTTGCAGGGAGAGTAAGAGGGAGTGAGGAAGAGGAAATGAGAGAGTGAGAGAGAGGGAGGGAGAGGGGGGGGAGGGAGGGAAATGAAGGGAATATAAAGGAGATTGGAGGTAATGGGGTGAAAGCATGAAAGCAGATGGAAGAGAAATAGCAAGAAGAGAGAATGGAGAGAAAGAGAAAATTTAATGTTATAAGAAGGGAGAAAGAGGAGGATTGGAGTGATATAAGAAGTGAAAGGAAAGAGGAATGGAGGCTATGAAAGAAGTGGAGAGAGTAAAATTCAAGAGAATGTTTAAGAAGGGAGATAAATAGCAATGGGTGGTATTCCGATAGCACGTAATAAGTTAAGCCTGGCTTAACTAGTTCACACTTTTATGGAGTGCCTGTTGTCAACTCATTTACCCTGTACAGATTATTTTAATCCTGCAATGAAAAGTGTCCAAAATATTAATTTTGCAATGAAATGGGAAGAAAAAGATAATATGAGTATGAACCGATTTTCAGTAAAGTCTTTGGTAGATTATCTTTGTCATGAATATTGAAGGAGGAAGATGACACCTAGCATTCCATAGAAGTGTGAACTAAAATTCTTGTTTAGTCTGGACTTAGTCCCGGCTTAACTTATGAGAATACCACCCAATGAGATTACAGTAATAAAGATACCCGGTACACGTTCCAGTTTGGTTAGCAACATGTACTTAAGTGAACGAAATGATAGTGTTACTGTTACATACACCCGTCTTCTCGTTTTCATCACGACCGTTTGTCTCCGTTTTTTCTCCAGGTTAATTTCCCCCTTTTTCTGACCTCCCCTCAACACTTGCTTCACATATTTCTTTTCATTGCCATTCTCCTCTCCTCTCTCTCTCCATCTTCTGTATTCCTTCATACTAGCCCAGCTTGTTAAATCTCTTAGTTCTCTTATTTCCCTCTTTATAATCCCTTGCAATCTTTCACAAATTTTCCTCCTACTTTCCATTCTGGTTGTCACTTGTCTCTAATTTGTCAAAAATGTTGTCCTTGTAGCTCATATCTTAATTGTCACTTCTCTCTTTATTCCTGTTTTTATTTCTTTCTCTCTCTCTCTCTCTCCCATTCTCACATCCTCTTTAATACACTATTTCGTCTCCATTTTTCTTCACTTCTCTCTCTATCACCCCCTCTCATTTACTTTTCTACTTGTAAACCCCCTTAAATACACCCCTCCTTTTGTCTGCCTCCCTACTGATGCAATATCTCTTGTTCATGTATTAATTTAACCAACTCGTGCTCTGATCAGTAAACACTGACTTTCATTTTTAGGAAGAACAATTAACTGGGGAAACACCCTTTGAATAGTAAAATTCACATAAGAAGTGGAAATAATGAAAACACAAACAACCTATAACTATATTTCAATACTAGATATATTTACCAGCCACATCAATATTATACTCTTTCTTTTTCTTGATAAAAGCAGAGAAAGTGTCCATACTAAATATGGCAAATATGCATCATATATTACACAATGAAAAAGGGACTGAAAAGTCTTCATTCATAATGTATACATTTTGTAGTGTCTAGTTAAATTTTTGTATGTACACAAGAGAAATGTGAAGAAAAGTTCCTTTTAAATGATTCAAACATGTAATAGAGTTTAAGGGAGTGTTATTTCTGTGTTATCTGTTGGTTGGGTAAGCTACCACGAATGCCATACTTTCATAGATGATGGAGAAATTTTCAATTTTTTAATTGATCTTTTGAAAATGAATGATAGGAGGAAAAGAGATAAAAACTTGTTCTAGATGGCAGTAGACTACCTCACAACATAACAATGTTCTTGCAGTAAAATGAAACCTTTGCAGGGAGAGTAAGAGGGAGTGAGGAAGAGGAAATGAGAGAGTGAGAGAGAGGGAGGGAGAGGGGGGAGATGGAGGGAAATGAAGGGAATATAAAGGAGATTGGAGGTAATGGGGTGAAAGCATGAAAGCAGATGGAAGAGAAATAGCAAGAAGAGAGAATGGAGAGAAAGAGAAAATTTAATGTTATAAGAAGGGAGAAAGAGGAGGATTGGAGTGATATAAGAAGTGAAAGGAAAGAGGAATGGAGGCTATGAAAGAAGTGGAGAGAGTAAAATTCAAGAGAATGTTTAAGAAGGGAGATAAATAGCAATGGGTGGTATTCCGATAGCACGTAATAAGTTAAGCCTGGCTTAACTAGTTCACACTTTTATGGAGTGCCTGTTGTCAACTCATTTACCCTGTACAGATTATTTTAATCCTGCAATGAAAAGTGTCCAAAATATTAATTTTGCAATGAAATGGGAAGAAAAAGATAATATGAGTATGAACCGATTTTCAGTAAAGTCTTTGGTAGATTATCTTTGTCATGAATATTGAAGGAGGAAGATGACACCTAGCATTCCATAGAAGTGTGAACTAAAATTCTTGTTTAGTCTGGACTTAGTCGGCTTAACTTATGAGAATACCACCCAATGAGATTACAGTAATAAAGATACCCGGTACACGTTCCAGTTTGGTTAGCAACATGTACTTAAGTGAACGAAATGATAGTGTTACTGTTACATACACCCGTCTTCTCGTTTTCATCACGACCGTTTGTCTCCGTTTTTTCTCCAGGTTAATTTCCCCCTTTTTCTGACCTCCCCTCAACACTTGCTTCACATATTTCTTTTCATTGCCATTCCCTCTCCTCTCCTCTCTCTCTCCATCTTCTGTATTCCTTCATACTAGCCCAGCTTGTTAAATCTCTTAGTTCTCTTATTTCCCCTCTTTATAATCCCTTGCAATCTTTCACAAATTTTCCTCCTACTTTCCATTCTGGTTGTCACTTGTCTCTAATTTGTCAAAAATGTTGTCCTTGTAGCTCATATCTTAATTGTCACTTCTCTCTTTATTCCTGTTTTTATTTCTTTCTCTCTCTCTCTCTCCCATTCTCACATCCTCTTTAATACACTATTTCGTCTCCATTTTTCTTCACTTCTCTCTCTATCACCCCCCCCCCTCTCATTTACTTTTCTACTTGTAAACCCCCTTAAATACACCCCTCCTTTTGTCTGCCTCCCTACTGATGCAATATCTCTTGTTCATGTATTAATTTAACCAACTCGTGCTCTGATCAGTAAACACTGACTTTCATTTTTAGGAAGAACAATTAACTGGGGAAACACCCTTTGAATAGTAAAATTCACATAAGAAGTGGAAATAATGAAAACACAAACAACCTATAACTATATTTCAATACTAGATATATTTACCAGCCACATCAATATTATACTCTTTCTTTTTCTTGATAAAAGCAGAGAAAGTGTCCATACTAAATATGGCAAATATGCATCATATATTACACAATGAAAATGTTTCACCACCAAATGCACTTGCTAGTGTATGAACCCACATCAAAGACATCCTCTTCCAAGACATACCATCAGTTTGAAGCCAGAAGGTGTTTACTTGTACCATTTTACACAGAGTAAATGCCTTTCTGGCTCTAGACAGATGATTTTAGTGTACATCATGCTCATGTACAAATAGTTGGAGGTATGTACATAAACATGTTTTTGCCATCAAGTACATGTACATGAATCAGAGCAGTCGCTGAGATTCCAGCACGCACATGCAAGTACCCTGCCACATTAAAAGAATCTGTGATGTCTGGCTCTTTAGAAATTGATTTTATCCTTTGGCAGAGAAAAGGGGTGATTCCTTTTCTCACTGTTTCACACAATTTTGGCAGCCATACAGCAAAATTTAATTGGACTTCCCTTAAATTCCATGAAGAACACACATCAATATGGGAACTACAAGAATTATCAGCTAAATGTTAAATTTATGTACTAAACCATTTTCTCTTGATAAAAGTAAATTATAGATATGGAATTATTTTCACACACAAGGGGGTTCCAATGAACACCCCCTCCCCCTCCCCTTCAGGTTAAGGATATATGTACATTCATGTACAACACCAGACTATTGATGTTATGTCTTTTGTTTCAAATTGTTCTTCTGACAGTACCTGATGTCAATTAAGGATGGACAACTCAGCATATTACAATGATCCATAAGCTCACAAAAATGCCAATGTAGGAAGTAAAATGAATGATTGTATTTATGTCAGATAAAGTGATTCCACGATGATGAACCATCATTGGCTCATTGCCCATAGGCATGTTAATCCACTTCAAAATAGGATGACTCAGATCTGGTAAGATATTTTAATGTTCTGTTGGGCAGGTCTCCTGGCAAGGCATTGCAGATGAAGGAGAGGAATTGCAAACAGCGTCTTGGGGTGTCTACTTAACATTCACACCGGCTAATGACTCGAGTCCCTGTGAGATAGAAAGAGATAGAGGGGGGAGAGGGGAGGATAGAGAGAGGGGATAGAGAGGGGCAGAAAGAGCCAGAGAATGAAGGGAGAGGAAAGATAGAGGGAGAGACAACCAGAACAGAGACAGAGAGGTGGAGGGGTGGAGAGAGAGAGAGAGGGAGGGGGAGGGGTCAGAAAATTCGATTTATTACAATGAGGTTTAATTTGTTTCCCTTCAACATATTAAACATAAAAATCCTTCTACTTCTTCTATGTTGATTCTTGGTAGACCGTTTTGTATGTGGCCAAGTATTTTGAACAAACCACTTAACCCACTGACTACTGTATTCTCTCATCCCCATAGGCTTAATACAAGGACCACCCGATTCTTGTAGGCAATGGGTTAACAGATCCTTTCAAACTTGCTTTAGTGCCCGCCTGTACAGAAAGACCACATTTGTTGCTCCTCCTTGGCTCATAAAAATCTGCACATAAGGACCACTTTTATTGTCTTCTTTGAGTGGTCTTTCAATACAGGTTTCACTGTACTTTATGTTTACAGATAACGCATAATGCTCTTTGATGTATGATACGCATTGCTTGCACTCGGTCATGAAATGAAGATATTATAACCATTACATGTACACTGAATTGATTAAACAGTTGATTACACTCATGCTATCACAGACCATGTCTACTTCACTAGATTACCCCATTGAATACTGAGGCTGAGAAAACTTGGGGTGGAGCCAGCAAAAAAAATACACAGGAGCAGTGAGTGATTTAGCTCTCACAAGCTCCAAAAGTTCTCTGGTAAAAAAAGCACTAAAATACTTAAATGTCTGTGTCAGATAATCGCACTTATACAACACTAAATCCTATGAACAGAAAATACATTTTTTACACTGGGTGGAGCCTACGGAAAATCTGTGTTACACCAAAATTATATTATACATGATTAATGACATGACTAGACTCCTACCCCATCTTCGCCATCTAAACTATCCTGAACGCTTAAAGATTCTGAGACTACCTACTCTCTCATACAGAAGACAAAGAGCAGAATTAATTCCAATCTACATGTATAAGATCTCAAGAGGACTTGACCGAATTGAGCTAAACAACTTATTTGAGATTGACGACAGTGGCAGAACCAGAGGTGCCGATTACAGTTAAGGCAGAATTTCTCTTCAGTTAGAAGCATAAATAATTGGAATGCATTACCAGAGGACGCAGTTTCTGCCATTAGTGTTAATCAAATCTGTTGTTGAGAGGCACTGGAAAACCCATCCACTTAAGTTTTACCCTATCAGAGACTACCCAACTTGACGAGGGCAAATAAGCTATAAGCTTTACGTCTCTACATCCAAGTAAATCCAAGTAAATCCAAGTAAGTAAGTAAGTAACACTCGAGATAAATCCCAAAGATGATGTTAAAATTATTCCAATATTATTACTCATGTATTTGTCCTTGTAAATTTTGTCCTTTACAAAGTCCGGGGGTCATCATATATTTACCTTTGCTTTCCAGTATTTGCCTGCAATTTTCTTATCTCTCATGATCATTGTGTAGTCGAATCGTGTTGGCGCTGTTCTCCTTGCCTGTTATAAAAACAAATTTAGGAGTGAGTTTACTCTACTTCAGAATAGATGCTAGAGTCTTTCTCTAGAATCTTGAAATTTGAAACTGCAAAATCAATGACCATGAAGGGCAAAGTGATAGCTCTTAAAGTTGATACTTATAGGAAATAAAATCAAATAAATATAGTTTATTTTATAATTGAATGAGTTATTAAAGCAATTTATGCAGCTAACATGCCATGAAAGTGTGCAGTTTTGTGTTTTGTGAAAATCAAATTTCACTAAATTGACTCTATCCTGACCTACGAAATCGCCTAAGGGAAAGTGGCTTTGTGAGTGACGTCAGAGCCGGGATATGCTTCACGCAGCTATAGGGACTAACTGCGATCTACACACAAATGTTCATAGAGTGGATGTCAGTCACTCTCTCAAAACGATTGAAATATTGCCTGAATGGTCAATAGCTGACATACAGTTGTCCTCTCCCGTCCTGAAACATATCCTAATGTCAATATTCATGTCATTATTGGCATTGAAAAAGTGACAATATCCGTAAAATAACTGTTTACAACTCAACTTTTTTACCGGCTTTAGCTTGCCAGCTGAGCTGTATGTACACGGAGATAGTATGAAAAATCAAGCTAGCTGTGTTTCAAAACAAAATTACCTATAGTAGAATCATGTTCCGAGGTGGAATTTCCTTTGACATACCAATAAATAATGTTTCTTCTCCATTTTCATTTGTCGATAACTATAATTCCATAGAATAGTGTATTTCGCCGTTTTGTTTTGGTTTGGTTTCGTAAAGTTTCGTCTATCGCGACTGAAATGCAAGCGTATAGTACTGTGTGTGTGCGGTGTGCAGTGCAGTCACGTTTACGTGTGTTTTGATGTGCGCGCAGGTAATGTAAATCCGCCAGCGATACTAAATTCAATCAGCGATCAGCCGTGTAGGTAATGCGGCTGCCAAGAGCCTCACTACTCGCAGATGAATCGTAACAACAGCAGAATCGCCTCGATTTTCCAGCTAATCTAGCCGTGATACGATCGACTAAATGAAATATTCTTCGATTTGTTTGAATTTTATTTTATTCATAATAATGATCAAATCAATACCAACTGTTTTTTTTTTCATAGTGGAAGAGGTGAAGTCTCCGACTGATATGTCAAAGTGAAACTACATGGTGGTAAAAATCGCCGGCACCCAAATCCCCATATATATGCAGGCTTGCTGTACAACAAAGCCCGGGACACAGCCATAGTTTCACCTTCTTTTTCCCCATTTGTCAACGTTTTTATTTCACAAATAATACATTTCTTAGAATATCAAGATGGAAATATTAATGAGAAGTAACTTACAAACGATGTTGTATTATAATTTATTCTATAGTAAGGGTAATAACACAAAAGTTGAAGCTGTGTTTTCAGCCTTATAATGTTATACATGCATTCTACTAGATACCGGAAGTGGCACACTAGCCACGCCTCCTTTTCGACGTCACAGCTAAAGGCCGTTTCGGATGACAATAGGGCAAATTTGTCCCAGAGAATAGGGTGATTGTTTTCACCCTAATTTCGCTTTTTTGGAAGTGTTATATTGTTTGAATGTCATCCAAGCTCATTGTATGGCCTATAAGCTTTCTGTAGATATGAATATCTCATATTTAGGGCTCTTCTATGAATATCAACTTTAATTGCTTTTGATGACATAATTTGCACATTTCGCAGTCTACCTTAGATTCTGATTTCACCTATCAGAAATCAGATCACAAAAATTTCTATGCAATGACCAAGACCATTTTGTGCATGTTTGCCACATTTTAAAGGAAAAGGAAAAGAAAAATTTAGAGAGAGCTCTGCATTGTCAGTACGGCTACAGCAGAGCACCCTTGGATTGTTTGCGCATAGATCTACGTGTATTAAACTAAACAATTTTAATAAGTAATAATCTGATAACACAAAACATGCAATGAACCCAAAATGTTTGTCTTTCAGCCACTCATGCAAAACAGGAGTGAAAAATATTGACAAAAATCTAGGTCTAGAGACTCTAGACTACTTTATTTTTAGTAGATTTATTCACAAGCCTCGAATTTGTAAAAAAACATCAAAAATCACAAATGGTACTTTAAAATGAATGAATGTGCAGGCATGGGAACCACGCTTTTGTTTTGCAATGTCAATTAAAAATCCAAATTTAGGCTTTACCTATAGATAAAATATATAGCGACTGTAATGTTAGATCCTCATGTAATTAATCTAAGCAATTCATCACGATTGCGAACTTCACGCACGAGCGCGCCCGCGCCCCATCGGCGTTACAGTATGCGATTGTATTGTGCAGCAGTTTGCCGAGAATCCTGTGAGAAAGTGTATATTATAAGTCTTTGTTTTTAGGAAACATACTCAAAAAAAGATAAGAAAATTGACACAAAACAGGTAAGAAACATAACAAAAATTAAACGACTTTTAAATCATGACCATTATTTAAACAATTGATGAAGATATAGTTGATTTTTGGTTTGTTTTAGTAGGGTATCTCCACGCTGGAGTTACAGGTCAAAGTAGGGATATGATTCTGAATTAGCGCCCTTTATTCTTTGTGATCCAGAAGGCGATACATAACAAATGAGGTGTCATATGAAAAAGCAGGTTTTTTTCCATATGCCCTAGAGGGGTCATCTCAGAACTCTAAAAATATCTTGATAAAAACGGCGATTTAAACATTGTTTCCATGGTAACTCGGAGATTTCCCACTTTTGAAATATGACCCCCTGATGGATAATTAGTTCCAATCGTAAGGAATATATCTACCGATATGTGCTTTATTTTTTCGCTAGCCCAAAGGGATCACATACAATTACAATTTGAAAATACTTTTCCCCCAACGCTTTGCACATCTGCACTATGCAGCTGTTGAGCAAAAATTATAACTCGGCGTGTACCACTTTTTTGTCCTTCTGGACAAAAATTGGATGAATATTGCCTAGATTTTGGGGGGCTGTATCTTTTGATAGAAACATTGGTGTGTCTTTAAATTTGAAAAGTGTTCTTCTGAGTAGTTGATTTTTTTAATTATCCAACCATAAATAATGGTGAAAAACAATCCAAAAGGAAAATTGAAAAATCTTTAAGACACCCTAGTAATTGGAGGAATTAATATACAAGGAAATCCTTGTCAATTACAAGGTAATTAGTAGGTGTACACGCATAGATCTAGTTTTAAAGGAAATCCAAACTTGATAGCAAACTTGTCTAGAATTATAAAGCAGAAAAATCAGAGAAGCATACTGTTGAAAGTTTGAATGAAATCGGACAAAAATTAGAAAGTTACAAATTTTTGAAAGTTGCAATTACTATAGGTATGGTACTATGGGCTCTTCAAATTGGCTGAATTGATAATGTCTATGTGATGTAGTGCCTAGAGTGGTGGTGTACAACTTTCCCATTAGCTCCACTACACAAAAGGACTAAAATTTCAACTTTTCATAAATGCATGACTCGGGATGGTCTGTTCTTTTTAGAGGACCTGTAATAATGTACTCTCCATGATATATTTTGAGTAGTGCCCCGAGGGTGAAGGCACTTGGCAGAAAAACAAAAAAGTGATAGTTTTTGTACGCGACAAACGGGAGAGTAATTAATCGGTCACTAGACCTATGTCACAATCCACTGACAAAATTGCCGACTTGACTACTTGAGATTCGCACAGCTGTAGTGATCTCATATTTCAAACACTCATTCATAACTTTCTTAAATAACATAGATTCTAGACTAGTCTAGATCTAGCCTTGGTCCGATTTATTTCAAACTTTCGCCATTCTGTTTTTCTTCCATTTTTATGCTTTCATTCAAATGACTTATTAGAAGGGTTGGATTGCCCTTTAATTTAAGCCCTGCCCCATCATGCGCACCACTCAGCTCAGCGCTCTCCAGCTCCATCAGTCCATGTCCCTACCCGGTCGGCCACTGATCCAGTGAGGCTCGCGCTCGAGCTCGGCCAGTAACCGTGCTACCCGGCTACGCGGCTTCACCCTAGGCCTAGAGTCCGACCCGGCCCGCGCCCTGTCTGTGTTATGTCATTCACAAGGCATTGAACTCTCTTTCCCATCCATATAATACCACATCTTTTCCGACCTTAAAATATTACTTTACCTTTCCGCCATGCTGCAGTTTCTGTACGGTTATAGTAAGACCACCTACAGCAGTTACACATCCACAAATAATGGCCAAACCGGGGATTATTTCACCACATCTTGCCTCAACTCTCAAAAATATGGCAAATGAAGAGTCTGAAGTTAGCAGGTTAATTTGAGCTCGGTCCGCGTACAGATCGCATATCTGTTTATAATTTTTTTTTTCTTCAGCAGCAATTAACACAATTCGATCTGTTATGACATGCAGGGGCGGATCCAGGGGGCGTGGGGGCGCATCCCCCTTTATCTTCAAAAAAAAGCATGAAAAAGCTAAGAAATATCATAGAACTCTATTAAATGTTCAGTTTACGCATTCAGAAATGCCTCAGATTCAGAATGTACCAAAAGCATTTTAATTAGGTTCAAACTTTTCCTGGGCCCTTAAGTGGGCACCGCCACCGACGTACCCACGCCGTAAAGACTTCGGGCTCGCAATTTCATACATTTCAAGCCCCGCCCCCATAGAAATAGAAAGGTATATGGTGATGCTACCACCCGATCCGCATATCCAATCGTTTGAGCTACTTATTGAGTCTTGGCTCAATTTGAAATGGAAAACTATAGGCTCTGATATTAAAAAAAAAAGTTTTTATAGCCAGCACTATTAAAGGAAACAGAATAAATTTCGAAAAAATCCTGGATCCGCCCTGACATGCATGTACCATGAAGTTACCTTGCCCCCCCCCCACTGAGAAATAGAAAGGTATATGGTGATGCTGTAGACTTTTTTTTACAGTCACTTAAACAGGTTTGTCATTGTTTTGATTTGCTATTCAAGGGGAAACAATATAATTATAGCGGCCATGACAAATAAGAAAATTCTATGCAGTATATATATATATATATATATATATATATGACTCTTCATAAAGGTCACGGCGTCGCGCTACGGATGAGAGAGAGAGAGAGAGAGAGAGAGAGAGA
Source organism: Mesocentrotus franciscanus (assembly GCA_037976565.1). Taxonomy (NCBI): domain Eukaryota; kingdom Metazoa; phylum Echinodermata; class Echinoidea; order Camarodonta; family Strongylocentrotidae; genus Mesocentrotus; species Mesocentrotus franciscanus. The sequence goes on from CP137686.1 coordinate 13,293,781, forward strand.
GAAAGAGAGAGAGAGAGCCAGAGAGCCAGAGAAACGTGTACATAAGTATACATCTGTTTTTTTAAAAACCAAAGCAAACATAACGTTACATATGCAAGTATATTCCTCACTTTACAGTCTTTAGTGTGCAATGAAGAGTGATCGAGAGAGACAGAGAGAAAGAGAGACAGAGAGAGACAGAGACAGAGAGACATAGACAGAGAGACATAGACAGAGAGACAGAGAGACAGAGACAGACAGACAGACGGAAAGACGGACAGCCAGACAGAGGGACAGATAGGCGAACAGAAAATTAGGTGCATATTGTAGATATCTCACTTTAAAATATAATTTGCTGTAATCTTTCCTAAATGTTTAAGTTGGCAACACAAAGTTCACGTTAGTGTACTGCTATATTTCAATTTCAGGATATTGCCAGGATTGAGGTGTGAAACATCTCGTCCATAGATATTTTGGCACTGGGGCAAAATTTTATTCTCAATTTATAACCTACAGCATAATAAGTAGGCCCTATTATATATTTTCTTACAATGATATTGACATAAAGAAGGAAACTATTGATAATAATATATATGGGCTAGATAATATAGCACATTAACACTTTCAAAATTAGGAGATTAGGCCTCATCAATGACGTCGATTTTGTTGTTTTGATTGGAGCCGGATCTGTAGCGTATCTGGACCTTGGGGTCGGGAGGTAAATCATCGGGTCTGCAATTTTTATCCTTATTATCCAATATCCAGGAAGAAAATTTATCTGCGGGATAAAAATAGGGAAGGGGGACATTCCTTTGCCCATCTCTCCTTAATATTCTATGATAATATGATATTTTTGTTCAACGCCTAGTTACGAGCCAGGATCGATCCGTTCAACTTTCGGGCCTAGGGGATTGGATTTTCGACATGGTAGGGGGCGCAAAATTTAACTACGATAAGTACCTGCATACATATAGCCCCCTCCAAATAAGCACAGTTTTCATTTCCCATGAATTATGTCATTTATTTCCAAATAGCAATGTTAGCTTGTCAGACTTTGCATTCCTTTATAATAAAATTATATATGCACCCTTCCTGTTAGGCGTATAGATCTGAAATCGGATTATTGAGTCTCCACTGTAACAATTTAAAAGTGACATTATATTAGGGGGTAGAGATAGGGAAAGCACTGGAGATCCACATTCTTGAAACAACATATGGGTTTTGTAATATTCAAATTTAGCTTTTCTTGAGCAGGTTCAAACACACAAACAAATTAGAACATATTTAGAAATATTATTTTCATAAGACAGAACAAAGAACAAACTAATTTTTCTTCAGAACCAATGATGTAAATATATTTTCAATAAAATAGAATAAAAAATAAAAATGTTTCTGATCGCTGGAATTCAGCATACCATAATGAAATTTAATGTATTTTATATCTCCTTTGCTTCACTCGCTCGTGAGATTTACACACAGGATTGTATTAGGTCAAAATGCCTCAGCCCCCTACCGCCTCCAGCCTATATTGTTACAGTACTCCCTTGCGAATTTTTCCTAACCAGCATATGATAGGTAAAATGCCCCAAAAGGTGTGTTTGAGGATTAAGAATTGGGGTTAAACCCCCTCAAATTTGTGTGTGCTAAAGGAGGCAAAAAAAAGAATCCCCCAAGCCACTGAAGGAAATATCTGACGACGTAATTTTTCAATTTCCGGGCAAAAAAGGGGCTCTTATACACCCCCACCCCTGCTAATTATTCAGGCTGGCTGAGTCATGGCAAAATTTTTGGCGCGATGTTCAAATTTTAAACCCCACCCCTGAAAAAAATCCTGCGTATACTAACTTAGTTGGATTTTGAAAGGGTAGACACTGCATTTCAGAGCACTTACAAGCTGATAGATTTATTGCAAAATTATCAATTATCTAGTGGGAGCAAAAGTCTCTACCCCCTTTAATTATGGAAGTATGCATCTTATGCCTATTCTAGAAATGGGCCCTGTGTTATACGGCCGATATAATGTAGGACGAGCTGTCTAGGATACGTCTTGCATTGCAAACATGCACAAAATAAATTGCATGCATGATGAATGTACTAGCTGCTCTAGAAACTACGTGATCGCGGGGCACTCATCGTGAGTAATGTCAACTTGATTGTCAATTAAAACCTCCGAAATGGTAAGTAGATGTGCTGACCTTATTTCTATATCATTTATATTAAGTATTTCATGTTATTATGAATCTTTGTTCTATATTATAACTGATAAATCTCTCTAATTTGTCCCTTTTACAGCATAAATTAAAGTCGTCGCAGAGAGAGAAAGTTCGGCAGTTCATTGCGTTCACAAACACGGGGGAGAAGACTGCCATTTACTGTTTACAACAACACGACTGGAGGCTTGATATAGCTTCAGATAATTATTTCCAGAAGCCAGATGTATACTACAGAGAATCCAAAGCAGCAGTTGACAAAAAGACTCTTGAACAACTGTACAAAAGATATAAAGGTAATTATTGACCTTGTCTTGACTCTTCGTCTTGTCTGAAATATCAGAAAATCATACAAACATGACCATGATTATAATATGAATGATGGCGAGCACGAGCCACGACGGAATTCCCCACGACAAGACTACTGACTAGTCTATGATTCTGAATATTGTCCTGCCTCCTGGGCCCCGATTTACAAAGAGTTGATATCAATCGCAACTAGATCAATGTACATAAGTAAGAGATAGGAGACTGCAAACTTGAGATTGATTGGAGGACTTACGATTGATTTGGATCAATCACAACTCTTGTAAGACGGGCCCATGCGCCCAGTTCTGATAACATGTCGTTACTTATTGACCAACAATATTCAGATTTGGCATCTCTTAGTTAAGTGTGGGCCTTTTGTGTAATAAGCCACTGGTCATCGAGTGTGTACAGTGTACACACACACTTGCGAGGTGGAACCCCCCAAAAAAAAAAAAGAAGTCCAAACCATAGACTAGTAGTAGTAGAGTAGAGGAGGGAGTTTTCGGCCACTTAAGGCGAAATCCTATTTTTGGACTCTTTACTTCCTATTTATTATCATTTTTTGTTCAAATCATGAAGCCAATACTATTATTATTTAAACAAATAAAAAATCCCAGAAAAAAAATCATGAATTGCCATGGCAATATTCATTTCCTTGTTCACTTTTTCGGAGGCAGTTTTCGGCCGCATGTACAAAGCCAGTAGGGCCTTATTGAGCCTTCACTTCCGGGTCTGTTCGCCAAGCGGTCCGATGCATATTCATGTGCAGATTTTACGCGCTATCACCATGGGTAAGATTTTTAAGGGATGTACCAAAATAAACCAAATAAAAAAGAACCTACACAGAGAGTGAGACCAATATTTTGTAAAGATAAACATGTGAGGTTCCCAAATCGGTGGACATTAAAGGATTAACAGCAAGTGCTATTATACCAGGGTTTCCTGATTGATAACTCTGCATAACTCGAAGTCGCACAAGTCAAATTTTCCCTTTAACTTTTAAGTCAAATCAATTTTTTTGTTTACCATACTGTACTATGCAGAACATGTGGTATTTACACTTCCTAAGTCGAATTTTGCATAAGTCAAATTACTTTGCCCCCAAAGTTTGGGGGCTCCCAACAGAATCAGCTTTTGCAGAGTTAGCTGTATTTCATAAAAGAAGAGGTGGAATAATTGTTGAAATGGAAATGTCATTTTAAATTCTAGAGGAGCATCAGTCACCCTTGGCCTTGTCTTAGCATTTGAGCCTCGCAAACTTATACCAGGAAACGGAAAGAGAGCCCTCAGATTTAATAATCCAACTTACTGAGTAGTGTGCAACATGCTCTTAAAACTGAACGTAACATGGAGAGGATTGAGCCCATATTATTAATGACTTTGAATCTTTTGCCTTGTAAAGGAATAAAGGTGAATGAACCCCTCTGGATTAAGAGGCTTAATCCATTATTAATCCTGAACTAAATAGGGATTCTGGATCATCCTTGTCACCTGTGTTCACCCCCAATGATCTCTAGGTAGCAGGCTGCAAGAAATTGCAGAGAAATCATTCGGTTTAACAAAGCGTACACAGGAGTGGATAAAAGCTTGCCTGCTACATGTATTTTTTAAAAGATTGCTCGAAGTTTGAACTACCCATATGTATTTGTCATGGTCTAGTTGATAAGTAATCGGACTATGAAGCTCATGGTTTGGGGTACAGGAATGACATCCTTGCCATGGCACTAACTTTCTTAGGTGAGATATTTCATCTACATTTGATGCTCTCCGCCCAGGTGATGTAATTGGGTACCCATTAGAAAGAAGTTCCATGAAGTAATGCTTGAGCACCATATGGTAGTTAAAGACCCTGTCGGAAGTGAAAATGAAATACATGAATTATATATCAAAGAAAAGCTTACAAGCCATAGATTACAATAATACCAATTATATGCTACTTTATTGCCTGTCAGACGAGTAACAGCTCTCTGAAAACTCGAAATCTAAAGCTTTGAAAATCGGGAGTTGTCGACCTAAACACTAGCTATCGAATTGATGACATCATATGTGGAGTACACATATTCACAATGACTTTGCATTAATTAAGCACGGCTCATCGCCTCAGCTATATATGCCTAAGGGAACCGGGTAACTCCTGTATCAAAGGTATAGAGTTTAGACCAGTTCTGGTCATGCGATGTACTGCAAGGTTCTGGAATCATCAAAATGATAAGAAATTTGGCCCAGTCTTGGTAAAGTTACAAGCACTGTACACAGAAAGATGTATATCAGACTACGCGATATCTATCCAGTCCGGATCGATTTGATAATTTAACACAAATATATCAATTAGTAGGCGGTTCCTGACAAAATTTGTATCGTCACGTATTAGTCAAAACATATTCTGCAATTGATCGCAACTCAACTTCCTTGCAACGCCCCATTAGTAAGAGAGAGAGAGAGAGGTGGAGAATAAAAGCTAGATCTAGTTAACTTAATTTAATTTTTAAAATATTAATCCTAACAAAATCCCAGGAAATCTAGGAGACTAGTGGGGCATTGCAAGAAAGTTGAGTTGCAATCAATTGCAAATATCAGTTGCAAATTTTGCAACTTGCAATGCCCCATTAGTATTTATTATTATTGTTATTATTAATGCAGGGTTCCACATTAACTTTGGAAGGGGGTTCGGATTGAATCTTTTACAGTCTATATGGGCCCTACACGTATATGTATGTAAAAACTTAAAAATTGTAGGGGTCCAGACATACATTTTGCGCCCATGTGTCCTGGGCGCCTGTTAGTGTCGAGCCCTGATTACTTATATAAAATTGATGGCTTTGAGTGTGATACAAGAATATATTGCTCGAGCTATGACAATATTGGACGAGTCAAAGACGAGTCTAATATTGTCTTAGCGAGAGCAATATATTCTTGTATCAAACGAAACAAAGCCCTACAATATTATTATTATTATCTATTAGTCTGACTAGCGAAATAATAACATTTTGACTTACCTCGGTAAATATGGCTTTGGCTCGAATTCACAAAGGAGTTTTAACTTAACCATGGTTTAAACCCTCGTTTACATAACCCATAAGTTTAAAAATTAGCAAAAAGCCTACCCTGCCTTGCGCGTGTAATATTGGACCTCTGACTGTGTCGCTTATTTTGCGCTTATTTTTGTATGATATCGCCATGATATCGATATCAATAGTTGAAGTTCCCGGTGAGTGAGCAGTACGAAAACAATATTGGTCGGTCATACGGGTAATGCGCTAAAGATATTGAATACACTGATTTATTGTACGCCTTGGAAGCCTCATATAGATAATAATTTCATTCAATCATGTATTGATTTATTTCAGATCCACAAGAGGATGATAAGATCCTAGCGGAGGGTGTAGCCAAGTTCTGCGAGGACCTGAACCTCGATCCTGCAAGCAGACCTGTTCTCATCATCGCATGGAAATTCAAAGCAGCCACCCAGTGTGAATTCACGCGTAAAGAATTTACTGATGGCATGACCGAAAGGGTGAGATTCAATAAAATGCTATGATTTCTTTGGTGTATTTGCAGAGGTTTTCCCTGTTGAGAGCCAGAAGGGCATTAGTATGTGTAATTTGACCCTTATGGCCCTGAGCAGATGATGCTTCTAGACTGTATTTACATGATTTTTTTGATTTTTTAAATATTTAATATTTTTTTTAATGGAATCCAATTTTTTCCATTTCGCTGATCTAAATAATTTTACTTTTTGTTATTGTTATTATAAGTGTTCAAAATCACTTTTCTGTTTATAATGAAGTTTGATTAAAAATATAGAGCAGAACTCAAGATAGCATTGAATTTATTTAATTCCCAATATGTAGAAAATATTCTTCAACCCTGGACAAGATACTACCACAAACCATAACCCTTACCTTCGCCACAAGCAAAATTGAAATCCTAACACTTACCCTAACCCTACAGCTATATCTTTGACTAAAGAAAACCAGGAGAAAATGTTGGGCTGCTGTTTATGTATATTCTTTTCGATACAAGCCAGAATGGACAGCATGAAGACAAGGACAATACAGGGGTAGCTTTCCATGATAAATTTTGAATACATGTTATATTTTGTTTTTACATCAGATGTGACTCAATACAGACGCTGAGACTAAAAATACCGTCGTTGGATAATGAACTCAGGGATACGTCCAAGTTCAAAGATTTCTACCAGTTCACATTTAACTTTGCTAAGAATCCTGGCCAGAAGAGTTTAGGTAAGACTTTCATAGATATAAATAATAACCGCTTTACTTTTCCTTTTTTTTCGTACACTGTGGCATATCTAAATGAGGGTGCTTAGTAAGAACTATTCACACAAGCTGTTCCTTCAGGACGATATGGACACTGAATGCAATATCCAGGGGCTTTGGACTGTTTCAACAGATCCCGAGTGTGGATAAATATATTAATGCCTGAACATATGCTCTGATGATCTATATTATTTGTTTTCTAAATTAGTGATGAAGATCTTTGTCAAACTATAAATTATTGATACCTACATTCCATATTTCATGAAAGTTTCAACTTTCAAAGTTAGACCTAGACAACGAACTGGCCAGTCATAAAAGTGCTCATGACAGGTTTTGCGTTGAACAGGAAAATGCCTGGTCAAATGTCTGCTCTCAGCCAGTCATTTGATTAGGATTGATGACATCATTTTATAGTACCTATTATTGGATTCAGTTGGATTCATTTACAACATAACAATACAGTGTACAGTCTTCACTCCTTGGAAGTGCATTCCAGCCATCAGGCACCATTGTTATACTTTCACCATTTCATTTTCACCATCCATTAATGTTTCATCTTTCATTTTATTACATTGTAATCTAATTATAAGATAAACTGCAAGTTTAGCATTTTCCTTTCTGTTTCTATCCATTTGTTATCTAGATCTTGAAATGGCAATTGCATATTGGAATATAGTACTTCAAGGAAGATTCAAGTTCTTAGATGAATGGACGCAATTTCTCAGAGTAAGTACAGTTAGCTACCTTGCACCTTGAAATAATGACCCCTTTCAGCAGCTCCAAGAAGCTATCGAAAGACTACCTGTCAACAAAAAACCACACTTTATTGTTTCCCTAAGTATAAAGGAATGATGTTACAATGAGAAACATTGTTCTTATTAAAATGTGTCCTAAAGGAACCCTAAAACATTTGATCTATTTAAAACTCCAATACATCTTACATCTTTCATTATCATTCATAAATATTCTGACACTATTAACATCAATTTTACGTTTGGTAAAAATCATCATATTTGACTTTGATGTATTCAGAACAAGTCTAATTAAGAGTAGACACATTTTTATGAGCCATTGATATAGTAGTATCATCAGCAAACAAAATGAAGTTTAATTTATCAGAAGTAAAGTGAGTATCGTCAATATATAACAAAAATTAAGAGGACCAAGAATGGAGCCTTGGGGTACCCCATGCAAAATAGATTGATATCTAAAAGAGATAAAATTATAAACTGTAAACTGTTGTCGATTGTTTAAATAAATTTTAAACCAGTCTAGTGTTATACCTCTAATACCAAACAAAAATAATTTCCTTAACAGTATTTCATGGTTCAAGCAGTCGAAAGCATTGGATAAATCTAAAAATATACTCAATGAGATTTCCTTGTTATTAAAGGCCTGAGAAATATTGTGGACAAACTCAATCAAAGCAGATGATGTTGAGCGTAAAGCTCTAAAGCCATATTGATTACAAAATAAATATTATGCTTCTCAATAAATGCTACAATATGATTATACATACATCTCTCAAGGATTTTAGAAAACAAAGACAGATATAGGGTGGTTATTTGAATATACAATTGGAGAACCACTTTTATGAATTGGAATAACCTTGGCTATTTTCATTTGGTCAGGAAAACGCTCAGTTTGTATTGAATCATTAAAAATCTTGCAAAGAGGATCACAAAGTATATATAGTCTTTTTAACAACAGCTATATGTACTCGTAGCAGTTTAGCTTTAGCTTGTGCTAAACAAGTTATTTTTGTTAACAATATCGGTGACTTTGGCAGATTTAGAGTAATGGTTTCTTAATCGCACAACTAAAGTTTGCCTGTCCATTATAGGCTTTTGCGTGGCCTATATAGAGGTTTCTAGTTTGGTCCAGTACCTCCTCCCCACTCCCATACAAAATAGATAGATGATAACCTTTTGACTACTGAATTCCCGAATTCCCATAGTCTTAGTACAGGGACCACAAGGTTCCAAGAGGCAGTGGTTTAATCAGTAGTGTCCAATCAGAGAAGTAATAGACAATACATGTAGCTTATCTGGCTTAAATATTAGAACTCTGTTAGGTCATTCATGTGCACTGAAATATGTGCTGGTACGGAAAGATTAGGCAGGGTGCAAGATCTGTAAGTATTTCCTTATCTAAATCTTACAGCATAGATATAGGGAAGTGCTTGGTTCATTAAAACATTTATATTTCCTTACAAAATTGGCAATATATTTAAAACAGACTTCCTGAAAGAAACAGAAAAACTACAGTGAAATCTGCGGTAGCAACCACCTACCAGTATATTTATAAAAAGACCACCTTTATGATTTCCCTTGAATTATGTTTGCCACTTAAATGTATACTGAAGCAATCTGTATGTAAAGACCACTTCTCTTGTCTCCCTTGAGTGGTCTTTATGAAGAGGTTTCACTGTACATCAATAGAGGCATATATTCCGGAGTTTTAATAATGGCTGAGAACATAGGCCATTGTTTATTTTAGTGTAAACATGACAATAAAGAGTGTTCCATCCACCCTCAACTATTGGGTTATTAGATGGAAAATATGTATAAAACCATATGATTTAATAAGCCATCAGCATTAATTATTTCTTATACTCTAATTTATAAACAATCCTATTCATATGGTGTATGTGCATTATGTTGTTGTTGTTGTTGCTTTAATGGCAATTGTCATAGGTTGCAAGAACATGTTTTATTTCTAATTCTACACCAAAATAAAGAAAATAGAGATGCGTAATTTTGGAATTTTGAGTAAGAAAACACAAAGCAGAATTAGCAGATTATGAGCAGTTTCATTGAATTTTGTTGTTTGTTTTTAAATAGGAACATCAAAAAGTCAATACCTAGGGATACGTGGAACCTGCTCCTTGATTTCAGTAACATGATTGCTGATGACATGAGCAACTACGATGAAGAAGGTAAGTTTCAGGCAATTTTGGGGAAAAAAGGACAGTATATGAAACATTTTTGTGTCCACTAATCTTA
>CP137686.1:13304063-13371863 GCA_037976565.1 Mesocentrotus franciscanus
GAGATACAGACAGACAGGGAGACACATACACACAGACAAACAGACATAATGACAGATGGACAGAGATAGATAGAAAGACAGAGAGAGAGAGAGAGACAGAGAGAGAGGGACAGAGATAGAGAGAGAGAGAGAGAGAGATTAAGTGATAATTCAACTCTTTGCCCACTTTATTGACTAATGAAACACACAGTGAAATGTAATGACTACTAGGTTTCAAAAGGGAATGGGGCACAAATTTTGAATATGCCTGTTTCTGCTAAGCAGACAAGACAAAAAATACAATGAAGGGAACCATTTTCGATGTTGTATTCTTCTGCTGGGATTCAAACGGGGTGATGTGTGGGCTAGACTCACCTCCTTCTCCTGGCCCTCCTGGTGTTCCTGGTGTTCCTGATTCTCCTCTGCTTCCTACTGGAGCTGGTATTCCTTGGTTTCCTTTAAGACCAGAGTAACCTTTCAACCCGCGTGGACCTAGACCAAACAAAGCAAATCAAATCAAATCAAGTCATATCAGATCACATTCAATCCAATCCAATCGGTTAAATCCAATCAAATCAAATTATGAAAATAAAAATGACAATTTAGGATTATCAGCAATATACAATTAAGTACAAAACCAAAACAGGTTACAAATGAACAGTCAAAATCAAATGTCCAATCATCAGTGAGGAAAACAATCCATCAAGCATGGTATATTATCTAATGCTATTCATCTTGTAATAGATGGATTGTTTTTCTCAAATATAGTTTTAGTGTTTACTTGCCACAAAAGGTCAAAGTATACAATAAAAATGCTTTAAATATATATAGCTTATTACATCAACATTTCAATGTACTGTGCAGTGTTATTTTTGTTACAACTGGTCAATGGACAGAAAGGAAAGATTCAAGATTCGATATTCAAGATTCAATATTGAAGATTCAATTTTTAGTTTCCATATATAATACAGAAAGCTGTTTACCATTGGTTGTTTACTATTGGTGTTACATGAAATGTGCACAGTATCATACATTGAGAGCCACATTAAAGGGTGTGAAAACTGTGTTTAATCTACTGATGATCATCTGCGCCAGCACCACACTCAATTTTTTTTGAAGAATTGACGGATTTGCAAGGACACATAAGCGTGTAAGTAATGATGACGTCATCACATGCTGGTGCCTAAAACAATAGATATGCACAAATCATGATGTCACAATACAGTACACAAATTTGTGTGTGCCGTATGCCGTATACACTATCCCTGAAGAGCGGGGTGAAGAGTATTACTTAACACGGACAATGACGTCAGAGTTACCTTTGAAGGCAATTTTCTCATTTGCATGATGCCTGTGTGGATTAGATTTTCATCACATGACATGCAATTATGGACCAATCGATTGCACAGATTCTTTTCATGACAGATATAACAAGAAAATAATCCGAGTATCATCACTACCTTGGGATCCTATCTCTCCCGCCCCGCCTGGTTCACCAGGGAATCCTGGGAAGCCTCCTCGTCCAGAGTTGCCCTTCTGGCCACGTATACCGTTGTATCCTGGGAAGCCCTTCAATCCAGATTCACCTGAAAAACAAAAGCAGAAAGTAAAAGGTAACATTCATGATTACAATCATAATCATAGTCATCATTATCATCATCATCAACATAATCACCATCATCATCATCACTGTTTTCCCATGCTGTGGTTTATACCATTCTGACCATGGATACCATTGTCTCCTGGGAAGCCTAGCTTCAATCCAGAGCAAGTGGTCTTTGTGCACACTTGTACACACTTCAATGAGATATTGCAATGGCATAAGAAATATTGGTTTGTGACACTAAAACAATTTTTAGTTGATACAATTTTGGAAATGATACCAAATATCTACAAGGAATGCACATGCAATGTGTCCTAAAAGCAAATATTATTTGATTGAGTAGGTTCGAATCCCACCGCTGCCACCTAGTAAAGTTATGATGTGTAACACTCATAATGAAACAGTACATCTGATATATTTCAGAGACAAGTCACTACCGGTATATGCAATCATACATTTACTAAGTATATCTTCAGAGGCCACACGCATATGTGGGCACATCACCTCATAGCAACCGTAATCACACACATGAAATATGTCATATTACACACAGCTTACGTACCTGACTCTCCATTAGGACCTGGTCCTCCTTTGGGTCCATCTTCACCAACTGGTCCTCGGAATCCAACTAGACCTGATAGAAGAAACAATAATCAAACATGAAACAATGAAATTCTTCATGATAATGAATTACTTAGGAGAGGAAGGGTATGGAAATGCCCTGCATTTAAAATGTTCTGCCACTCCTTGATGGGCCAACAGTGTAGCGAAGCAATTATCACAAACTCCTGGTCTTTTTTGGCCCATCAGACAGTAGGATCCCCTATTCCGTTCAAGCACAATAAGCGAAAAAGATGACAATATGTTGTTGGAGACCAGAAATTTGCACTAATGACATTAATACCAGGTTTATTTCATAGGCTTACAACTGGGTTCAAGGTTAGATTTGGGATTTGGGTTAGGATCAGTACAAGGTTTAATCCAGGGTTGAAGTCAAGAATTTGGCAGGAGGGAAATTGACTAGTGAGCAATTGCTGCTGGTGCGTATTGCACATAAACAGTAAGCAACAATAAACATAAACAGCAACACTTAGAGGCCCACTAAGTAATTTTATACAATTTATTGGCCTTTCATGGCCCACCTGAGATTTAACTAGGTACCCCTGGGCCCATCTCATGAAGAGTTTTGACTATGTAAAATGTTACGATTGATATCAATCACCAGTTGAGTTGCAATAGATTTGTGTCCATCGCAAATCTTTACAAGATTGGTCATTGCAATCTGGAATGAAGAATATTTTACCTGGTAGTCCTGGTTCTCCCTCAGGTCAGGTGGACCCTCTATACCGGGTAATCCTCTACGACCGGGGAAACCATTTCCTCCTTGGGGACCTACATCTCCAACTTTCCCTGCAATGAAAAAATGTCATTCATTTGGTGAAACTTTATTCCTAAACCATTTTTTGTCAATGAGCTACATTATGTTCAGCCCAAGTCCCTTCAATGAAAAAAATAACAATCGTTTAGTGAAATGTGTTTCTCCACTCATTTATTTTAAAAGTCTGTAAAAGTTAAAGTCAAAAGTCTCAGCAATTATTTTCATGTATTTGTTATATACATTACTTTTTGTTGAAAAGGGTAAGAATTATATTTAAGAAAAATGCCAGTGAAGAATTTGGCAAACAATTTGAGTAAGAAAAGCTGATCAATTAATACTTAAACCACTTTGGTCAGGAACATTGTGACTGGTTTAAGCACTTTATAAGAAACAGTTATTATCATTATTATTTATTTAGCTCAATAAATAATTCTGGCCTGAATAGGACAAGATTGATGAGAATGACTTACCTCCTAGTCCCCTTGCTCCAGGATCTCCTGGGGATCCTATATCACCTCTCTGGACCTCTACAGGGGGTATGAATTCAGGATCATCTCCCTTCTCTCCTCTGTCTCCACGCAGACCTGGGAAACCATTGCGTCCTGGGTTGCCTGCATATCCTTTGATTCCAAGGGTCCAGGCTCACCTGAATAATTAAAGCATATCAATGTGGGTCATGAACCATCCAAAGTATCTATGGTACCAGGTGTTTACTGTAAAAAGTGGAATGCATGGTACCGACTATCTACTGTCATTTATCTATCAAGGTACCAGCTATTCAGTGAAATAATTGGTAAGGGTACCAACTGCTGCTCCTGTATCCACTGATTACAGGAGGTCTAGACTCACATGAATGATTACTGATAATCAACAAGGGTATGGGTGAGGAAACCATCCAAGCTACATGTATCTATGGTACTAGCTGTCTCCTGTGATATTCTCTTGGGGTACCACATATCCACGTTAATAATCACTTATGGTACCAGCTATGTTACCAGCTGTCTTTTGTAATGACATCTGAAGGTACCAACTGTCTGTTGTAATACTTGTCTTCAGTACCGGTAGACACAAATGTACCTACCTGATGGACCATCTGGACCAACTTCTCCTCGTCTGCCCGGCAGTCCTACTAGACCTGAGTTTCCCTGCAAGATGAAGCATTGATGAATAAGCTTGGAATTATGCAAACTCCATTTACACTACTATGCTGATCTAAACCATTATGATTTCACACATATGCATATTCATGGATACTGTATATACTTTTCAGACATAAACAAGGGTATGTATTTGGTCTCTGTAAAGGTGTACCTGGAGTAAACTGCTGCACATGTAGTGGCATTTATGAAACCTAGTCTCTTCTCAATCTACTATATATTTCAGGACAAAAAAACATTTCAAGACAATAAACGTCACTCTAAATGAAGTGACCTAAATAGATAATGCCTCTACAGTTGCCTCTCCCTACCCATTTACAATACATTCACAAGGAAAGATATTATACTCTATGTGCTGATAGGGATGAAGCTAAAATATTAACTACCAAACACATCAGGAACATATCACGTATTTCCTTATTAATAAGCGTACAGGAAACTATTCATACATTACTTCAATTGGAACAGACATTCAAAGATACTAGGACTGTAGAATGCAGTCCAGAAACAACATGATGTTCCACTTACTGGTATGCCTGGAGTTCCAAAGTCTCCTCTAGGTCCTGGATCTCCTCCAGGTCCAGGGGGTCCCACGTCTCCTATACCACCCATCTGGCCCCTTTCTCCTGCTTCTCCCGCTAGACCTGGTCCTCCGGGGAAACCATCCGCTCCCGGGATACCAGGTTCTCCAACTCGACCACTTGGACCTGGACATTATCAATGATTCTATCTTTAATCCTCATGTATATTATGTGCAAATGGATAATAGTGACTGGCTTGGTATTCCAGAGGGATTGGACAATGTGCACTCATTGTATGCTGGCAAACCTGAATCTGATCACAGGGATTATGATGCATCAATTAAGTGCTTAAAGACAAAAAAAAAAAACATGTAACAAATATAATACAATACATGGTCATAACTACATGACAATTCAAACTACAATTTACAATGTAGTACATGTATAAACAAATAATGATAGGCCCTATTACGGAACATTTTGGTATTGAAAGTAGGTGCATTATTTATTTATTCATCTGGAATTACAGAAATCTTCTTCAGAAAAAAGTCAGTTATGTCAGTTTTACAGCCAAAATAGATGAAGTGAGAGTTTTGATCTCCAGTAACACTAGCTCGGCTAACCTTTGAATGATATCAATCATCATCAATTGAAGTTAATGAGTGTTACAAATATTCTACACTGGAGACTGAAGACTAGCGCCACCTCAACGTCAAAACAACAATAACAACAACAACAACCATTCTCAGCACTGATAGGGTTTAAAGAAGCTTACCAGGATTTCCAATGTTTCCCTCCGGTCCTGGATTTCCATCAAATCCTCGGCTTCCCTGCATTCCTTGAAATCCAGGATAACCTGCATCACCAGGGCCTCCAGGGATTCCCCTCGGTCCTCGGTTTCCAAACATTCCTGGTATGATCAAGGTAAATATAAGGAATTATTATTCCTACAGAGAATTTTACAGCCAAAATATAAGTGTTTTATTCTTGAGACAATTCTAGAAATTTGACCCACTTGTCAAATATTTTGGCATGTCTTGTCTAATACATCCTTGTTTTGACCTCAAAGCCAGCCAGCCAACCAGCCAACCAGCAAAGGCATAAAGCAGTCTTGATGTATCTTGTCAATTTTCAAGCAGCTAATACAAGCAAAATGTATATGAACCTTTTTGGGGTTTGGGTCTTCTATTTCATTCTTAAGAAGTTATTCTGATGAGGGCATGACAAAATGTTTTGTGACTTGTTTCTTTGAAGCTACTCTTCAAAAAGCTTCTCTGAATTTACAAATAGTTCACTGGTAAAATCATATGCAAATATTACTGACTTAATTTTTGGTATGATAAATTTGCAATAATAAATCATAGCAAATATTAGATAGCTATCTTATGATAAAGGTACAGAAATGTAGCATTGACTGGACGTTACAAATTATAGATAGACTTGTGACAGTTGTAACAAGCTGGACAGATTCCTGGTCTTACCGTTTTGTCCTGGTCTTCCTCGGAATCCTGGGAAACCACTTGGTCCTAGATCTCCGGAATCTCCTGGTAATCCCCTTACTCCAATGATACCTGGTGGTCCTGGTGGTCCGTTCACTCCACTTGGTCCTGGATCTCCAATTTCACCTACAAGTACAAATTAAAAAGATGGTATAATCGATCTTAAGTTCTGGTAGTAAAACCTGCATCATGTGGAAATATTTCCATAGGACACAGCTATCTTCAAACTATAAGACAACAGGTAATGGATATATACAGTAGGATCTTGCAATAAGTTAGTAAATTAAAATACATTTCCATAATAGGTATAATAATAATTATAACAACAACTCTGTAGCACGCATGTCCATCATGTGCTCCTTGCATTCTAATGTCACCAGTCATTTCAATGCCATGGGTTCATATCTCACTGCTGCCACCATGTCAGTACTGAAAGGGTCATCAGTCATTTCAATGCCACTGGTTAATATCTCACTACTGTCACCATGTCAGTAATGAAAGAGTCACCAGTCATTTCAATGCCACTGGTTCATATCTCACTACTGTCACCATGTCAGTAATGAAAGGGCCACCAGTCATTCCTAGGGCATGGGTTCATATCTCACCATCAGTAATGAAATAGTTAAAAGTCATTTCAATGACATGGGTTCATATCTCACTGATATCACCATGTCAGTAATGAAAGAGCCAATTCATATCCCACCGCTGCCACCATGTCAGTAAAGAAAGAGTCAAAAGTCATTTCAATGGCATGGGTTTATATCTTGCTGCTGGCATGTTAGTAATGATAGTCACCAGGCATTCCAGTGGCCTTGGTAAATATCCCACTGCTGCTATCATGCCAAGTAAAATTAACAAATCCACATTAAGAATCTAGAGGACTACTTACCACGAGGCCCTAGGGAGCCTGGAGAACCTGACCTTCCTGGTCTGCCATTGTAACCATTAAATCCTTTCCTGCCGGGTACTCCAGGGATCCCTGGATCTCCTGAGTCTCCACGAAGCCCAAACTCTCCTGTGAAACCTCGCTCACCCTTTACACCTAATGGCCCAGGCTGACCTGAAATAATGCAATTTTAACAATAATGATATCAATTCATTCACTCATTGTCTTGAATTGTAATCAACCCATAGCCCTTTGCAAATAACCCATTGCCTATAGAAATTCAGTGGTCCCTGAATCAAAAATATTGGAAAGACAATACCAAGTAGTCAAAGGGTTAAAATTACTACTACTACTACTACTACTACTACTACTACTACTACTACTAATGCTACAACTACAACTTCCACCACTACTAAATCTCCTACCACTACTACTACTAAAAAAAAAATATATAATACTAGTTATATCATTTGGGGAGATAATCCAATAATATGAATAACAATATTGGATTCTTTCAGGAGGCGTATGTAAGGGTGCGTTTATTCTCACTTTTGAAGGCAGAATGAGCGCTTTGAAACGCCCATCGTAAACGTTCATAGTAAACGCAGTTCCAAGGGGGAACTGTTTATGCTTCCTTTCTCCAGGTGAATTCGGGCTCTGCAGCTGGATTCGCAAACCTGCACTGCGCATGCTACGTTGACCCTGGGAGGGCAGGTCAAGTTGGGCGCGCTTTTCAAAACTGTGTACTGTGATATTTTTGTTCCTCGTCAACCCATTCAATTCATCTTGTATTTCGGGTTTGGACCAAGCGAGGAGAAGGGCCCTCAGGTCCTCTTCGCTGTAGTTTGAGCCCTTGACACTCATTTCAACACAATGATATAGATATGTAAGAAGTACTTATAGTATTAAGTTAACAGGTTACAAATAATCTTGCTCGGATGACTCTGCTTGTGCCTGTATATTCGCATGCTTTGAGAAAAAAACAAGCATAATATTGTGCACGGTATTAGCGGCACCCGGATTTTCATGTGAACCGGAAAAATGTTTATTATGATGTCATTTAAACGCATTTACAAATGATTGTGCGTTTACAGAGCTGCCAAGTTGTATTTTGCATTTTCAGTATTCTTATCCCCCAAAATCAGTATTTTGACCAAAAAATCCGTATTTTTTTCCGCGTGAAAAAATATGCATGCATATCGGCGATGTCCGATCACTTAGGGCTGAGTTAGGCCGTCCCACACGTAAACAACTAAGGCCTAAGCACTGCACAATGGACTTAACAGTAACACATTAAAAATTTGCCCTTTCAAAAAAAAAACCCTTGGAAGTAGATCTACACAAACATGTAGCTTATCAAATGAACATTCATTACCGTCAGACCGGACAATTCCTTCAGTCTTTTCTGTAAATGTCCTTCATTTCAGTTCTAACTCGACTCGTGATCGTATAGTCACATCGCATGCACAATTAGTACACACACACGTACACGTACACACGTGTATGCATATTGGCAAGTTGCAGCACCGATTCCACTTCAGTCCCACACGCAGACAATCGATGCATGCTCGAAGCACCGCACACATGCATAGCGCATAGTAAATGTACACACGGATATCTAAGCCGACACACGTCTTTCAGCGCACGGAGTGCGCACCAGACATGCCCACTGACTAATACACAATTGACACGGCGCACGCACCGCCCATAGACTCATACACAACTGATTTTTTTCTTTTTCCGTATTTTAACATGAAAAAACGTACGTCCGTATTTTAAGTTGATTTCCGTACGAAATACAGTAAATCCGTACTACTTGGCAGCTCTGCGTTTATGCTTCCTCAGAAACTTTTTGGAGAAACGCCGATACAAAACGCACCTTTTTGTATGAGTTTACGATCGGCGATTAAGATCGGCGTTTATACAAAATGAGAAAGGACGCAACAGTGTTTTGAACTAAACGTGTAACGAAAGCCTCATTCAGGCCTGAAAAGGGTGAGCATAAACGCACCCTTAGGTACAAATAACAATCATTATGCTATTCGATACTTGCCTGACAGGAAGATGGAGATTGCATATAGCTTGAAGTTTCATATCTGACTTGAAAATTCATGCAAAAATGATTGGAAATTGCACTCAAAATAAGTTCACCACTTCACAACTGACATAAATGCTGTAAAAACCAAAAAGGTCCGTGAATCGTATATGACAGCATCTTTGTTAGGCTCTTCTTGATGTATGATTTGGAGAGTTCACTAGCCGTTTCAAGAAGTTTCTCTCTCGTATGATTGATTATGAGGTATTTCAGTGTTTATTTGGGAAGTGTTACATTACCTTTGCGACCAACCCTGCCATCTGGTCCCTGGGGACCAGGAAGACCAGGTGGCCCTTGGGTGTTCTCTCCTCTTGGACCAGGTCCACCTGGAAATCCGTCTGGTCCGTAATCGCCTCGATCACCTCGCTGTCCTTCAAAACCAGGGAAACCAGAGATACCTGCGAAAATAAAGAAAACCTGACTGCAAACACACATCTACAGATGACATGAATGCTACAAATGTAAAGGAATTGTTTATTATGACGTATTCAGCGTTACTTGTGTTTGGTAGAGGTCAAATGAACTTAATCACAATGACCCTCATGTCTCTTCTCACGGTATAACTGATTTGGATATGCAGGTGTCCCACTGTCCGGTTAGAGAGGAAGCTAAGAATTAAGAAGTGAAACAACATTTATTTGAGGAAAAGGTATTCAGAACTTGCTAAATAGAAATGTTAATTATGTAACATGGGTTTTTAAATGTGAAACACAGTAAGACACCCCCAATGAACCTATTTGAATACTTTTCCAATTTCTTGTCCCTGTTCATTGACCCAAAACCTATACCTATCCTGAACTCTGCAACCCAAACCCTAAACATCGCTCTTTGACAAAAAAAAGCTTGGGGTAAATGTTGCCAGAGCAAATGTTGAAATCAATGAAAACGTGCAGTACCTGGTGTTCCTGTAAGACCCTTGTCTCCCTTAACTCCGGCACCTCCAGGAGACCCAGGAAGTCCTTGAGGACCAGAAGTTCCAGGGAACCCGTCTGGACCAGCTTCTCCAGGAGCACCCTTCAATCCATATAGCCCAACAGGTCCAGGTCCACCCTGTGGGCCGTTCTCTCGGTCTGGCCAAAAGGCCCTTCCACACCTTTGTCTCCTCGTATACCAGGGAACCCTGAAAAGACACACACACACAAAACAGAAATTAACAAACAAGAGTACATGGTAATCTTAATGAAAAGGGTATCGTACTAGTACCAATAAAGCTTTTTTGTTTATTCTAGGTCCAAATCCAGAAACATGGACATGCAGTATCCCGTGGGGATGGTTCGGAAGGACCAGATCAAGTTTGTAGGTTGAATTATGCCTTGACATATTAATCTCCCTTGTCGAAACCCTTGATTGCCATCGGTATTCTCTTTACGAAGTCCCTCAAGCTTGGCATAGACATTTGTCTTTACCGATGAGAAACCTCAGGCCTACTACACGGTAGTAGCTAAGAAAGAAAATCTGAAAGACCTTGCTCGAAACAGTCAATATTGAAATTTCCAAACAAATTTCTTGTTCCAAGCATTAAAGCTCGCTCAGACATGATGCGGAAAAACAGTGGCGTTTTTGTTGTTGTGATGCATAAACTTAAAGAGAAGGTTGAGTTCTGGGAAGAGGCGAAAAATAATTAGTGAGCGTTATCATTGTTACTATGCAAGTGTAGAAGAACATCAAATAAAAAATGTTCCCTGAAAAGCATGCCTTAATATTCTAAATATGGCATGAACGGTAACAGCATAAAAATCGGGACTGATTTTTATGCCACATGTTTGTGTAGTCCCATATACATCTTCCTGTGTACAGTGCTTGTAACTTTACCAAGACTTACCAAGACTGGGTCAAATTTCTTATCATTTTGATGATTCCAGCACCTTGCAGTACACACCAATACTTATATGCTAGATGATCAACCTTTTCTGATCGATTCCACACCGTTTCTTTCACAATGCAATCGCATGACCAGGGGGGTGTTTCACAAAGATCCTAAGTCAAACTTAACTCTAAGTTGGACTTAAAAATTATGGAGAGCCATTTGTAGCCTTAAAATAAAATATATTCAAAAGCGAAAATTCAAGTATTTTAGACTTTTTATAAATTCCACATCAAGAACATGAAATCTCCTTGATAATAGAAAATATGGAGGATTTGAATCAACATTTTATGCCTTTTAAAATAACTTTTACAAAATATTTTCATAGATGCTAACGGCTTTCCATAATTGTTAAGTCCAACTTAGAGATAAGTTCAACTTAGGATCTTTGTGAAACACCCCCCAGAACTCAACTTTATCTTTAAGTGTTATACACTACACATTTCTGTATCTTAATTATAACACAATGCTCAGTGAATACATGCAAGTTGGTATAGCACGCAGTTGCCATTTGCACGTAAAAAAACACATGCAGTGGACTTTTTACAGTAGTTTACTGTGCCATATCTGAACAAGCCTTTAGGCATGCTTTGTCACTTTTATTTTTAAATAGATTATACATGACATCATTTGACCAGCCGCAAACCAATCTGATTGGCCAATTTGGGACTCTCCTTTCGGGACAGCTGGTATATGACCACTTAGCAACAATTATCTGCTGATACCTGAAGTGACCTTTTTTCACAATAGCACAATTTACATCCTAAAAACAGACTTTGAAATTTCATTACAGGCATAACCTGGTAATACGCAAACTTGAAACTACATGTACCTTTAGGTCCGAAAGTTGAACGTCCCGCTGGACCTGGGTCTCCTACGCCTCCTGGAAAGCCGCTAAATCCATTTACTCCACGAGGACCAGGCTCTCCATCAAAGCCTGGCTGGCCAGGACGGCCCCTTGGGCCACGTGGTCCTGGTTCTCCGTAAAGTCCTGGCTGGAATCCTATAGGTTCATCTGGACGTATCGCTATTTATCAGAATGAAGAGGAAAATGAAGAGACTGTGCTAGACAAAAGAACTACAGTTTCTTACAAATACACCTACTGAATAAGAAATGAGGAAAGTCACAACTCCTTTACTACTTACATATATCAGGATACAATTCCTCATCACTTTCCGATAGGTCATTTTGATCGTTTCTTGACACCCTGATGGATGCATGTTAACTGAACGTAAAGTATATGAATTAATGTTTTTCTGGCTCTCAGCACACATTTCAAATACATGCACACTAAAAGGTGAGAAGTATTCAAAAATAATATATGTATACGTTTGGTATATCTTTAAATTGAAGTTTGTTGGATACGAGATACATTGCAAAGATGGTCTACCAACTTCTAGCATAGGATTTGCTACCAACAGAACTGAAATGGTTAACCAATTGCCTACAGGACATGGATGGACCCTGCATTAAAGGGAAACCCAAGCTTGATAGCAAATCACTCTAGAAGAAAGCAAACAAATCAGAGAAGTGAACTGATGAAAGTTTGAATGAAATTGGACAAAAAATGAGAAGGTTACATTTTTGAAAATTGTAATTACTGTAGGTATGGGCTCTTCAAATTGGCTATGTCGATAAAGCCTCTCTGAGGTAATGGCGGACAGCTTTCACATTTGTTCAAACACGCAAAATGACTAAAATTTCAATTTTTCTAATTTATTTACTCAGGAGGGTCATACCACTTAGCGAACCTATTATAATATGTTATCCATAATATATTTTGAGTAGTGCCCCAAGGGTGAAGGCACTAAGGAGAAAAGAGGAAATTAATGATACTTTTTGTACACGACAAACAGGAGATTTATCCACTGAAAAAAAATGCCAATTTGAGAATCGCTTTAATAGGCTTAGTGAACTCGTATTTCAAACATCCAAAACTTTCTTATTATTGGTCGAATTTATTTCAAACTTTTGCCATTCTATTTATCTTATTTTTCTGCTTTCATACAAATGAACTTATTACAAGAGTTGGATTGCCCTTTACAAATACCGGTAATAATAATCTGTATTTATATAGTGCTTAATATTGTCTCTAAGCTTTACAGATATTATTACCCAGTCATTGGATTCATTCATGCACAATGTGCACCATCTCCACTCCCTGGGGCGTATTCCTTCCATATGATCACCGTGAGGACATATGGCAATTACTAACACTAAGGATTTTGTTATCCTATCAGGTCCCCATTTCTCTCCTGGGGATGGAGTGGCAAATGTTGATTAATGCCTTGACAAAGGACATTAGTGCCGTAAGCCTATGGAAAAGCCTATGGAATTTCGGGAAATCCAGAAATCAACATGTTAAAGGGAACATCAACAAGTATGGGCAAGATGTGTTACATGTATCCACAGCACTGAAAGGTATCAATGGAATCATCAGGTATCCTTACCAGGTGGTCCTGCACGTCCCTTGGGTCCATCTTCACCAGGTGGTCCAGGATCTCCTGGTCTACCCCTTTCACCATTTGGACCAAATGTTCGACTACCTGAATCTCCTTGGAACCCTTGTGATCCTTGGCGTCCGTCACGGCCGTCTGGACCTCTTGGACCTTGATCTCCTGTTTCACCCTAGGTTTTATAAGACAGGTTATAAAAATCAAGTCAATAGATTGGTTAAGATAGTTAACATCCTACCCGGTACCTACTTAAACACCTGGGTTGAGAGCAGCAATGCAGATGAAATGCGTGTTTTATCCTAGGTTACATTAGACAGGTCAGTGAAAGAAACAGTCTGAAAACAATTTCGAAAGGTTAAATAAGTAGGACATAAGAATTGTTGTATACTATGAGGGTTGGGAATCATCAAAATGATAAGGAATTAATTCAGTCTTTCTGCAAATCCCATGCACTCACACAGAAATAGGTACACAATGTATGAAACACCACACACACACACACACACACACACCACAGACACAGATAAAAGTTTGTTCAAAATTTTGGTCAGTTAGTTGTATTTCTCATCATAAATCAAACATGAGGGCATTGGAAGAGCAATCTTATGCAGGGATGTTTCTACTATGATACTCCTACCAACAGAAAGGCTTACTTCATATCAACGGGCCATCGCGCCCGGTCGGGTGGTCACGTTACAAGACCTTTTGCAAAACGAAAACAGAAGATCATGCGACCTTTTGTACATTTGCCGTAGGGTTTTCACAAAATGTCTGGTAAATTGGACCAGACCATTAGTAGATGAGTTGTTTACTTCACGAACATTACCCGACATTTCGTGATTAAGGGGGCATGTTTTCACAAAAGGTCTGGTAACGCGACCATCCAAGCTGACGCGATGACCCGATGATTCGAGGTAAGCCAACAGAAATGGGGTAGAACGAAAAGAAGCATCCAGAAAATTTCATTATAATTAGTGACGTTGGTGAATCATAAGTTCTTACTTCTCATATCTGTATGAAGTTTGTGTAAAGAAAGCCTAATCAAGTTTGTTCATTTACCAGGTCTATATCCCAAATATATGGCTTTACCTCTATGTTATAAAGTAAAGATTTCCACAATTATGCTTTGACATTCTGAACCCAACTTTTCATGCCACTACATTTCACCGCGCTGCCTTAACAGCACCTAACCAATCTCATCATCCAATCCACATCAACTCTCCTTGCAAACACTTTAATGCACACTTCAATGATCCTTATTTACAAACTTTTTTAAAACTGTTCCTTCTTCATGCCACCAAGATTTTCAGACATTATTCTATGGAGCCTACAACCAACAAGTTTTGCTTTCGCTATAGGCTCCTTCATATCCTCATATCCAATTTTATTTAGCCCTAAATTTTCAAGTAACTACAAGCTAACCAAAGTGATTTATACATTTTCTGTACTAAAGTTTATTCAAAATATCTATGTATTATCATTATCAATCAAACTGAAATTATGTGACATGAAGTGTGAAAATGAAAATAAATTGAACTGAAACTGAAAACCGAAACAGACACTTACAGTCAGATTAACCCCCAAGGGCACTTCTAGATTGACGCTTCCCATGATACCAGGTACTCCCGTAGTTCCTTTCGGTCCTCTATATCCTTTCTGACCCTGCTGACCTGATAATAAGAAACAAAGAAGATACAGGTTCCATTCAAATTCAAATAGAGCAGGTGATTACCTATAATACACCACTTCAGAGATAGCAAACGTACAAATGACCTCCAAATATTCACAGATCTTTTAAACATGGAGATGTCCCACTTTGTGCATTTTGAATAATCACTGCCAAAGTGATGGAGGTGTTTCATGAACACCTTTTTTTTGTCCTTTTGAGAAGAATACTTCCACCTGTGTATCATGGAATGCACCGTCGGAGCAAAAATTAATAACAATTACATATCTTTCATGTACAAGTATGAAGTACAGTCAAACCTGCTTTAGTGACCACCTGTCTACAAAGACCACCTGTCTACAAAGACGACATTTTTTGTTTCCCTTGAAAATGGTCTCTCATTGAAACATGTACTAAAGGAACCTGTCTACAAAGACCACCTGTCTACAAAGGCCACGTTTTGTGTTTCCCTTGAAAATGGTTTCTCATTGAAACATGTACTAAAGGAACCTGTCTACAAAGGCCACGTTTTGTGTTTCCCTTGAGCGGTCGCTATAGACAGGTTTGACTGTATCTCCAAACTGGCTTATTCAATTCAAATTCAATTTTTCAATGGACATTTGCTTTCCTCACATTATGTTCAGTAGAGAACTGCACATTATTGATGCAAATCGTCATCTACCCGCAAGAAAGCTGTAAGAGCTATGTATCGTCAATGGCACTTATGGCTTTCTTGCAGGTAGCCAACGATATCCATCTTTAATATGTGTATTACTGTGTATCTATCAACATGTAGTAATAAACATCATCTTTAAACATAGTTACATATACCTCTTCTGAATGGTCCTGGCTGTCCTGGTTCTCCATTTAAACCTGGTATACCATCGGGTCCAGGTAGACCAAACGGACCCTGTGTAACATAAAATCCAGAATGTCACATCAATTTCGATTTCACTAATATATTATTGGAAAGAAGTGAGACATGTCATTGAAAAGCTTCTAAACTCTATTTTTAAATAAGACACACATTTTACGAAAATGTTCCAGAAAATACAATGATTTCTATGAAAAAAGCTCAAATTATCAGTTCCTCAAGATGTTGACAATGCAAAACTTATTTTCCTCTAAAAACATTCTGGTGTTAAATGCCATTGGTAACACAACAAAAATGGATGTTGTATGTGTAGAAATTGTTGCTCTTTCTATTCATGTATCTGGTGCAAATTTTAGGGTTCTGAATCAAGATTTATTAAATTAAATAGTGGGTAATTGTCCAGTAAAGGTATATAACCATGGACCTACTACGAAAGGACATTCGACGAAGCAATTCCTTTGATCCAACGAGTTCCGCTGCCAAGTTTTAAATTTCGCACCGATGCAAAAAAACAGCGTGTGGTCCGACCACAATCTGACAGCTGGATGCGATCATGGACCTACTACACGATTTGGGGTTGTTCGCTGCTCCTACAAACCGTCGAGGACCTAGTCTTAAATTGTATGAGCGCTCTCCGCGATGAGTTACAACTCCCTGGTTTGTCAATTCCCACATTTACGGACGAGGTTATTTATCCCAATTCCTAGATTCTCAAATAACCCTGTACACATAGGAATTACATCAAGATAAAATAAGATAAAAATAAAAGCAGTCCCACTCTCAGATTACCAAGACCAAAATATAAATCAAGAATAGCATGCCTCCCTGCATTACCACAGATTTTCTGTGCACTCATGAAAAAAACACCCAATTCTTTCAACGACTATAAGAAAAACGCACGCAAACGCACCAACCAACCAACGATTTCACTTGATCGACAAACAAGGGATCTGTGATCAGCACCATGTCCTTGGTTTCAAAGAAAAATCAACGGAAACAAGAGGAAAAAGGCACTTTTAAAACTGTATTTTGTAAGCTCGTATGGTGATTTCCATTGCTTGTAACATGAGTATGCTGCACACAAACAAAATTCGTAAAAAATCGAAGAAATCACAGATTTCAATAGTTTTTTTGAACAGATCGGTGTACATGAAACTGATGTACACGAGATAGTTTTTAACTGCGCATGGGCAAAAGGCTCTCGTGTCACGATTCATCCATGAAATGAGAAGTGCAAATCGTGGGAAGCATTGATCAGTGCGAAGCGACTCAGCTGATAGAGGGCGGCAAATTCGCGGCGGATCTCGTTGGAACAAAGGCCCCTTATCGGAGCTTATCAAAACATGCCTGCAGCATTGTTGTCAGACTTAAAACATAGAGATAAGTAAGACATAAGAACAGGTGGTAGCTATCATTATTTTTACTACTCTCGCCGTTGAATGTCCATCCGTAGTAGGTCCATGATATAACTACCTAATGCCATAATAGGTCATGGTGGTTCATCATCCAAAATTTGCTCCGGCCTCATGTCCTTCAGAATTTATTTTATCAAAGATTGAGGGGAAGGATAAGGGTTCTGATTGGGCTTTATGTTAGGTATATATGTAAAAGTTTAGGTTCAGGGTTAGGATTATAATTAATATCAGGGTAACGGTTAGTGATAAGGATAATAGTAGGTCCAGGCCTTTCTAGGACAGGACTGAAGTTAGGATTTTGTGGTTAGTGTAAGAACTTGAGCAAAAGTCACCGGACATGTGTTTAATACAGCCCTATGATTGATGTAGCAACTTACAGGGTTTCCATTGGCTCCATCCAGGCCAGGGAATCCTCCGTCTCCTGGGTTTCCTTTGGGTCCCACGACTCCTGGAGCGCCATCCTGTCCAGGAGAACCAGGATCTCCAGGGTAGCCTCGGTCTCCTGGGAAGCCTTTGATTCCTGGTGGACAAAAGGGGCAGATACCTCCAAGCTCACCTACAAAGACAAAGCATAAAATCAGAATAAAAACAACCAATAATAGTTATTATCATCATTATTAGAGCATAGTTTTCAATGCCTAATCGGTGCCTGTTGGTCCCCCATGATACTCTTTTTCTTATGTTAATTGAGAGCTGAGTTGATGAGATAACCACCTGTCAATAACCACGCTAATTCCTCTAATCCCTTCTGGCCAAACTAGTGCAGAGGGGTTTTAAGATATATGAAGACTGTGCCTTTCAATACATTGCTATTCATTTGTGGTACTTTCTCCTCTCTTCTTGAGATTCACAATCTAGAAAACTTCAAATCATGCCTCAAAACTTGCCTTTATCGCCAAATGTAAAAATATGGACTTCAATGAAGGTGACTGCACCTTTGAATGTTTTCAAACAGAAAAGTGGCACCTAAAAAATGCCGAGAATCATCATCATCATCATCATCAACATCATTATCTTCATAATCATCAAATAAAAGCAAGTGAGATTCTTCTACTCACCCTTGATTCCTGGACGACCATCCCTTCCTGGAGCTCCTCGAATACCCCTCATTCCTTTCAATCCTGGGTTACCCTGGTCTCCTGGAAATCCTTGGAAACTCTGATTACCAGACCTGGCTTGTCCAGCAGGTCCTGAAAGTAAGATGTCATCAAATAAATCAATTTTATACTGATTCATGCTTAAGTAATGATCAATTTAATAACCATTATTATCATTTTTTACCCAGGGTAGCCATATAAGTTCTATTATAGTGCTCTCCCTGCAAGCCCTGCAATTATTATAACTCAAGTTTTGCCAGGTAACCATTAAATACACCTGGGTCCAGAGGAACAATGTGGGCAATACAACTTGTCCAAAGGTGTAAGCTGTGAGCAAGGATTGAACCTGGGACCTCTCGTTTGAGTCAAGAGCATTCACCAATATACCACTGACCTCCCACTAATACAAATATAATTGATCTATTTACTAATGTATTAGTAAATGTGAGTTGGGAGATGTGAGTTGGTCGAGCGGCACGTTCACTTGGTCAGCTCTCTGTCTACAAACTGGCTCAGGAGACCCTGGTTTAAAGTCACATCTTTCGGATGGTAAAAGGTCAGTCCCCAGACGTAAATAATCATATCTGATTGATACACGTTTGTAAAAACCCAATTACAAACACACACACACTATTGTATTTCAGATTATGCATAATTCTCTCTAGAACTCCTGGTTTCTATTCAATCTAACCATTAAACTATCTATTTAATACACATGCTATGCATGATGGCATCAAAGGAATCCATACATTACTTGTTACTATATGTCTCGCAATTCTCTGGCCAGCTATTGAGTTGTCCACAGAAAATTTAATTGCTAAAGATGTATGCATAAAATTAGTAAACATGTCTACTGTTATCATTCTTATTGACAAAAATCATTAAATAATACTTCATCAATCAATTTAGTAACTCTACTAACTGATACCAATGGGTTCTATTGAAAAAAGGTACCTACCAGCTCTTCCGGGAGGTCCACGTCCTCCTTTTAGACCCATGAAACCCTGACGGCCTCTTGAACCATCCATACCAGGGGGTCCTGGTCTAGACTCCCCCATGTTACCCTTCTCTCCTCGCTCTCCAAAGTTCCCACCAGGTCCCTGTTCACCAGTATCTCCTTGAAAACCAGGTATACCTGAGACACATAGACAACATAAATATTAGTCACACTTAAGAAGAACTTTTGCCCCAACATTCCTGTTTATTATTCATTCATCTTTCTATTCACCTGTCTTCTTGTCACATGATAAATGCCATTTCAATATGAAATTTTCTTGATGTTGATACTGTACCGACAGAATGTACAATATCCTGGGCTGAGTGGACACACATGTATTTCAATCCCAAAACATTGAACATGTCTTCAAAATGATATTTTCAAAATTCATACAACTTTGCTGGATAACAGAGTTTGCGGTGCATAGAAATGGTGCCCTGTTAATTTGAACATTATTGAACATCATTATAGATAAAGACATGAATAAGATGTATATTATGGATAAAGCACTTAAATCAGATAAGATCAACTGAATCAAATCAAATCAAATTTACCTGGACGTCCTGATTCTCCCTTCTCCCCATCTCTTCCTTCTCCTGGTAATCCAGTAGGGCCTCGTGGCCCTGGGCCTCCCATGGGTCCAGGGTAACCAGGCTGTCCTTGATCACCAAAAAGCCCAATAGCTCCTGAGAAGCCTCTAGGACCTGGGTTACCGGGAGGTCCTGCGTCGCCAGGAGGACCAACTCCTACCACCTACCAAGGAACAGTTCAAAAACTTGGTTGAAACACTCTCTTGGTATATCATTATACGTGTATTGCTTCAGGGGAAATTCAGACTTATACCACCTAGCAGGGAATAGCTAAAAGGAAACCCCCCAAAAGGTTTTTAACATTTCTCGATTCATTATCATACCTTCTTTTATTGAGAAATTCTAGTTCTTTTCTCTCTTTTGTCTAAAAATTTGCTCATACATTTTGCTTATACACACTAGCTTTCATTTTCCTGATTTTGACATTTCATTCCCGTGTTGGACTACCATAAATTTTTTAAATTTTCATGCAAATATTTACAGGTACATGCAAAGCCTGATGAAATATATCTGCTTGTGATATCTGCTTGAGAAAATCTAGCATATTTATATGGCACAACAGTTAAACTAAAAATAGGATTACTTTAGGTTATTCACATATGACATTGAAAACCACAGCAATTTTTTTGTTTAATGATGTAAGCATAATGCGCTTCACATTTCTGTTATCATATAAAATATAGCTCAGTGTGAACACTGAGGACCATTGTTGTGTGCAGCTACTTTCATTCGTCTTCACTTGCCATTCATCTACACATCATAGTTATATGTGAACGAGCCTTTTACTAGTGTGATTGTCTGTCAAAACTTACAATTTCCTCGATGTCAGGTGCCGGCCCGGGATCTCCCTCCTCTCCATAGTCTCCAGAAGGTCCCTGTAGAACAAAAACAACAAACGATTCAGATTTTACTTGTAAGGCCATGTGATCATGATCGTTGGGATAATGGAGACGCCTACATCATCATCATCATCATTGTTAATAGCGGCTATCTTTCCCATGCTTTGGACGTTTCATTTCCCCTATATGGCCATTCTCCAAACCTTGGTGAGGCCAGATGCTCTCGTCTTCTCCTAGTGTCTCCTTCCAGGTTTTGCAAGGTCTACCACTGGGTTTCAAGCCTGCAACCTGGAAGTTCATTGCTCTCTGAAGGCAATGGCTGCCAATGGCTTTTTTCCCTCCTCACCACATGACAATACCATCTCAGTCTACCCATCCTCATCTCTTGTGAGATTTTAGTCAGCTCTAAGGATAATAGGTGATCTTCATCTTTCTTTCTGTCTTGTAGGGAGGTCATGCACATCCATCTTATTATCCTCTTCCTCCTACAAATTCTTCTATTACTCCGGCATTCTCCAAGCTTCTCAACAGCACTGACAGAATTCAAGGGGCTATTTCCTACATGGTGCCCATTTACTACGGATTGAGGACGGCAAATGTGGCAAATGTGGCAATGGTGCCACTGCTGCATTGGAATTAAACCATTTGATCTACTGCCAGGTAACTCATCCACAACACTGAGGCATTTTTTAAAGTAAACATACATAGCAATGTCACAACAAAATAGAGTGTAATCATGATCATTTGTGAAATTTAACCAACTTCTTTAAAGAATGTGCCATTTGCTTGAATAAAAGAACAATTGTTTTGAATTCTGAAATTTCTGTATCCAGCATGAACATCATCACCATCATCATCATCGTCGTCGTCATCATCATCATCATCATCATCATCATCATCATAATTATCATCCTCCTCCTCCTCATCATCACCATCATCATCATCATCCTCATCATCATCATCATCATTATCATCCTCCTCCTCATCATCACCATCATCATCACCATCATCATCATCATCATCACCATCGTCGTCATCATCATCGTCATCATCATCATCATCATCATCATTATTATCATCCTCCTCCCTCATCATCATCATCATCATCATCATCATCATCACCATCATCATCACCATCATCATCATCATCATCACCATCGTCATCATCATTATCATAAGAGAGAAGAGTTCTTACCTTGTAGCCATCATATCCCGGTCTTCCTTGAGGGCCGTTTCTTCCTTTATCTCCATTTAGGCCTAGAAGGCCAGGAATACCAGGATTACCAGGAAAACCCTGGAAAGATAGGCAAATATTTATTGTTATCATTATCATCATAGTTATTATTGTCATTGCAGTTGTCATTGTCAATATTATCCTCATATCAATTTTAATTTTAAATTTTAATTATAAAATCATCATCACCGTTATCATCAAAACCTTTATCATCACCATCATCATTATCATCACTGTTCTCAACATCAGTATCACAACCATCAAACTTATCGAAATCTATGACATGTACAGGTATCATTATCGTCATCTTCAATAGTATCACCAGTATTATTACTATCATTATCATTATCATTATCACCATCATTACCACCATCATTATCATTATCATCATCTTTATCATTATCATTATTACGATTATCATCATCATTATCACCATGATCATCATAATCCTCATCATGATGATGATGATGATCATGATCATCACCACCATCATCATCATCATCATCATCAGCAGCATTTTCATCAGCATTTTCATTATCATCATCATCACCATTGGCATCATCATTATAATCATCATCATCATCATCATCATCATCATCATCATCATCATCATTATCATCATCATCATAAGTGTTAAGGAAGCCCTGTAGATAAACTCACCCTTTCTCCACTGTAGCCTGGCAATCCCTTTTCTCCATAGTCACCATATGATCCTAAATCACCCTGCAAATTAAATGAAAGAGGGATACATAATATTACAATGTTTGATCTGCAATTACTGGTCGCCTTTACGTTTCTGAATGGCTCCATTTTAGATCCCAGTCATACATCCATTAGGGAATTTGGGGCACCCATCATATCCTGGAGAATAGCTTCAAAGACTTATCCCTACAAAAATATCTCATGTATCCAAAGAAGGTGTTAGTACGATATCATTTTCAGTTTTAACTGTTTGATGGTAAACCGAGGGAAGTAAAGTGAATATATTTGGGGAAAGTTGTGTTTCCTTAAAGTATACAAATCATCACAATCACCATCTTTATTATTTTGCTACGGTAGGTGATTGGTGTTCTTCAACTCTGGAAGACACTGGAATCATCAGCTTTACTTACCACCTCTCCAGTAGCACCCTTCATTCCATCCATTCCTCTTGGTCCATATTCACCCTGTCAAGAAAAACAACAATCAGAATAATTGTACCACCACTGAATAAAGAGTAACATTGATAATAGTATAATTCCATTCTTGTTCACTATATTAATTTACTTGAAACAAAAGTTTTATAAACTCAATTTTGACTAAGGTGGTGTCTCTTTAGTGCAGGAGAGCCTCAATTAACATCCTATCAGAGAGACAGGGTGTTTTCCACTGTAACCTTGCAATGAAGCTGGCTTCAGTCATCTGCCTGAGCTGGATTGAAACTCACGATCTCTGCTTTGACAAGAAGAAACAATTCCAACTAAGTCAGCTCCCCTTTCAGTATCTCTTGGACCAGTTATTCAGCATTTACTTTCAAAAGTTAAATAATGTGGTACAAATAGGTAAAGTACACTTTCAAGTGGATCTACTCATTTCAATTAACATGTCATTACTACCATCTGTACCTTGTATCCTTTTGCTCCTTTTTCTCCATCAAGGGTGTTATCATCTGGAGTTTTGTCTACATATCTTGGACCAGCAGGGCCTGGGTCTCCTTGATCTCCCTGGGGAAATAAAAATAGAAAGAATGATTTTTCTTCCAAACAATTCTTTTCTTTCTTTCTCTCTCTTTCTCTCTCTCTCTCTCTCGCTCACTCACTCTTTCAAACTCTGCATCTCAATCTCTGTGTGACTCTGTCTCTCTCTGTCTCTTTCTCTCTTGTTCTCTCCTTCATTCTGTATTTCTATCCCTCTCTCTCTCTTTCTCTTTATCCACCTTTTTCTTTTGCTCCTTTCACTCAGTCAAGAGTGTTATCATCCTAGAGTTTGTCTAATTATCCACCACAAGCAGAACTTTGGTCTCCTTGGTAAATTAAACAAGATAGAATGAAGAATTGACTTTCTTCAGTCCAACCTCTCTCTCTCTCTCTCTCTCTCTCTCTCTCTCTCTCTCTCTCTCTCTCTCTCTCTCTCTCTCTCTCTCTCTCTCTCTTAAAGTGACTCGGTAACATTGTTGAAGGTTGATGAAAAAACTGCGTAATTTTTGTATGAAATGTTAGTTATTATATTCCTTCTACTGTACTAACCCTCTAACATGCAAAAAATCCTGAAAATATTCTCAAACCACAAAGATATCTATGGTTTTCTTTGAAGGCATCACTGTGCGACACCCTCTAACAGTAAATTCTCCCAACCATATTTGAATTTTACCACCTGTTTTTCCATGAAAATAAGACATAAGACAGGCTTTTAAAAATCTTTCAACCCTTAAATGTCTGGAATGGTATATAGAGCCATTTCATTGGTTTGTGAAGATTTAAATTCACGTAAAATGTAATTAAATTGTAATAATATAGTTGGGAGAATTAAGGAATCGATCAGATCAGTTTTCCCAATTTTTATCATTAATAATGGTCTGTTTTCACTCAAACTTTCAGATTATCTTTAATTGTACACATCTAGCATCAAAGTCACTACCTTAGCACCATTTTCTCTCATCTGAACAATGTTACCAAGTCCCTTTAAGATGCATGTTAAACTAACATTAAATTGTATTCAACAACTGGAATTGGGATTGCTTAAATAAGACATTCTTGGTCCATTGTTTCATTACATGCTAATATTTTCCTTTCAATCATTAAGACTGAAAGTTGAAGTTTGTTGTTCCATCTCGATCCATCCAAATTACTGTTAAATGTATGCATATTTGCAGACAAAGTTGTTTTACAGACAAATTAACATAGGTAGTCTCTAACCATACCGCACAGTTCTACAGCAAGCAGCCAGACATACCTTTTCTCCCCTTGGTAGAACAGTGGGTCTTTCAGCAGGTGTTCCAGATTCTCCTGGATCTCCAGTCATACCCTAGAAATGATTAAAAAAATAATATATATCGTTTGAAAATGGGATGCTCTTCAAATGAAAATCTGATCTTCAGAATCCCTCAGAACATAACCCGATGCCTATGTGAACCAGCTAGTGATCCCTGTTTCAAGCCCATCACAATAAAAGTATTATGTAGTGAACAGGTAAAACATGTTTTTGACTATTTTCAAATCTGATTGTATTGTTCCAAATCCTTAGCCTAAATACATTTAAATAATAAATCTATACAATTTTTGTCTATTTTCCATTTGTTTCCATAGTAAAATAGAAGAAAAATAGTCTAATTTTCTAGGAAATACCATAAAAATATAGAGAAAATAGCCACAAATATATTATTTGCATATGAAAAACTACCAGGGATATCGTAACCAATTCAGCAATGCAACAAATACTTTAATCCACTGATCAAAAAGAGAAATGAGAGATTCCTTTATCAATTAAGCCTATGAGAATACGAGAACTCACAAGTC
This sequence comes from Mesocentrotus franciscanus, assembly GCA_037976565.1. Lineage (NCBI taxonomy): Eukaryota > Metazoa > Echinodermata > Echinoidea > Camarodonta > Strongylocentrotidae > Mesocentrotus > Mesocentrotus franciscanus. The sequence goes on from CP137686.1 coordinate 13,329,709, forward strand.
TACAGGTTGTTAAAGATAAACTTGAGTTCTGGTAATGATAGAAAATAAATTCTCACAGAATCCAACAAAACTTACACCATATGTTCAATATTACAAATAAATGACATGTGCCAAAAAATTTTGGTAGAAAATGTATAGTGGCTGAGTAATGAGCATAGAAAGATAAGGAAATCTGGGTAACCATGTGCTTAACACAGGTCACTTATGTGCAAATGAGAGTTGTGGTTTTTATTGAAGATGATTTCCTGCAAGTTTTTGTGAGTTTGTTTTTATTTTACTGGTTCAAACAATAAATCTACTGCAGGATAAACAATCCAGAAAGAATTATAGCCATGTTCTCTCGACATACAATTCCCATACCAGAGCTCAAGATTAGCTTGAAGTCAAAATCCACCTTTGATGATGATTGTTCAAAAATCTGATGACAATGAAGCTGCAAAGAATCTTTGAAACTACTTACCTGTCGTCCTTTAGGTCCTCTATCTCCTTTGGGTCCCGGGTTTCCTATGAAGCCATCAAAGCCCTGTGATCAGAAGAGAAAAAAATTGGGTGATTGTTATTATTATCAATCCTATGAAAGTGAGACCTGTATATACCGTAGATACTACTCAATGGAGAAAAGAATACATATAATAGGTGATCTTGCTATCTTGCTATATATGCTAACAATATTATGGGTTTATATGCTATAATAATAGATAATAATGAAAGTAACATTTATATAGTGCTTAATACTAATGTTTCTTTTATTGCCCCAACATTAGCCGAGCCGGCCCTATAAAATGCAATTACATACAATACAGATTCCCTTTAATTCAGTTCTCTCAGATAAACACTGTTCAAGGGTGACAAAAATATGGTCTTAACAAACAGGCGGCCCTTTCTATACAGGCAGTCACTAAATTAGGTTGGACTGTAGATCTAGTCCAGATGATTAGACCATGAAAACTGGGAAATTAACAAACATCCAAATACATCAGTTCAAGGCTCGTGGGTATTAGTCCTCTATCTGTGTTTTTCGTCTACCTATATGATTGCTCATACTTCCGAGCAGCGCATGTGTGTATTTTTTTCTTCTTTGTTTCTTCTTATTTTTTTGAGTAATCCACAAACTCTGCTTTTTGGTGGATTTCTCTTCTTCTTTAATATTTGACTTAATTTATGATATACTTATATATTTTGTATCCTAAAATGCAAATAAGTTTTTTTTTCTATGTCATATTGCAAATGTCATTTTGATATTCATTTTATGATAGCATTTTTCAATATTTTGATTGAGTTATGGAAATTAAATTATTTGAATTGATTGAATTGAATTAGGGAATGGTCTCGAAGTATCATAGTAGTGTCTGTGCATGTAGACTAGGCATTATCTGACCCCACCCAAGATGGCTGCCTTCTGGGAAATTTGTCAGCATTCAGGCATTGACAGGACCACACTAAAAGCATAGTACTCCTGACTTTCAGTCCCAGGGTCACTATCGCTAACTAAATAATCCATCAATGCTTATTCAACTTTCTCAAACAAAGCATTATCTTATCTGATGGTTCTGTCTGCTCTAGATAACTAGACTCCCACTCCCATGTCTGTAATGCTAAGAAGGGTTATGTAATGTCGGATTTGCATACCTACATCATATGTCTGGAAAACTTTCTGTATCAGTGTTTACACAACTGCACCTCTTTACGCTCCCTACCATGAAATTGCTTTACAATTAAAGGGGAAGTCTACCCTGATCTGAACTTACCATAAGCAATGGTCTTTACTTTAGTGAATACAATAAAAATGAAATTTTTCATTAATTTATACATGGATAATGATATCAAAACAGAACCAACGACAGTTCATGATGAATACAACAAAGGACCAAAATGTTACAATGCTGTGAAGTCATCACAAATAAAAAGGGAGTGTTCGCACTTACGGGTCGACCATCTTGTCCAGGTATCCCATCTTCACCAAGTTCACCTCTAGGTGATGGGGTAAACAGACCTGGGGTGCCAGGTCGTCCTTTGAAACCAGCAGGGCCCTGTAAATCAATAAAACAGAATTATTAATAGTTGTTTCTTATAAAGTACCTTACCAGTAACAAGGTAACAGGTAAGGTAACACATCAAAGCGCTTACAGTATTGACCTGTATCCCCTATCACTGCTTTCCATTTTGATACTGCACTTGGCGGTGCACACTCTCCACTCCCTTGGAGACAGACATGAGTACTATAACAACTAAATATGATGCGAATATCATAATCATCTTTTACTTAAAAAGAATTAAACAAATTTTGGGATTGAAAGGCATCAGATTGGATGGCAGGAAAGAAGTGATGAAAACATTTTTCTATCTCGCCAAATAGCAAGCATGGACCACAATTTTCATTCACTATATTTAAAAAAAAGAATTAAACAAACTTTGAGAAAGGCATCAGATTCGATGGCAGCTAGGGAAGTAAGGATGTACTTGTTCAACTGATAAAAGTGATTGAGTATTAATATAATTTTCATTCACTATATTAATGATTCATTAAGAATTGTCCACCATATCTAATAGAATTCTGAGATACATACATGGCCAGCATATTCACTAATGGATGTTGCATATCCCATGTGTTTACATTTGCAGATTGGTTTGCATAACAACAACCAAGGAAACATTGCATAAATATATGGAAGAGCTCCCCCTGTAGTTAAGGAATGGAGATGCTGCCCACTTGGCTTAATAATATGCCCTGGAAAAGTCATTCACAGACCTAAATCAAAGAAAATTAGGACAGCCACAAAGACAACAAAAAATAAAAGAATGGACAAATATCACATTTGATATATCCTTATCATTTTTCTACTTCTGAAATATCTTAAAGATTTAGGTCCAGGTAGGGACCTGGTCTACTTACTTTATCTCCTGGAGGTCCGATTAGTCCTGGACCTTGTGGTCCTGGTTCTCCCTACATAGAGAGAAATGGAGAAAAGAAAAGAATGTAAACAAATACCTATGTAAATAATTGAAATACAAGAGCAGGAAAAAAAATGTTAGCTAGCTGAGCTGACAAGTAGCAATGCACACTAAAATGCATACTAAAAAGGTTGAATAAATATCCTATACACAATTATTACAATCTGTCTCCTTAGAAACAGGTATATGATTTCAATTGATTGGCTTACTTGGAAGCAAAATTTCTCTGATACTGGTTGGCATACATGTAGGCACACAGACTTGCATGCATATAGTTTTTCATTAATGAGATGCTGACAGCTAGTGCATATTTGTATAATCTAGAAGTACATATCATATTACAGATAACAAATGACTTCACTGAGGTATTACACACAACAATAAAAATACAATAAAATAGAACAAGGTTTGATGAATAATTTCAATCTGTTTGTTTACATGTATATCTACTAGGAGTATATCTACACTGGCTTCTGCATAACTGTAAATGAGAAGCTATATCAGCTAGCCGGTGTACAGATATATGTAGTGAGGTACCTGTATCACAGTATAGATAACGAATGCCTTCCTTGATGTAGATTACAGGTGAGGCTATGTCATCGGGATAGACTAACCATCCATGGGGAAGATTGATTGTATTACCCCGGTGTGCATGCTTTAAAGTTAAAGGTAATGGAGACACCCCCGTTTGAATTAAGTCATTCATGTCGAGATTTTTGTTTGTATTAGAGTGCTGTGCATGCTTCAGATATAAAGGTAAGGGTGCCACCGGCCCCTTTGAATTATGTCAATCTCTTTTGTTCTTTATTACAGTGAAGGGTATATGCTTCGATTTTTGAAGGTACCCTGGTAATAGTGATACCCCCTTGAACTATATCAACTTTTTGTTTGTATTACAGTGAAGGGTATGCTTTGGATTTAAAGGTAAGGGCACATTCCCCTTTCAATTATGTCAATCTTTTTTTGCATTACAGTGCTGTGCATGCATGGGCACCCAAAATCTAAGTCTGGACCTTAAAAAACTTTGAAGTTTTTTCATTGGGCTAACACACATATATAGACTGGAAATCATTCAATCCGGACCCCCTTCCAAAAAGAGTTAGTGCAGACGGAGCCCGTTTCACATAATACAGTTTGAATAGGAATGATGTGGCACGTACTGCCAACCATTGTCTCTTGAATGTTAACAAAAGCTAAAGGATTAAAGTACATAAGTCCCATAACATAAATGAGACAGCTACAGAACATGACTTGGGATATACACAAGAGGTTACTGCCCTTGCTTTAAAAGTCACAGTACATAGCATATATCCTTGTGGCATTACGAGGCCAACAACAAAATGCCCCTGACTGTATGTCTATATAAATACAGCACGGTTAACTGGGGGAAGGGGCCCAATTAGATAGCATGCCTAGAGTATGAGGTCATCCTATCAACATGTAATTAATGAGTGTCATCTGTTTTTACGCTGTAAACTTTGTCATGCATTTGTGCAGTCAACTTCACATTGGTGTGAGGACCAAACAGTCGTAGGAAGTTGGGGGAGGGGCAGTGAGGGGGTGGGGTCCAGCCAGCGGGTGAAGGGGGGGGGGGCAACTAGTATTACTTGGTGGATAAAAATTAACAGGGCCACTTAATAAGTCAAGGGTGCAGGAGGGGGTCATATTTTTTTCTTTTTACATTCACATCCCATGTCCCCTCTCCTTATTTTTAAGGGCACTTGATCTTCCCCCTGCTAAGCTATTGGGAAGGAGAAGAGACGGTGAAAATAAAATAACCTAATAAGCATACACTTGCAAACAACTACTGACAGATACCTTTGTTAGGGGAGATGGAATTGGGCACACATTCACCCCACCCCCCAATCATTGGGAGGGAAGGGGGGTAGAAGGTGAAAATAAAACAACCTAATGAGCATACACTTGCCATCACTGACTGGAATGAGGCTAGGAAGTCTTATTAAAAATGTGATAATTAGGTTTTTCTATGCAGCTATGATTTGAGCTGATGCAAATAATGTGATTCATCTGTAACCATCTGTAGGGTGTTTCAAGCACTTCAATTTTATTTGACATTTACGTTTTATTGATCAAACTTTATTGATCAATAAAGCTATGAGAAAATGTGAACTGTATCTGTCGGGATGGATTCGTGTTGTCGGGATCATCTCATGGGGAGGGGTTGCCATATTTCTGGTAATTGTTATTTTGACATTTGCACTCAATTATCTATGTTACACTATAATTTTTAATTTTTTTATCATTTGTTTAAAAAAAAATTGAAAATGATCCTACTTGAATTTGAAATGTGAAGAAAAAAAAATTACTTAATGGCTGACTAAAATTTCTTATCCTAATTTAAGAGCAATCATAACAAAAAACCAAAGTAGACTTACATGTTTCTATCTTTTGTAATGTCTTAAATATCAAGTTTACCAATGGATGTAACATTTGATTGGTGATTGAATGCTACCTCATGAAGATTTAAAGAGTGCAGCCTGCAGGTGATATACATGTAGATCTTGGAAAGATACTGCAAACTATATCTAACACAAATAAAAGCTATTGTTCTGCTAGCACCTGTTGAAAAGAAAATTGCAACCCTTCAATACCCCTCCTCCCCCCTTTTGTACAGTGATGATAGAGTTTATGAAGGTTTACAGGGCTAAACTTTGACCTTTATGCAAATGAATATATGAGCAGACATGTCCATTAATTTAGATGACCGACAAAGGGAAATAGAGAGGCACTTCCCTAATGAGTATTACATAATAATCTGGGGAGGAATCACCACAATGGAAAGAGGAAAAGGAAATTGGACAATTAGGGCAAGTCCTTATATAACCCCCCAAAAAGCCCCGTTGCTCTTCCTCATCTTACTGACCTGTACTGGTTTAAAAATTGAACTCTGAAACAACTTGTAAGGAGCCCCTTTTTTGAAAACCAACAGTAAAGAGCTTACATATTAATCTTCCAAAAATATATTGTCATGAGGCCATATCAACAAAATGCCTTTTTTATGTTAGCTCATTCATTTACAAAGTAAAAGACAAAAGATAAAGCCCATTAGTACCCCATATCCCATCCCTTTCCCTCCCATATCAAACTACATTAAAATATGCCCAAAATGCCCAAAATGAAATGAGATGGGCTATACACATCTCACTAGTTTTTATACAAAGTCATACAGGTCTCTACACATAAGGGCTAAAGCACCTAAACTGGCAAACATCCATTTCTGCTACTCTCTAAACGAATTGAAACCGTATACAAAGCATCTGCACTTTAATTAAACCAATGAAAATATGAGGTCTAGCGCCATCTATAGGGATAAGTAAAGTATTCCCCATTCTATTATACTGAAAATATGGTGTAACTGGAAAAAAGTTTTCTATATATTTGTCAGAGATAGAGTCATGACAACGGGTTCGATTTCTAAACCATTTAGGCCTATTTAACAACCATCACCAAGGACTGAAATTGAACATATACATGTACTGTTTTTGTATAGTGTAGAGGTTTGACATAAAGTGATGTTTTGATGGGTTCTACGTACTGGGTCAAAAGGACAAGGACGACCCTTACCTGACTCCCGTTGCATCCTGGGATACCTGGAGTACCTTGAACACCATGTGGGCCTGGTACACCGGTGTATCCTTTATGACCTGAAAAACCTGGTATACCCGATCGACCCTGAAGTCAAGAAGAAGAAAAAAGATGTTTGATTCAGTAAGTTTGGTTCTTTGTCTAACACTTTCATGAAAGAAATAGGAACATCCAAAGATACACAAACATTATACACTTACAAATTTATAGAAAGAAAACTTTAACGATAACTATATATGAAGCATTGGAAGATTTAGGAGAAAACAAGAGTCTTATCAAATGTTAACTTTCATCTGGGTATAGTGCTTCATTCACGTGTCTGTAAGCACGGGAAATCATTTCAAGAAGGATGAGAATGAAAGAAAGAGAGCATGGACAAATCTTGTAAAACAAACAAAATTTTACTAAGATTGACCCAAAAGGGATAAGACCATGATCACTAGATTCACTGACCATTGGCATACATATGGTACATGGTACACTTAGGACAGAGACACTCGCATGGTTTCCATTTTCATCAAGTTATCTTTTGATTTCAAACATATTCACAATTAAAAAACTGTATTTCTAGTCTTGTCTACAGGTGAGGAAGATCATACCTTCACACATATTCATTTCATTTCACAAAATCAAAAACATCACAAGGCTTTGGATGCTTGTCACTCCTATGTAAATTTCAATGGAAGCTGCTTTATGTTCCTCTGCTTGCAGGCTTAATAACTTGCGTAACATATTACGATCCACGGACTCTTTCAGTTAATTGAATTAGCAAAAGAAGAACAATGCCTTTTTGGAATCTTAAAATATAACACTTACACTGTGCCTTTTGAATGTGAGTACAGTGTAGTTTAGGTTTGATGAAAAGGTGTATCATGAAATATTGCTATCTGATGAAGATGTAAGCACTGTGTCTAAAAATATTTGAAGCAATAAAGTAATTTCTTTTCTTTATCTGTCAATATTACTCATGATCAAAATAATGAGAATCGTTTCAATGAAAGGTATGAAATCAAAACAAATTTGACCTCTCCAAAACAAAACAAAACAAAAAATATGTATATATATATATATATATATATATGATACCATATGATAGATTATAGCTCAATTTGTAGATCATGAAATGAAATTTTGATATAATGCTAATATTTGTTATTATCTCCTTCTACATACTGCATGTGCACAGAGTTTTGTTCAGTCCAATGTAAAAGTCTTAAGATAATATGTACCAGGCCAGTCCCATTATGGAGCTGGGAGCCATGTTGTTTAAAGGCATTAAATTTGTATAAGAAAAACACAAAAATATTTAGAGCCACAACAATTTCAGTGAAAAGAATAACAGATTTGATGTCTTTCCTGTGTATGCTATTCTTGATATCCTCCGTTTAAGAGTTAGAAGGGCATTAACTCATACACCGTAATACAGAGTTAACACCGTTCTGGCTCTCAAAAGACGACATCCTCTTTTGGTCTGAGTTGACTGTACTTACTAGATCTCCTTTGGGCCCCCTAGAACCTGATTCCCCAGGGAAGCCTCCATCTCCCTTTAGACCTGGAACTCCTTGCTCCCCATCCGCACCTGGTGGGCCTGGAGTTCCCTTGTTCCCGACGAAGCCTGGCGGGCCCTGGATGAAAGATGGATCAAAATAATCACATTTAGTACAACATGTGGAAGAGGGATAATCATTTTTTTAAATGTAGCATTCTCTGCCTGCTGAGAGCCAAAAGGGCATCATCTAATAATGCCTTTCTTGCTCTGAACAGACACAAATAAAGTTGATCCCTGGTGCTGTATATGAACGTTTAAAGGTATTACAAAGTTTTGGTATGGGGTCATGTATTTGGTTCAAACAAATATATTGGAAGCATATGCGATTTTACAATATTCCATGATTGTTGTCGCGGTTGAAATCGAGTCTAAAGTGATGAAATTGTAAATAATAAACTCTTTATGTTGTATAGCGCTCTCTTAAGACTGATATTACTTTAGCTTTAAAACAATGTTTCTTGACTACAATCAACCAATTTGCTATTCCCATTTGGAAATTATATATCAGAACTGCATATTCTGAGATTTTCATGGTCACAGCTATCATGGAATGGCCTTAGGCGCTATTTGAAATATTTGAAATTTACGGGGAGCACTGGTAAATGTTGATTATTCAATTTGCGCGAAAGCAGAAGTGTTTTAGGAGCTAATTTTTTTAGTACTTATAATTCATCCGCAGGGGCATCCAAATATATCAAAAATTTAAAGAATTAATATCCATCCAATTTCAGAATTTCCCAAAACTTTGCATTACCTTTTACCTTCCTAATGGCCACCCAGGAGCAAAGACATTTTTCAAATTATGGATAACCAATTGATACTGTACAAGGAAAATATATTCAAGGAAAATTGTCTTGTGCTGTAAAATGTTATGACCTGGCATCGGTGAGGAAGGGGACCACCATGGTCCTGGTAACTATATTTTATATACCCTGAGATACAAGATCTATTTATTACAATAACTGGCAGCAATGAGTCTATAGACATGCTCGTTGATGGAATCCTGAATTTTTTTACCGGTACATTTGAAATCTAAACTTTTAAAAGAGTTTATTGATAATGACAGTTGATTATTATTATCAGGGTATATACTATATACTAGGGTTCCTTTCTCAGGATTTACTTTAAAGGTTAACCAAAAAAAGATTACCAACACCACGCATCTTTTAAGGAAGCAGGAAGTTTAACCAGATAACCACAATTATACAATGATAAGCCTAATGTACACATTGAAGTTGGCTATTATATCATATCCTGTTTAAGAACGTTATAAGATTCTTAAGATAGAGAATTTGTTTAATGAGTGCTATAAGTTTTGTGATAACTTTCAAACAAACTATTGAACATCTATAAAAATGCTCTCTATTTGAAAAGATTTACTTTTAAGCTTAACCCCAAAAATACCAACACCACACATCTTTTAAGGAATTAGGAAGTTTAACCAGATAACCACAATTATACAATGAAAAGCAAAATTTATACAAGGAACTTGGCTATTATTATATTATATTGTTATAAGATTCTTGTGATAGAGAATTTGTTTAATGAGTGCTATGAGTTTTGTGATAACTTTCAAACATAATATTGAACATCAATAAAAATGCTCTCTATTTGGAAAGTTTGTTAACATCGTAAACACTTTAAGAATATTTCCCATACTGAAAAGATAATCTGTTTTTAATCTTTATAACACTAGTTCAGGCATTTCATTGAAATCTTATAGGAAATTTCGAACATTGCAAAACTTATTTTCTTTCACAGAACTGAGGGTTCTGCAAGGATTTTGATATTTTGGAGAACATATGTTTAAATACTACCATAAATGCACAGAGGCATGCACTTTTTGTCTTTTTGTATGACCCATATTAACAATACACCAAGAACAAGGCACTGGGAGTAAGCTGGATTGTTGCGCATGGGTTAGACTAATATTACCAAGGACCTAAAACTATTTATGCTGCTCTAGTCTATAATCACAAAAAATACATCTGAAGGTCTCAAACAGATTCTAAAAGAAGCGCATACTCTAGACATATCTCTCTTGGAAGCCAGAAGGGCATTAACCCAGTGTTCAGACTATCAGCATTCATCGTTTACTATACGCTAAGTACCGGTACATGTAATCAAAACTTTCCTGGTCTTATTGTCTACAGAGAAACGGTGTATAACAAAACGTTGTATAGCGAAATGCCTGTTTGAGTATCAATTTGGTTGAAAACTTAAATCAGGGTCCCGTTCTGGTCTGAACATCATGTAGTACGAAAATCGTAAAACTGGGTGGGGATTATAATGGGCCAACTGTCGTGTCAACTGTCCTCTTCAAAATAAGTTTCTTTTCCAGTCTGAACGCTCCTTTCGTTATACGATGTTTCTTTATACAAGTTCTGTATGATTTCCTATAGTCTTAACAGGCTCAAGTATATGTTAAAGTATACGTGTTAACCCCCTTCTGCTCCTAATATATGAAAAAGGGATAGCATACATCTATCAATGGCTGCATTTAGCAAGCGATGGGAGAGGTAAATGTAGTTTGAGTTATTTGTATGTTTTGTCCCCTCTGGCTTTGTATCTGATTTACATCTCTCATCAGTAGTTACAATTCAAACAGTTATCTCTCTCTCTCCCTCTCTCTCTCTCCTCTCTCTCTCTCTCTTCCTCTCTCTCTCTCTCTCTCTCTCCTCTCTCTCTCTCTCTCTTCCTCTCTCTCTCTCTCTTCCTCTCTCTCTCTCTCTCTCTCTCTCTCTCTCTCTCTCTCTCTCTCTCTCTCTCTCTGAATATATTCTCTTTTCCTTAAAGGAAAAGACCAGTTTTGGAAACGCCCTCTCTCAAAAAATGAAATGGAAGCTCTCATTACCAATCATGTGAAAGAATATGTTTTGACTAATACATGATAATACAAATTTTGCCGAAAGTCGGAAAGTCGGGAAACCGCCTACTAATTGATATATTTGGTAAATTATTATATCTTTTGGGACCAAATGGATAACGCACACGTGGTCGCGTAGTCCCATATACATCTTTCTGTGTACATTGCTTGTAACTTTACCAAGACTGGGCCAAATTTCTTATCATTTTGATGATTACAGAACCTTGCAGTACACACCAATACTAATATGCTAGATGATCAACCTTTTCTGATCGATTCCACAACATTTCTTTCACAATGCAATCGCATGGCCAGAACTGGTCTTTATCTTTAAATTAATAAACATTATCTCTCTCCCTCTCTTTTTCTCAATCACTCTCACTCTCAGTCATCCTCTCTCACGATGGAGACAGCAGCAGTCCATAGGCCCTGTAAAGTCCACAATCTGGCTAATTTTTATTTCATTTTTCTCTCCAATCTCGTGATTTGGGAATCTTGCAGCAGCTACATGTAGGGGGAATGGATAGATCATGTAATTAAGATTGATGAAACTCAGGCAGATTCTGGACTAGGGCCTTTACTGGAACTGCTGTAATTAGGCTACACCCAAGGCTCTGTAAAACTGTCAAAACCTCAACCCCTGTACATATAAAGAAGCCTTCACTGAAAACCTATCTACTGACCACAGCAAGGATAGAAAGGAGGACGGTGAGATTGAACTAGACGGAACACCAATACCCCAAATCGCCTTTTTTTCGATAACAGGAGTAGAAGGTTGTTGGATGATCTGTACAATCGTTTTGGGTTTGAATCCTTCCTCTTGTGTCAATAGAGTTGAACTAGACAGGTGAAATAACAGAATGGCTGTATCCTGTCAAAAATGGCATTAGGAAGAGCTGACTTAGCTGAAAAATCACGGTGTCATAGTTGTCGTTGGCAAATTAAACAACAAAAGCAAAAAAAAGGGGGCTCATGAGACCTAATAGAATATTTGTTGTTATCTGTACATAAATAAATCCTAAATAAGGCAAAAGCACAAAAGTGCTCATCATGAATATACCATGCATGAATCAAAACAATAGTTAAGATAATAATTGAAAAATTGTGTTTGATATTTTTCTACATACATGTACCTACAAACATAGAAATGCTCATCTTCTTCATATTTATATAATTTTCAAATTAAGCAAAAATGATTTTCAATATATCTGCATATTGGTGGACTTTTCTTCTCAGAAATAGCATTAGGAATAGGAAGTGCTTAATTAGATGAAAAATCATAGTCTTGTAGTTGTCGTTGACAAATTAAACAGTAAAAGCAATGAAAAGGGATCGCTGGACCTATCAGAATATGGTCGCGTTTATCGACCAAATTTTTGCCTAGAATCAGCGTTTTCAAACGTCTTTCAGGCAAATTTTTAAGGCGATAAACGCAAAGCCCTATTTCAAACGTCTTTAGATATGGGCATATTGTAACGCCGAAAAAGGTGCGTTTTGAATGTGACATACAGCCAAAATCACGTTTCTGAGACACGATAAACGCAAAGCTGTTTTGAACCCCACATACAAATCGGACCTTACCATATAGCTCTATGGACCTTCCCAGGCTAATCTGCTTCCAGGGTCAAACGGCGCAAGCAGCTGCGCAGAGACAAGGCCTTTATTTTGAATCGTGAAGAGACGATAAACGTGACATCCCGAGAATCACGTTCGTATAGTGGGGTTCGATAGTGGGGTTCGATAGTGGGGTTCGATATGTACATATCTGACGGCAAGACCCGATAAACGCACCCAAAATTAGATATTTGTATGTAATGTAATAATCCTATGAATGAAATACAAAGAAAATTTTTTTACAAAGATACAAAGAAAAAGATTTTTCGCTAAATTTGTAGAGTTATTTCTCTATTACTCTAATGGAGCAAAATCCATAAAAAAATCCTCATGATAATCGTTAGTTATAAACTATATCATGATTTGACTAATGAAACAGATTTAAAAAAGATATAGTTACAAATTTCATTAAGTTCTTCTTTGTTCTTACAACTCTTTTTATCGAATGTCTGATGAAAACTTTAAATTATCTGTGTTTTGGGGGCAGACCTTTTTCTTTTCTTCTGGAGTATATGAAAGACAGGATTGTGTAATATGAATAATGTTTAACAAGGAAACATTTTACATCTAAATTTTAAAAGGAGAAAGAACTCCAACTTCCATTAAAATCCATCAAAGATTGGCACTCACTAAATTGTAATAATTTCATGAAAATGTGAATACAACAATATATTTTTTATTATTCTTGACAACATAGTATACATACAAGACTAGCCATTAGGCCAATGAAATGTCATTAATTGCCCCATGATTTCCGTCTTGAAAATGCACTAGTTGTGTAGAAATTCATGATGTTGATAGCTTTTACATAGCTTGGCTTAAAAGTACAGGTACTTCAGGTAGGTTTACAAAAGTTCAAGTAGATTTACAATTTTTGTAACTTTGTGAAACCTCAATAAACTTTGATGATAGGCAGAAGTATTTCCGATGTTTGTTGTTGCATTTACTGACTTGCAGATCAAAACATTTCCTTTATAAAATCTAATATACAAGGTAAGCCCTACCCCCAAAAATGAAACACAAGCAATGTTCTGTAATAGACTCCTCCTTTATTACTATGCCAACGTGATATAAATATCTGCCTCTTAGGTAAACTACTTCATTGGACAATAATACTAATTTTGTATGATTTTTATCATATAGAAATGGAAATAATTTTGTTACAATCTTCAAGAAAAAAAATCAAGACAGGTGTGTGAAAATAAACAAACCTTGAACCTTACAGGAAATCCTACTGATCATGCTTCAGGAGCTATAATGAGGCATGCCGTTTTTTCAAGCTCATATTTTTCTTTTGAACTTTATTCCAAAAATTTCACATTTTGAGTGGCTACTAAAAAATTTAAGCACATCTTTTCAATGTAGACTCGGCACTGTACAGTAATCAAAATGTTACCACAAATATCAAACTGAAGTTTGCACGTTGTATTATAAGTTTAAAGCATAAAATATAATAATGAAATTTGAATGTCTTTTTTCTTCTCTTTTTTACAAATCAGCATTAGTTTTTCTTTTTTTACTAAGACAAGGTCATTTTTATATTACTGATTCTCAGCTGAGGCACAACATTCAATTGTAGACAGGTGGGAGAAATGGAGTGAGGGCTCTTTTCCCCTCCCTTTTTTTCTTACTGGCAAGAGCCAATCTGCAATACCCCAAGTACTCATGAATAATCTGCCCCGGTTCTAAATCTTACACCGAAAGTGGTAATGGCTGTATCAAATAAATGTGAAAACTTTATTTCAAGTTTCCTTTTATTTTATTATCATTTTTTTAAATTTACTTGTGCACCCCTACTGCAACAGAATCCTGAATCTACATCTGATATTGGACCTGACTTCCACAACAAAATAAATGGAATGAAATACAGAGATGGCATAATTGGCAGGGTTATTGACCTTCCACTGCGCTTGTTATAATAATTAGTTACCAGCTATAGAGTCTAGGCAGGTGGTCTTTAACCTCCCCCTACCCTATTTCCCATCCCTCCAGCTATAGGAAGGTTATCCATAAGGTTTATGCAGGTAAACATACAGAGTATTCATGGTGTGTACCACAGGTTTTGTTTTGTTTTGCTCCGAATTTTAAATGACATTATTAATCATTTTCTGTGCTCCTCTTTCTCTCTCTCTCTCTCTCTCTCTCTCTCTCTCTATATATATATATATATATATCTATCTCTCACTTACAGACATGCATACACACACAATTTTTCTACCCACCTATCTCTTCCATTCTTTTCTTCTTTTTTATAAAACCTTTCCCCCGTGTTTTCATCATTCCCATCCCGTCTCCACTCCCTCTCCTCCCTAGATCCTCCCTCCCTTCCTAATTTTTCTCTTTACCTCATCCCCTTCCTTACTCCATCCCCTTCCTTACTCCCCCCTCTCTCTCTATACATCTCTCATTTTATTCAAATAAAACTCTTGTTACATTACCTGCATGGTGCTTTTTGTGCAATATGGATAAGACTGTCACATCATAAAAGTAAACAACTTATAAATTATAATCACAAGGCTTTAAAATCTCTAGTGTAAATTTGAGGAGACCAGAAAGTGTACAATCCTGCTTCCTTTAGCCTACTGAACTTGAAATGAAACACAGCCTCTTGCAATTAAAAAAAACCCACGTGTTCACAACCACCTATTTCACAAATGTATACTACAAGTCAACATATATGTTGATTGTTCTTTTGCCTTTGGTACATTTATCAAGGTGCAATGTATTTTGTCATTGTCTAAATTTCTAAAATACCTTTTACTTTTTTAGCATGGAAATTTACAGAAATGTGTCTGTAATGTTTCCTAACTGACCACAGAAGATAGAGGGAGTCTGATCCCAAGTAACAATCTTTTGAAATGAAAACGTGATCGATGATACTAATGGAATATGTATCCCAAATGACATAGTATTTCCAATGACCAAACCTTGATTTTCATTCTCTTCAAATTTGCACTGATATAAATTTCCACAGTTTCTTTGACCCCGCTCTACTTATTTTCTCTTAAATAGAAAGGCAATAGAATTATTTTCTCAGAGATTTATGATTGCAATTGCTAAGCCAGTCATAAAAAAGTAGAGGTCACAGTCTTTTTGTGGTGACAGGTGCACTATTTCAACTGGACAGCCCTACCCAGTGGCGGATCTAGTAGTAGTAGGGGAGGAGGGAAGGGGTACACCCCCACTTTTCCAGACCATAATTGTGAGACACACCCATAGCTGATTAAGAGGTATGAAATACTCCCCCGCACACACCACACACAAATTTTCCTTTAAACCAGAACTTTTGAGACACAATTTTGAAGTGTTACAAATCATTCTATATTTAAAAAACAAAAACAACACTGCTTATGCAAATTGCTCTATGAACTTAAAGGCAGTGTTTCTACTTGTGCAAATACCGCAAAACGGACAACATGACCATTAAGCTTCAAAATTGAAATAAAAATTCCATTCAAAGCTGACGTCACCATTATATATTTGTATTTTATTTATTCTGTCATTTATTGTACTTTCAAACTAATCTGGCCCATTCATAAGACTTAACTATCAAACAAGTAATCTCAATATACAGTAGGCCCATTTACCTACACATCTCAAACATCATTTTGAAAAATCATCAATTTTTTGGTCTACATTTACACTACTGGGAAAAACCCATAAAAAACCAACGAAGTTTGCTCATGACTATTTTTTGTGATTAGTGCGAGTAGTGCAAGTGCGCATGCGTGACTCGTCTGTGGCCTGCATGCATTGCACGGAAGCCAGGAGAGTCACGTGAGCAAAAATCAGTATCTTACCAAAGTTTTCTTTTACAAAAAAAATTGGTGAAACTTCGGCAGGTGTTACAAAATACCACGCTCCACTGACTCCAGGGGAGGATTTTTGATTTTCCGTCATGTTTGCAAGCAGTTGCATAGCAAACACCCGAATGTGAGAAAAATTGATGATTGGTGGATGCAGTGTAAATGTAGCTAGGGTAAACATATACCTTTGTTTTCTCAACTACTTTTGGTCAGTCACCCTTACATGTTATCAAATGCACAATGTATTAAAAGGGCAAGGTTTCTATAACTTACAAATCCAATAGCCATGTGAACATAACATATATTCCATTGCTACTAGAACATGATCAAAAGTTCTGTGACTGTGTACTTTAAGTTTTGTCTGACTTAGACCCCGTTCTCATTCACTTCGTTGGAGCGGTCTAACTAAGACCCGTTCCTCAGGAGCGGTTCTTAGGTGAGTGAGAACGGTCAAAGTGGTCCAGGAAGTGGACTTCTGGACCGCTCCGAAGACCACCTCGGGAGGTGGTCTTGAGGAACGGGTCTTATTAAAAGCGGTTTGGAGCGCTCTAACGTGCGAGTGTGAGCAGGCGTACTTTGAACGGAAGTGAGCTAGTGACGTTCGTGCGAAACATGTAGTACGGTACATACGCTTAGTATTCAGCGAAAAAATTTACCCGCTGACCTGAGCTGCCATAGCAACAAGACCACTTTGACTCGTGGAGCGGTTTGAGCCATAAAAAACTGCTCGGAGTGTGAACCCTCACAAACCGTTCCTCAAGACCCGTTCCTTTGGAGCGGTCTAACTAAGACCACTTTCAAAGTGAGTGAGAACAGGGTCTTTCAGTAGCTGTGGTGCGAAGTAACAGGCTTGTCCCATTTGAAAAATAATTATAATAATAAAAATAACTTTCACTACCCATCATTCACAGTCTCTTGAAATTTAATATGCAAAAACATTGTTAATATTGAAGAAAATGTTGTTGCAGTTCCCATCTCAATGATTTATACCAGCCAGGCTTAATCAAAAATTAAATTTCTTGGATCGTTGGTATCTAACATCTATTACATTTTCCATTATCGGGAGACTGATATAGGAATAATTACCACTAGTTAATAGTTTTGCTTATCTTTCTCATTACTAGTCAAATAGTACTGGTCCTGACCTTAACCCACTTTGTGACCTGTTGAAGATTATCTTTTGACACAACAGTACAATTGCTAATCATTTGAATTTTTCTCCATTCATGTAGTTGGTATCGTCCTGGAAATGCCATAGAATAGAAAGGTTATAGGAAGTTTGTCTCTCATTGAAACTAAAGTGAAAAACCTCTCAATGAAGGATTGGACATGCAAGTAGTGCACTGGTATTTGAGGAGGGCACATCTGACCCATGCCCCCCTGTTTGAACCCAACTGGTATACTTTAAGTACATATCTCCAAGCATTGCCCCTCCCCCAATTTGGAGCTGATAACTTTTTTCTTTCCTTTTCTTTTCCCCTTTTCTTTGCTTTCTTGTTGGAAACTTTGAGGAATATTGTGACCCCTCTTTGACAAAATCCTGGATCTGCCCCTGACATAGAAACAATGGTAATAAGGGATCATCAACCTTATTGACATCACTTAAACAACTAGGGTTCCACAGTACTTTGCTATAAGCTATAGGAGTACTTTTTATGATATTAAAAAGGTGTACATCTGCTATATCTCGTTTAGTGATTATTATGCATATAAAGACATTTCGATTTCGAAGAAATCATGGGCCCTTAGATCCTTCTCAGAAAGTCTTGCTTGTTATAAAACAGGAAATCTATTGTTTAACAAATTTTTTCCTTTATCAAAGTATGTTTTTAAAACAGCGGATCTACACTTTAAAACTACTTAAACGAAAACAAACAATGTGTGGCTATACTGGCTAAATTCCTTTTTCTTTATTTTATACAAAGGTAGATTTCCAAGTCTGGCTTTTACAAATTTCTCACCCATTCATACCATAAGCTAAATATTGAGAACTCAGAAAAAAGGACAGACATTCAAGAATCTCTGATTTCATGTACATTCTTTCAAAAAGACTCAACTTCTCCGCTCATTTATTGTTGCATATTCATCTTAATGTTCTTTCTAAAGATGTGATTACATATATCAAATACTTGCCGGCCACTTTTGTCAAATCAGCCCACCCCCACCAAATTGCAGGGCCTGCGTGACTGCCATACCAGGACATTTCCTTAAGTTGAGACATAACATCACGCTCATACTGATCAGTCTTTATGTAGCTAAACAATGACTCATACTTTCCAAGACCGAAAAATGATGAAAATGTCTGGGAATGACAAACATTTGCTGTTTTCTCCACCCACACATCTCATTTACACTGGATATTTTAAAGAAAAGGTTAAGTTCTATGAAAGTGAAATCTAATTTGAGGGCTTTTTCACTCTTTTTTTATTATTATTTTTTTTTGTTATGACATAAAAATACCATACAAAGAATGTCCCCTGCAAAGGATGAATCTTCGAATTCCCTCTCATACAAAATATGACAAGAAATAGCTGAAGTGTTTGGACCACACTTTCATACCACATGTTTGAGTAGTCCCATACACATATGTCTGTGTACAGTTACTGTAAATGTGACTTTCAGCAAGACTGAATTATCACTTTCTGATTATTCTGATTATTCCCAAACATCGCAGTACACACTTTTTGTACTACATAATCAACCCTTTCCAACCTTTTTTCAACCTTTTCCAGTCTCCCAAAAAGTTTCTTTTACAGTGCAATCACACAACCAGAACTCGTCTTTATCTTTAAATTATGTGGGGCATTGGGTGTGCCACAGCACCGGGCCAGTGGGAGACCAAAACAAAGCGGGGTTGGTTTCATTGCGTGCTGTCATGCCACTCCCAACCTGCCCTGTGTGACAACTCTCTAGTCTCCATCAAAGGATTCTTTTTGAAAGAGATACTCCCACTTCTACTTTTACTCCTCAGTAACTGAATGACATTTAGATTTGCTTATCAGATATGAACTGTTGCCCATAAAAGTTGGAATAATTGATTCTTATTTCCTTTCATGAAATGATTGTAAAAATAGATAAAGTTAACATATCTTCTGAAAACTTTATTGATCAAATTCTATGAATGTTTAGATCGATCAATAAATTTATGAGAAGAGCTAAACTTTATCTATCGAGAATAAACCATATCCTTACAATCACTTCCTGAAAAGAGTTAAAGGTAAAGACCAGTTTTGGAAAAATCATTCCGAGTTTATGGGCAACAGAGTAAGTGAACCTCATAGTTCAATATGGTTAATAGCCAAATGTACATACAGGTTGTATTGCTGCCATATTTTCTAGGATAGAGGATGATTATCTGTACGATGTAGTGAGAAAGTTAAAACTTTTTCTTCATGTCATTTAATTGGACGTACCACAGATAATGATTATTATACTTTACTTGGGAAATGGCTTAAATCCAAAATTGAACTTTTGAATTTAGTAATTAGCTCCAGACCCTCAAAATGGTAAAATATCAATGAAGGGAGGGGCTCACTTGTGGAATCTGTGAACATTTTATGCATGCAATTTTTCTGACTTTACAGTAGAGAAAGTGAGTACAATGTTGTATACATACAACATTCTGCAGATTGTTAATGAAACTAGAAATGACACGAGTCTGTTCCAAATAGACTAGCACTGGCAGGGCTGTTTCTATTCTGGGCAAATGACTACAGAAAAAAGTACACTCACTGGTTTCAGACAAGTCAAGTTCACAAAACAATCTGTTTTCCTTTTCTAAACTCAGTTCCTTTTGTGCACTGATTTGGATTTTCTTCATGTTTTGAAGGATCATAACTTGTCTTCACGTATCCACTTCATCACATGACATAGCGGCCCTACATTGTGTCTTTTGTGTGAGAATGTGTGTGTGCGTGTGGGTGTGTGTGTGTGTGTGGTATGTGTGTGTGTGGGGGGGGGTTCCTGTTGGTTTCCTTTCTCTGATCATTTTTTGGGGGGATGAGGAGAGGGGTAACATTTTAATTTTGGCTCTGCAAAATTGCATGGATGCATGAATTCAGCAATATCACAACTCGTGAACACTGAAACTTTGCGCAGGAATAACCAGACTCTACTTCCATCCGAAGACACATCTAATCATGGGCAAATAGAATGCTTGCACAAGAAACTAAAACATCGAAATCAGTGAATGGTCCCTCTATAAAGTAACACATGCAGCCTATATGTTAAAGGCTTAAATTCATGTAATGCGGCTTCAAAAACTTCTGAACAATAGAGTAATTCACCAGGAACCGAACTTATTCTAACAATCTAGCCCTACATATTTCACCTCTGACTCCGAGAGAGGGTCAGTCCGTGTTGGTATGCTGGTGCAATTCATGAAGGTCTGACTGTTCTAGTAACATGAATGAATTCAAGACATTTCTACCTGCCATTCTCTCTGTGGGGGTCTACTTTGATTAGACTTTGGGCCTTTTTATAGACAGCAAAAATTGGGATAAAGCAACATCTCGTATAGAATTACATAGATGATTTTATAGCAAAAGGAGAGAAAAAACAGAACACAAATAAATATACATCATAAATCTAATCCATCCAGGGAGACCTCAGTAAGATTGTGTACAATTCTATACTACACATTCTATTTTTGAACAATTTCAGACAGCAAATCAACCCTGATTTTCTAGAGAGAATGAGATGACTGAGATCGGACATAAAATGAGAAAGTTATGAATTGTTGAAAGTTGGAACCACGACAGTGACGACAGGTATGGGATCTATAAATTGGCTGAATCGGTAATGTGTCTGTGAATTAGTGGCGGACAACTTCCCCATTTGTTCCAAAACACAAAATGACAAAAAGGCCGATTTGTCAAGAATGTATGACTCAGGAGGGTACACTCTTTTTATAATATAATAATATGCTATCCATAATATATTTTGAGTAGTGCCCCAAGGGAGAAAGCACTTACTGCAGGTAGGAGAAAAACAGAGATCAATGATATCTTTGTACACGACAAACGGAAGAGTTATTCGCCACTACGTCACAATCAAATGATTAAACTCCTAATTTCAGATTCACATAGACTTACCGGTAGTGATCTCATATTCAAGACATTCATAACTTTCTTATCATTGGTCCGATTTATTTCAAACTTTCACCATTCTGTTTGGTATTTTTCTGCTTTTAAAGAAAGGAACCTATTACTCAGGCAGCATTGCTCTTTAACGCTATAAATCGAGTTTATGTCACAATTCACAACCCATGATAGGTTCAAACAGTACCTTTAACCCAAAGCTCATGAGAGCGGCAATCTACACAAGCTTGAAAATAATATCTTAGGGATTTCCTCAATTGGGGGATCTCTGTCATCATTGTCCATTTGGTATCCAATCCACAGGGAGGCTATCATCTCTACTACCACATAGAGTGGGCAGTATCGACAGCAGCACCGGCAGGCAGTAGTCATTGGGGGAAGACAGGAGTCTTTCTTCCGTCATTGCATTGACCTACTACGATCACAGTAGATCCAAGCATCCACCTTTAATAATAATAGGCATTTGTATTGCACCATCTATCAAGAACTAAGAAATAAGAGTCTGAATAAGTGCCATACCCCGTGTCCACACACAACACTTTCCGTGATTAGGGGTGATTAGTTATACCGTTTCGGGATAGTTATACCGTTTCGGGATAGTTATACGATGAAATTGTGTGTGTGGACGCTTACTAACGATACGTCGTATAACGAAACGCGGGTTTGGGCATCGTTTCGAACTAGAACTCAATAAAGAATCACGTCTAATCACGCCTGTGTGGACGTAACTAGTATAACTAACGGTATAACTGGGCGGGGCTTAACGTGACCTCGCACGAAAGGAGACCTGACCTCTCATTTCCGCTTCCATTTCATGACCGCAGTAGCAAACTGCGCACTTATACGACAATTCGCTGTAGAGTTTCGGGATTACTTTCTTGTGTGTGTGGACACCCTGGAATTTATACGATGATTCTTTATACGACGTTTCTTGTGTGTGGACACCCTGAAATTTATACGATGATTCTTTATACGACGTTTCGTTATAGAGTTTCAAGATAAATTTTTTTGTGTGTGGACACGCTGATATTCTCGTAAACCTTGAACCTTATTGGTCAATGTGACTGTGAATGCTTGCTTTGGGATTGCTACAAAACTGATATTATTGACATTTTAAATATCTGAATGTCTGATTTTGTTAAATTTCTGAGTAAGAAATATTAAATACTAAATACCTGAGAATGTATGTACTGACATGGGGGTGTGCAGCACATTTGAATTATGATCTTGCATTCTAGGCCATCTACAGTTTTCAGTTATACCATTTTCTGACCCCTTCTTTAAATACTAAATAGCTGATGGTGTCTTTTTCTCATGAATTATGAAATAAACTAGAATGATTGATTGTGTTTTCTCCAAACACAGAAAATGCCTTCTCTTTTCATCTAAAAAGAAATGGATCTTAAAAGAAATGGATAACATGGATCGCATTATTCGTGGAAATGTCATATGTCATTTGTATTCTATGCATGTCTTTGGTTTACTCCTGGAGGCGTCAAGCAAGCAAGGTCTGGTCATGACTTATGGAGACGGGGATAGACAAGAAAACAAGACACAAGGATGAAGTGATGTTGAAATGGCTTGTGGTTTACTCCACTCTCAATTTACTACCAATGTCAAAGGTCAATCTAAACAAGCTGATGCTCACCTCCCATGGGGTAAACATGAGACTGGGGGACCTCACTGCTCCCTCTTCTGCCTGTCTCTTCAAAATAACATCAATGTCATGCAGGACTGAAACTGGATAAAAAAACCTACAAAGACCACAAGCCAGAAACGCTGAAAGACTTCCCATCTGTTGCAGGGTTTTCACCCTGTTCAAAACCACTAGTTGCCAAGGAACTACTTGCAAGTTGCAACTATACCAAAAGCAGTGAGGTAGTCAATCTTGACCATGCAAGATAAAATTCAAGTAACTCAGTCATCAATAGTTTTACAACCTAGTACATCAACTATAAAATTATGATCTTCAGGAAAGATAATATTTGATATGAAGGAGTTTTCCTCTATTACACAAGGAATTGTAGCTTGGTACAGTGGCAACCAATAATTAATGTTTATCAAGGTCTCTTTTTTTAAAACTTGCTATAAATTTCAATGAATTAGAAAAAGTAAGATACACCAACATTCAAAGATATTAATTATTTCTGGAATCATGGAAACACTGTCATTTTGAACTTTGAAGTACTCAACAGACTTTGTTTTGCTGCTAAGATAATATAAGGACTAGTCTACTGTCCTGCTTAAGGATGTTAGTGCCGGGCTGGGATTCACACCCTCAACCCAAGTATTGAGAGTTAAGTGAATGAACCACTACACCACGACACCTCCTAAAACTCTAAGATCCCTTTAAGGATATGATGTCAGACAATAGCTGACCATATGGCCTGGCAGGTGTGTGTTTACAAAATGGTTTAGAGATCATAAATGGACTTGGTTTCTGTTTTTGACAGAATGAGGTCTAGTTCACACAACCTGATACCAAACTCTCTGGTCCTGGGTCAAATAATCTGACATCTTTTGGATCAGATAGTGGCTGAATCATCAGAAAACCTCATCACCTACAATCAGAAAATAAAAGAAATCTATTGTTAAAGTAATTATTAAAGCCTTGGGATAGTACTGGGGTATGGCAATGTAAAATTAAACATAGTCCACAGATATAAGAGAATTGCCCCTCAAAGCAAAGCAAAGAAAACATATTTATCCCTCAAGAGATTTGAATTCTTCAAACTCAAAGCACCATGTTATCTTCTAAATAGCGCTTAAAATTGAGAAATAGGGGGAGGAGGGTAAAATATATAACAATACATTAAAGAATTCAATACCAACGTCATTACAAATAGTTGTTTTTTTATAGTACACTTCTAATGTATACATGTATGTACATGTATACTAGAAACTGGAGGGGACAGTTGACAATAAGCTGTCAAGTGTCATTTTTAGGTATAACTTAATGTTTTCCATTGTCCCGTGTGACATAACCTTTCACCACGTGGTGATTGGCCCCTTGGTACATATTATCAAACTACAAGTTCAACTTCTGATCTGATTTGATTCTAATAGCAGGCCGGACCAACAGAGTTTTATTTGTCTATCTTCTGTACCAAAAGGATTTCTTCTTCAAAACAACAATTTAACACCTGTTCTGTTTTTCTGATCAATATATGATGAGATGACTGAGACGTATGATTTCTCTACCAGATGTGACTGTTACATGCGATTGGGTTGGTGGTCAATCTCGGCTTCTGCATAGGACCAGTACATAGACCCAATTCACATGATGGCAGTAGTCTGATTTGGTGAGGAACTATTGTAGGCTACATTACAGACTGCTACAAAAAGAATGTGCTACTTGCGGACTAGGCAACTTGCCTTTTAATCATCTCTTGCCCAATTCTTTTTGGGAAATTTTCTGTTCTAGTGAAAGTAGTAAAGTACGCGATTGAAGATTGAAAAGTACCGCCCTCTCCTGGGGATAGTGATATATTATCCTCCTTTCGAATGGTTTCTAGCGCAATAATTGGTTTGCTCTTTAGAATAGGGTTGACATAACTTGCATCAATTCTATCTCAGCATTTACAAAGTCAAATCTGCCTAAGATGTGACTTACTGCACAGGTTATATTAAAGGACTGCCTGTCTATAAAGAGCAAAATATGTATATGTAATTATGTATCTGTTGAAAAAAATGAGATGAAGTGGTGGCAGCGGTGGGATTGATTGTGTCAAGTTTTAATGAGGTGGTAGAAGTGAGATTGACAGCATCAAAACTTTGATGTGGTGGTAATGGTAGGATTGATTGTATCAACATTATAATATGGTGGCAGCAGCAGGATCAAGAAAACAATGGCAGAATTTCAATAGGGTTTGCAGTACCTGACATCTCCTGTGCTTACAAGGCTCAGGTGCTCTATGAGCAATACAAACTTCACATCTTCACAAGAAAGCCTGTCCCTAAAATCTCAATGAGATATATAATTAATTTGAATAAATTTTAAAAACGAAATATTTACAAGGACCACAATGACTATCGGTAGCCAGCTTCTAAAGCTCAACATTTTTTCTTCTAAGATTGTACTCACAGTACTATAGTTATGCATGCACTTACATACACCTTTGAACATGAGGGATACCTTCACCTGCCTGTTATATACGTACATTGACCGTTCTCACATGATACATGTTAACTTACATGTAGCTAATACTAGGTGTCTATGTACGTTTTGGAGGGTCCTTTCCTCTAAAATCAAAGAGAAGCCCCTGCATATAACTGGGTTCTATGATCATAGGGACACATTAGGGTTCATATGTCTTGGGTGCAACATTCTCTGACCGAAACCATCAAACCAAAAAAGTGTGGGTACTGCGGAACAAGAAACACATCTCCTCCAAATTCACTAGTCTAAGGTAAGGAGTAGAAAGGAGTCCAGAGAGGGCACAGCTGGCCAGGGTCAGGGTCCAGCAGGGCTAGGTGACCACCTGATTACACTCCCACAGTGACCATAACTTATGGTACCAGCTGCAAACTCGTCGCCACCGCTGCTGCTGGTCCCAGCCGCTACTAGCCAGTCTACTTCTTTTCCTCACCTCTCTCTTCCTGGCGAGACCGCACAACCGCAAAATCACAGTTCAAATGTGGGACAATTGAAAATACATGTGATGTAATGGTTCCTTTTTGTTTGGAAATATTCTTTGACTGATGCAAACATAGCAATCTTGTATTTCATACCATTGTCATTTCATCCCCATTTAACATAGGCCTATGAAATACTATGTGAAATGATGCATGTACAGGTATTTGTGAGTTTCACTTTCAATGACTTTATAATCAGCATTACTTTGTCCTTGTCTAAGTGTCTGCATCAATCAAAAAGCCGCAAATTGAGAAAGTATGCAGACCACTTCAAAAACAATCAACGCTCTAGATGTTTGGCTTAAAGCCATCCCCATATGGGGCTGATGGTCAAAGTTGAAACTGACACCCTTTTACTATTCAACTGCCACTACCCACCTAAAAGTTTTGAGAGTGGTATCTAAAATTGGATGTCTGCCCACTTTCTTGAATGAACTTGATCAGTGGACTTGAAGCCATGAATGAAAAGTAATCGATTTTGGCAACGGTCTTCGCTTCGAGGGCAGGTTTTCACTATCCAGACTACAGTAGTGAGCAACAAGCTTTCCATCGGTTTTGGAGCCAGAAGGACATTATCGTATATACTTTATGCTCTTCTGTCTCTGAACAGACGTATTCATATTTTGGACAGATTTCATAACCCATCATTTTCATGACACAGGTCAACATTTTAATCAACCAAAAAAAATCATCAACTTGTGCTGGTATTTATCCCCTTAATTCTCTTTCTCTCTCTCTCTTTCCACCTCTATTTTGTCTCCCTTTCTCTCTCTGTATATGTTTATACCTCCTTATAACTCCTACTACTGCCTTTCTTAAACCTGTACACAAATGTATGTTCATGAACGACCACTTCAATATTACTACAATCAACAGAATTGAAAAAGCATTTCTACTCCTAGCTCCCCTCCCACCCCCACCCTCCCCCCATCAAACCTCACTGACTTACCCTTCCTCCTTTTCTGCCTTTACAGTTGCATCTTCTGCATGTATCATCGCACCGTCTCTGTTGAGATAAAAACAAAATAACAAAGAATTCAAAGTTAGAAACTACCTAACAACGACACAAATTGATTATTGAATCTAACACACAAAGCTGTAAAATGCTTTACAATAGGGAGCCTATACCTTTCTGATTATGGTAAAGCAACGTTCCTATTAGCAAAGATGCGATACAGTTGATCTTGAATAATGATAGATTAGAAAAATGGTCCTCAACAGAGATGTTGCAAATTAACAAGTACACTGAGTATATCTGATAGGAACAAAGTCAAGCAAGTGCTAGTTAATTCATACAAGGATTTAAGGTTCATTACTTATGGAAGCAAAATTTTAGAGTCAGCTCACAATCTTTCAACACAGGCATAATCATGGGCCTCTCAAGGAGATTCATGACTTAATAAAGGCAGGTTCATACAGTAGTACTTAGGTTTGTACTAAATCGTAGGTCAATTTCTTATTATGAGATCAGAGAGAGAATGTAGGGGAGGGGTGCTTAGTGTTCTTCACTGCTGGTGCTTTAAGTCCACTAATAGGGCAAATGGGCAATTTATGGCCAGAGTGATTGCCTTTATCATTTAAAAAAGGCCTGTTTGACCTAGCCGTGGGCGAGAGGTGAGCAAGGATATGCGAGGGGGGCCTCCTTCCCCTGTGGGCCTCATTAGCCCTTTTCCTTATTAATTAGTAGGCCCTCTCCATACAAACTTTTCATCTGGTTAACGATAGAGAGCCAGGAAAACTATGGGGCATACCATGGACAGACAGATACATATATTAAGATAGACTGACTGACAAACAGACAGACAGAAAATACAGTATTTTGTCACAGAAGCTCCAAATACCAACTCCAAATAGTTCATGAAGATAATACAGTCTCGTTGATGCAGCTTTCCCATTCTAAATTCAATTTCAGAGGTGGAATCTGGAGGAAAGGGAGGGGATGATGATGATGATGATAT
This sequence comes from Mesocentrotus franciscanus, assembly GCA_037976565.1. Lineage (NCBI taxonomy): Eukaryota > Metazoa > Echinodermata > Echinoidea > Camarodonta > Strongylocentrotidae > Mesocentrotus > Mesocentrotus franciscanus. The sequence continues at coordinate 13,357,794 of CP137686.1, forward strand.
TGAAAGGTTACAGCACTATCCACCTAATCTGCAGACGACTTCAGGTTTCGAATTCACAGTCATTTATACTAACAGCTACTGTCAGGTCTATCAAATCAGATAAGGGATTCAAAACCATAGGACAGGATAGTAAATTTGTGAAATCCTTTCAGAATTTGTGAAAATCATCAAAGATGTCGTCCCTTTGGAGCCAGAAGGGAGTTCACTCTGTGTAAAATGAGTTAACCCCCTTGTGGCTAAAAAAAAGACAATAATTCTGAAGGTACTGTTCAGGTTCATGATTTCTCTTGTGTCGGTTCAGTGACAGGAAAAATGCAAAGTACACAAATTATTCCTCCTTGTTTTATAAGTAAAAGCGTTTGAGTCAATCATTGTAGCTTATATCAAGACTTAAACAATGTTGATCTTTTAAAAACAAATGGGCATCACTGGATAATAACCAATAATACTTTTACCCTAAGGTTAAAAAAAATCTTGGCCCATGGGTAAAGTAGGGTCAGATATTATTGACGAAGAGCCTTGAACTTTAGCAAAAAACTCTGATCACAGTTTGTTGGTCATGGAATCACAAGGTGGACTCAAAACTCCATAATAATCTATGAAAGTCTGGTCTTCTATTGAAACCCATAACTGATTAAACGAATATTTTTAAAAAATTATATTGGAAACTTCCTGTTTTAGCTTTTCACAAGGCACACTACCCTAATTCCTCAAGTTTCTCTGCTCAATCTATTGCACACTTGTTTTACATCAATCTACCGATCTTGAGGGGTTATATCAAGGGGTTATACCGACTGTCAAGCCAGGCTCAGACACTGGCTTGTGACAGGGGACACGCCCTAATGGAGCTCTTACTGAAGAATGTGACCTCTGACCTCTGCCATGTCAGATTCTATTACCTGGAGGACGGGAGGACAGAGTTCACCATGTGCGGATATGTGGAGATTAGATCAGGCAAAAAACAGGGAGTGAATGCTGGCTGCACTTTTCATGTGCATTAGTGATGTTGCAATGGGCTATGTTTGAAATGAGAAACTACAAGCCTTTTTGCATTAGCGATGTTGCTATGTACGGTATGCTTGACATGAGAAACTGCAGGCCTACATCTCCCTGATCTGTGGTAGCTACTTGAGTAAACATACATGAGTTGGACATACAGGGATACATGAACAATGTATGGAAATAACGATTTCGACTGAAATCATGTTATATCATAAGGTTTGTGTTCCCAGCTTAAGGAAACCCTTATATTTAGGACGATTACTTTAAAGTCTGAAATAAAACCAAATCACAAGTATGAAAAGATAGATGTGCAAATATAGGCATATATGTTAGAGCAATGGTTAAGACGAAACTGTGATCCTACGCTTACTTCAACCAGTTGCTCCTGGCATCTTAATTATGGGGTTGGGTTAATAAGGTTGCAATTGGGTTTTAACTTTAGGCTAGGTTTACTTTAGGGCTAATTTGAGGGTTATGGACATCATTTTCATTGTTGATTGAAGTTCCTTATTGTTAGCGTATTGAACGTAGAGTAATTGTTCCCAGAGTAATTGTTGTCAGAGTATGTGTCAGAACCTGGTCCAAAATGTATATCACCGTGTATAATCATTTCATATTCCTATGTCATTCCCTTGAAAGTGGAAAATAAAATTTCATGTTCCTTTGGATTACCCCAACCTTTCATCTTGGCAAATCATAACTAGGCTAGGGTAAAGCACTATCACAAGGGGAGAATCATGGCAGACTATCTTTTCTACGAGATCTCTGTGGTTTTACTGTCTTGCGGTTTGTGGGTGTCTCTCACTAACTTTCTCTCTGCAGGGGAACATTTGGTCTTGATATTCATTGTTTTACCATGCAGGGATGGAGCTGGTGGCAGTGGTAATGAAATTGGAGAATTTAGTCTCTCCTTTACAGGTCAAGAGCATATTGAAGCTACTTTTGAATTGAAATCCAACTGATGATTGAATGTATACAAGAATGTAACCTGACTGTAGTAGGCCCCATAAGATTGATATGTATAGTTCGATTCAAAACTTTAGAAAACCATGTTGCATCGAATGGAATAGTCAGTCTCCTATGTATCATACAAGTGTGATATATAATATATAACCATTGAAACTAATAAAAATTTGGGGCTCCTTATTATTTCATGTCTACGGCTTTTTCCTTGGCCCACTAATGACTAATCAGACCTACATATATAGGGCTAGATAGAGTTCCTGTGTTTTTTTTTATAAATAAAGTTTAAGATTTGATTTGATTGTTGCAAAAAGAAAGCAGCAACTGTAAGGAACAATTTCCCCTTGTAGTTGTAGCAACTGTTTGGAACTGCTAACCCTCTTGCTTATGTTTATTCATGAGCTATAGCATATAAGACAAACTGGCTACCAAAGCAGAGGTTCTCGTGGATTAGAGTTAAGCTGACCAATTAGTGAGTGGTCTGTTAGTCACTTGGTAATTAGCAAGACAGGTGGGAGTCAACTCTCAACTTCCAGTGAATAATTACACCCCGACTTAAAGGTGTCCTACCATGTCCTCTTTGAAAGTTGCAACAATTTGAAAACATGAAATCATGATGGAATCATGAATCATTCATGGAATTGTGAAATTGGATCAAAATTTCAAACCAGCCGAAAAGCTGACGTGGACGTGGTAATATTATGCACAAATAGCAATGTTTATAATATCAATCCATGACAGAAGGAGTTAAAAACAAGTTAGTTATTTTATGAGTGTATGGTGAACTTGCTCCTTATTTAATGGTAAATCTAATGATTGATACAACTGCACAGAAACAGAAAGCCAGCTCAGAGTCTTATAAATATCCTGAAGGAGGTTCTTATTTTACTCCATAGAAGTCGTGTGCATATTTCAGGCTTGCAAAAGTTGTATCACATCCTAAGACATAATGATTCCCTTTTTATAATAACAAGCAATATCACACTGAATTGAAATGAATTCATTGTTTTATCTGTCTGAAAAGATGAAATTTGATATCAAATTGCAACAAAACGTTCAACAATAAGCTATGAAACCTTTACTTTGATACCAGAGTTAAATCCTTGCAAGAGTTCAAGGCAGATGTAAGCTTTTTATTAGCTGTGCAGGAAACGCAAAAAAGGAAATCGATTTAGGCTATTTGTGTGTCCTATTTACTTTCATGTACGCTATGTGCAATCATCCATACATTTTTGCATGATTAAATGGTATACCGTAATAGAGGCAGATGAGGTTGCAGAAGTTGCAGAAGTAAGAGCTCTAGATGAAAATTGCACATCCATGGAAACTGAGAGGAAAAAAGATGGTTTAGCTCCTCAGGGGCTTTTTCAGCCTCTACCCCCCTCCTCACACACAAAAGAAAATCCTGGATCTGCTACTATTGTAGAGGCAACCAAACCCTAATCCACCTAAACCATATTGCACAGGTGGATAAATCTGTTTGATTAGTAAGTACACTTCTGACCCCTACATTTGACAGGGGTACTGCCAACAAGGCCAAGATCCAGGGGTAGGGAAACTTTGCTTTTCAGTAAGAACAGATTTTTTTTTATAGACCATTCAATCATTTCATTCTTTTAAGCTGTGTATTGTAATGGCTCACAGTATTACATCACACTTCCTTGATTTGTTCAATGTTCTGACTCGAATTAAACAAAATGAGATTGAAAGAAAAGAAAGGAAGCTTGCATGTGGCTTTCTGGTAGAGGAAATGGTTTCCAATTAGTAGAATCATTCCTAAACTTGAGGTAGAAAGTGGGTTAATTCTTTTATTATATACTAAATGACGCATGACAACATTAAACAAATAATGTTCCGCTTAGGTCATGTTCACATACAAGATTGTAACCCCTCGCCCCACCCCCTCCAACAAAAACTGCTGCAGCCATGAGCTAAATAAATCCATTTCAACTTTATTCAAGAGGTAGATCCTAAAAGAATGCCAAGTGGGGTGAAAAGAATTATGCTGCAAGCAACAAAGGCCCCTCAGAGTTACTGATTCATCTGTTTTATTAACAATACAGAAATGTGAAGGGTACTACTAATGCTTATGTTCTTTCTTTGCTCCAACGTTCTCAACGTTTTCTGAAGGAGGTTTATCATGTGACACATCCTGTGTGAACAAGGCTTAACGGGTTAATGTGTTATCAAACAACTCATAATTAATTTGCCTGGCTAGCACCTTTACAGTAAACAGCCATTTCATTTACAGATAATTCCTCTTGGAGGTTCTGCAGATGAGCTGAACCTGGTGCTTGGAAGAAGGGAAGTTGTGCTAATGACCTGACTTCTAACGAATGACTAAGAACAAAGGGTCTGATTCACTAGTAGCCATATCCAGCCAAATACTGCTGGTACTTTAATCCTCATCTTCATTCATGTATGTCAAGTACAGGACATGAACACTTTGGTGAATAACCTACTGTTATCAGAAGGACAAGGGGCAGTACCACAGGATCAAATTGGATTTCCTGCACTCATTATAAATCAACTACTACTTCTTCTTCCTCCTCTTCCTCTTCTTCAAGTACTGCCTGCATCTTCTTTTGAAATTAAGAGAAGTAATGCAGGTCCCTTTCAGTACTCAAATACACAGAGCATAACGGCAATTTCACCCCCTCATTGCCTCCATAGTGGAATATAATCATATGAACAAGTAAAAAAATGCCACCCCCACCAAAAAAAACCAACTACAATGTTAATAACAATGACCAACCCAAACAACAACAACAACAACAACAGCAATGACAATAACAATAATGATGATCATCATCATAAGACCAAGGAACTATCATTAGGCTCATCTACAGATAGAATGAATAAAGTTAGTTTGGAATTGATTTTAAAAAAATAATTGAAGAGATATTATCAGTTAGATCAAGGAGGGTCTGCATTAAATCCAAATGTAACAAATAGGCTTTATAAGTCTTTCAATTTAGTTTCAATCACAATTTCTTACATTCCTTCTGTAAAAACAATCAATTGCAGGATCAGAAAACGGTTGGCAGAGATATTGCACGCAAGCCGTAGAAAAGCCGTCCCCTTCGTGTGAACCAGCTGGTATATGGGCGTTACACAAGAATTACCTACTGAATAATTCATATCCCTCCCTGGAGATAGCTGCCATTTCTGTCCATCCTCTTGACAACGACCTGAATTAACATATTTAATTATTCATATACCACATGTAGGCGGGGCTTATAAGCGCGTGTAGTCTAAATTCAGACCGCTTTCTGCGTTGTACATAATCTAGTACATCACTCCATCCAAATCAACACACATAGCATAGGCACATATTTTCAGGCATTTTGGGGAGTTTCAAAATGAAAGAAATAGGAATTTAGGATCTTACCTCTTGTGCTTTACTAGATTGAACAATAGCTAGGAGAAATATCACCAAGACCGACCTGTTGGAAAAAAAGTGGAAAAGAAACTTTGATTCTCTCACTCGATCTACTTCATGGATCAATTCACTTGCCATTAGGCATTACTTCAAAAAATTTGCAACCTTTTTTTTTAAATTGTGACTAAATTTTACACCTCCATCTTTTCTATTATAATATGCCAAACTCTTGAAAGCGTGATTGGAATATATATTCTAATTTCCCTGTTTCATGTTTACACGCACCCAATTTTACCCTTTCCAGATCCAGCACTGGACTATGTTGATTGTATCGGTGCTGGAATGACTCCAATTTTACTCACCTTTATCACGTTTACATAGAATTGGTATCATTATCATTCTGACCGTATCTATCATATCAATTATTAATCATCACTAAACAAAGCCATATCCGCTGAAATCACATCGACGTCCACTTTAATACAGAAAGCAAAGCCGAATTGTTTTTAAGTTTAACCACCAACTCGCAGGTCATAACAACATGCAACAATTAGCCCCAAACATGCACAAATGTCACGATCCTGATGATACGTATTTCGAAATAATTTTCATGCAAATAAAGAGATAATAATCAAAATCATACAAATATATACGCGAAATAAAATGATATACTTACCACCTCCATAGACTCCGTAATGACGAACTAAAATATAACATTTTCACAGGAATATTGCACCCGCTTGGGGCGTCTTCTACGTCAAATTCGAACAAACTTGCCGGGCAAAGTCCCCGTGCGACAAACGCTCAGCCTCTCGACAACCAAGTCATTGATGATGATGAAAGTTTACAAAAACCGATGTCGGACTGCTTTTACAAAATAAATAAGCTCTACAAAAATTGTAGAATCTATTTTGTGAGTTTATATGGTATGGCCTGCACGGGCCTAACGAATATTAGCGTTCAAACCGAGCGCTACTGGCCGGCTAGCGAGGCATCAGGGCTCTTCAATTGCTGAACAGAATCGCACAGAGAGCTTCCTGAGCTACCATATACGCCTCACACGTAAAATTTAGCAGCGCAGCGCTTGTATAATGCGACTTCGCTGGATGTTGAATTCGCGTTTATAAGGTGGGCGTGGCCTAGCGCCGAGATCGCTGGACTTCTACGACTTGGGAGAATTGAACTGTTGATCCTATATTTACCGACCACACTGTTCTCCCTCTATATGTCTATCTCTTTCCCTTTTCATCTTTTATCTGTCTGTAACGATGGAAATTTACATCTTAATAGAAATTATCTTTTTTCCAATTTTTGTGTAAATAATGCTCTAAAATGAGAGACAATGTGAGACTGAAAGAAATGAAGCACTTAGTAGGCCCTACCACAATTGCTTGGCCAGATTATCATCCATATTTGCGCTTATGTTTTGCGGAAGGATAAACTAAACTTGTGGGAGATTAAATAAATTCATTGTTCACAGCGACTAAGCTGTCAACATATTATATTACGTAACCTGTAGGTTAAGATATGAAATCTTGAATAACAAAAAATGAACTAAACTTGTGGGAGATTAAATAAATTCATTGTTCACAGCGACTAAGCTGTCAACATATTATATTACGTAACCTGTAGGTTAAGATATGAAATCTTGAATAACAAAAAATGAACCAGTCTAATTTGCAAAATCGCTTTTGTCGGCGGGGGAACAAGTGTGGGGGTCGAAATGCATTCTTTGACGTTTGTCAAGTGCTATATGAAATGATTCGGTTTAGACCAAGGATGCTGGGTGCATCAAAATAATATCGCTCAGTGTCTTGTTATTACGATAATATTTATTCATTCATTCTTAATTTGAGTTGTGTATATTGTGTACTTTATAAGTTATATCGTAATTTGAAATGAGTTGTATTTTGAACATGTATTGAATAATTTTGAATGAATACAATAAAGAATATTTTTTTTTTTAAATTAAAAAGTCTTGTCCCAACTGTGATGATTTTAAATGAAATGACATTTCATTATTTCCAATGACAATAATCAAGTCACATTTAGGCTCATTTGCAAGTTGCAACCGAGAGCTATAAAAAGCATATTAACTCAATTTGATTAATATTTCAATTTAGATATCACAATAATATAAGTTTGCACTTCTCACCAAAATTCTCCCCAAATGTGAATGTTTTGATAGATACTACTTTGCATCGGTGCCCACATGAGGGAATTTCTTTGTAAAAAGGTTCACCTAAAAGGATGACTGGAGGAGGATTATGTGGAGTTTTCTCTAAATTTAAGAATATTTAAAATATTGATATCAATATTTACAATTTTTTTATTGTCCCTGATTCTAGAGCGCTCGATTTTGATGTTTTTCAGCGCTTTACATTGATATAGACTAATTTTACCCAGGTCATAGATTGACATATTGTCTTTTTTGAACCAGAAGTTCGTTAACTTTAGATAGTTTTTATACATAGTTAATGCCCTATGTGGTTTTCAACAGACGATATTTAATTTCCTTTTCCGCACATAGAGGCTACAGTGCACTTTCTCCTCTCCATCTAGTCACCTTCAAATAGTATATAGACACGATCGAAAAGACTTTCGACTAATGTGACCGAAAGTAATGTCAGTAGCTCTGTTCACCTGTTCAATGTGCAAACATGACAGTGACCTATTACGTAATCTGAACATGATTTCTATAGGATATAGGCCTCAAGAAGGCATTGAAATTGCCCTTGAGATGATTTTTTTGGAAAGTTTTTTGCGATCGTGTGACGTAGCAAATCTACCCCTCTCTCTCTCTCTCTCTCTCTCTTTCTCTATTATTCTCTTCCTCTATTTTCCTTTCTTCTTGTCCTTTTCCTACAACCATTAATCATCCCTTACTAAACTTCTTTCTGTTTCTCTGTTTAATTCAACTTCAAATGCCTTATTTTCACATTTTTCTTCAGTTTTCACCAATTTTAAGGGGCGGCAGACAAAAGCGGATCCCTACTTTTGGGGTAGCGGAAACTACCCCTACCTCCATTCCAAAATCATGAACCCTGAATCTATACCTTCTGCTAATCTGCTGGTGGATATGATATTATTTTAATGATTATGAAGAACAAATTTCTAGATTCAAATAATACTTTTCAGTAATGAAAAAAAAATGACAGACAACAATGTAATCCCTATATGCTCGTTGTACAATAGACGTCAATACATACTTGTATCTCACATCGAAGAATGCCCCACTTTAGGAGATGAAATTTTAAACAGATTTTTTTAAAGAGAAACGATAGGAAGCGAAAGTCATGTCTGATGGAGTTCCCATCTTGGTCCGTCTCGTGTTACTACCAATCTTTATTTCCCACGATCTATAATGCAAGAGACAGAGAGAGGGGGAGGGAGACAAAGATAGAGAAAGAGAGAGAGAGAGAGAGAGAGAGAGATGAGAGCAAGAGAGAGAGAAAGACAAAATGAGAGAGAGAGAGAGAGAGAGAGAGGGGAGAGAGAGAGAGAACGAGAGAGAGGGAAAGAAAGAGAGAGAGAAATAGAGGGAGAGTGGAGGAGGGAGAAGTGGAAAGATGGAGAGAGAGAGAGCCGGAGATACGAGACAACTTAGACGAGGTGGGTGGAAAAATAATACGAATGGGGGCAAGGAAATTCAAAGAGAATATTAAGAATTTCTTCTTTTTGATACGATAAATATCTCAGGAAAATAAAATGGGCTAGACTGTTGCTGAATGCCACAAAAGTTCTTGATTTGTTTGCCAATTTGAAATTTCATTTTTCTTTGCACTTTATGAAAACATGAGAGAGTAAAATTCGACTTAACATTATAACATATTTTGATTCAGAAACGTTCCTTTTTCTTCATTTCGTGTTCATTGTATCCCCCCTCTCTCTCTCTCTCTCTCTCTCTCTCTCTCTCCCTCTCTCTCTTTCTCTCTCTCCCTCTCTCTCTCTCTTTCTGAATGTACACTTCACAAAGATTTATATGGCCTTTTTTTTCCTTACTTTTTTGTATAATTCATGCATGACATGTAAATATATTAAATAGTTAAAAATATGACTCTTCGCCACATATTGCACATGGACTAATCATTCTAAGTGATAGAGACAATATACATTCATTAATTCTAAGCGATAGACACCAATGATATACATTCATTAATCATTAATTATCGTTGACTCGGGGCAGAAGCTGCCTTCCTGAACAACAGCATTTGTTTGTTGTTTGTTTGTTATTTTGTTATTTTTTACTTGTTTTTAATCGAGCTATGTATGTCAATATAGCTGGAAAATACATCAGCAAATATTTCTGACATTCTCTTCTCTTGGCAGACTGTGCTTTGCCTTCGTCCCCGCGTTAAATGTGTCACCTTCTCTCTCATAGTGCCCAACGGAAATGTTCTTTTGTGAGCCTATCAGCTATAACCAACATCTATTCAACTATTGTCAAGTACATCCTGTTTTACTCCTCCTACCTCCCCATATTATCTCCATCCCCCTTTTGACATTTCTTAGTTTCCCGGAAGTGTTCCATTTCCGACTCTATTTTCTTTTCTTTTCCGATTTTCTCGGAGCATTCCCGCGGCGCTTTCTCCCCAACCGCCGTTCTCTCAAAAATTCCAATCCTTAAATTTCGGTTATTCTTTCGTCACAAAACTGGACGTAGGTAGCACATACACAAAAGCAACTGTAATCTGGTTTTGATATTAATAATAATATACACCATGGTCTCCCCTAAAATATGACGCAGCTTGATTGATTTCTTTCTGATATATTTTTTTCTTCCAAACCATCTGGATAGAATTTAACCAAGTCAAGGGCATGGCACGTGTAACACTTTTGACCTGTTCAAGTATAACCATGAATGACCTTATGATGAATCGTGTGTGAATGCAGACTGGTGTCACCTTGCGATCCTAAGGCGGTGTTAGAATTTTTTATTAAGGGGGGAGAGCCCCTTTCCTGACAGGTTTTACGAAAGACATTCAACAAGCAAGCAAGCAAATAAACAAACAAAATTAAATACAAATAGCACGCAACAAGGCAAAATACAACAACGAAGGCTGCTACAAGCAAGGGCGGATCCAGGAGTAAGGGGGCAACATTATTTTTTTTAAATACAAATTTAAGATTTTCTTTGTGTGTGTGTGTGTGTGTGTGTGTGTACTTAAAGTTTGCGAGTTGGGATTTTTAAAAGGTGAGACATTGGTCTTTCATGCCCAAATTTCCGCCTAGAAATTTGCTGGGGCAAGAATAGATCGAATGGGGGTGGACAGACGTAGTCTGACAAACCCCAATAGTGACAACATGTGCGTCCCCATTTCAATTGTCTCTAAGGAGGTACGATTTTAATCTTTCTCTCTGTCTCAGTCTCTGTCTGTCTGTCTGTCCCTGCCTGACTCCCCCCTCCCCGGCCCCGGCCTCTCCCTATACTCTCTCGTAAAAGAAATGGGAGTCGGCCGTCAAGACTTTGAGATCGTAATCAGAATAATGTTCTTGATGCATTCCGTCATGATCACTTTTGGCAGAATACGAAAGTCATTTGAACTGAAATCAAAGATTACGTGCTACATACTTTATGACTGTATTCTTTTACAAATAGTATGCTTCGCCGTCGAGAACGTTATATAGCACTTAATGCCTTATGATGTAGGAGGCATGGGGCACGTGCCGCCCACCCCATCGATTGGCGAACAAAGAAAAACAGAAAAGAGGGAAGGGAAAAGGGATAAGAGATAAGGCAACTAGGAAAGGTAATGATAACCCCTTCTTAACCCCCACACGATGGTCTTAATTTCTTACATTATCCACCGCGTAAGCCCGGTACCCCCTCACCATTTTACCCTTATAGGCTGGATGATGACTAAATTATGTTTTAGAAAACTGAATAAATGTTCGAAAGTATTAACAAAGTGTTAAAATAACATTTTGAAACTTTTTATCGAAAACAAGCTTAAAAACTACCAAACCTGTGTACAGAGCTGAAGTTTGCAAATGTTTCCGTTGTAAAGTTGAAGAGTCTGGGGTGAATTTTGAGACATTCAGTAAATGTTTCCAACAAAATGGGATTTTCACATAATTTGGGCGAAGAGGGACCATAAAGTTTGTTTGTACCAATTATTCATTCACGTTAAAGTATAATACTGATTGTCCAACACTTCTGCCATTCCATCACATTTATACTGCTGGGAAATATATCTATTCAGCGTTAAACCAATTCATAACATTGGGCGAAGAGGGACCATAAAGTTTGTTTGTACCAATTATTCATTCACGTTAAAGTAATACTGATTGTCCAACACTTCTGCCATTCCATCACATTTATACTGTTGGGAAATATATCTAAATATTCAGCGGTAAACCAATTCATAACATTTATATATTGAATATTGGGACAGTTTGAGGCGCAATCGAACAAACTCAGCATTTACTGCAATGCTGTCATTTGAATTAACCTCGATTTTTCGACTTCACAACTTCCTTTCCTAATTGTTTTGTTTCCTATATAACTATGTCAATTTTGGCTTGCCCAAGCAAAAAAAATGATCCACTCGATTCTGAAGAGAATTTAAAAATGTCTAGTACCTACATGGTAAAATTACACGGTAAAATATGGTAAAAAATTTGATATGTAAATTCATAATAATGGAGACATAAAAACTTAATCGTGTATCAAGATTTACTGAGCCTAAACCTTTTATGCCTTTTGAAATTATGAGGCTATTTTAGCCTCATTCAATTTTGCATAAGTATCAGAAAGTGACCTGTTTTTTAGTTTCCAATGTCAAGTTGAAAATGATCAAAAATGTTGACATTCGCTCTTAATGTAATACAATACAATTCAGTTGAATGGAATTAACTACTTGTGTGCGCCTCCAGTATACTATAACTGATTGAAAAGGTGGGTTTTGAATGATTCAATGGATGGGGCATTTTGAATATGGGGTGGGATTAAGATTAGGGGTTGGGTTATATAGGGTCAGAGTTAGATTTATGGTTAGGGTTATATGCATTATATGTAGAGTGTTTAGTCCAGGGTTCAAGTCGGGAATTCGGTTTGGGCATAGAATATTGACAGGGAAGCAGTTGTCGCCGGAACATTTCTTGCAAAACCTGTAAGTTATATCAAGGAGTGAGGTACCTTTGAAATGTTATAATTAAATTAATAGATGAAAGTAAATGAGTCTCTGAATTAGGATTACATTTTGCTTTCTTGTTCAACCCTTTGGTTATTGTACTTTGCCTTTTGATATTTCAGTTCAGCGTCTGATATCCCTTCTAAATTAAATTAGTGTGTACCTTTAAAGTGTTGTAACAAAATTAATAGATGAAAGTAAATGAGTGTATAAAGCTAATAATTAACAGGTGTCTGTACTAGACGGGAAGCCGAGTTTCCTGTGGAGAGTTTTTACACGTCCAACAAGCAACTCAGCTGTTTCCCATCGACCTATAGACACGTTTTGCCGTGGACGGGTCAAGTGAAAATTAACATTCCTGAATATTCTCCTCACAAAAGTCATGATTTTTTTTGTAGTCAATTCTAATGAAGCAGGGAGTTGACTTCCACGTCTCCGTGTTTGAAGTATCGAAAACTTAAGCCTAATTAGAAATCATTCAGTAGAGCAGACTATATTAGGAGTTGAATGGGATACACCCTTCAAACAATGTAATACCGAATCTTATAAAGCCTAAGTTGCTAATGTAATGAGCCTTCGGGCGAAACAGTCTGTACAACCAAAGAGATGTTGTGATATCTCTTTGGTACAACTTACTACATGGAAGACATCCACTGGAAGAATAAACTACTCCAGCCTACGAATTTATAGACTATAGCTCCCACAACTGAGCACTGTCAGTACCTGCAGCTTCATGCGCGTACTTGCCTAAAACCTTATAATTCCATATAAAACTACAGGGCGTATCTATAATTTTAAATTCCAGGGGGGGGGGTGTTTCACAAAGACTAAGATCGACTTTAAGTTGGACCTAACTATGGCAATCCATTCATGCCACTGGTTGCTCTCACCATTAGTCTCTCAATTATGATCTTTAGATAATATTTTTTCCTTCAATAATGAACTATCAAAAAAGGTAAATTCTGTAGATTTGTAAACACGATTATTTTTTTGTACGTCCCTTGAGAGACCAATGCCAGTAAATGGTGAGAGCAAACATTGGCATGAACGGCCTGCCTTGTCGATCTTAAGTCTTTGTGAAACGCTCCCCTGGCATTACTTTGTGGTCTTTCAAGAATTTTAAACATTTATTTGATTTAGGATATAATACCGACAACAATTGGTCGTACATTAACAGTTTTAGAAATATCTTCTTCGAGGTTTATTAGGCAAAATATGATGAGACCAGGTGAGTGCCCGAAGTTAACGTTCTTTAAAGTTTCAAAATCCTGTGCCGCAGCACCTCCCCCCGCCCCCCCCCGCTCCCTCTGTACCTGTCCCATAAGACCAGCATGCCCAGGGAAGGTAAATGCTGTATAGAAAAAAGCATTGGAGTATACTGTTGCCCATAAAGAAGTTGGAATAAAATTTTCTTACCTCTTTCAATGAACTTTTTTCTCTCAATATTTATTGATCAATAAGGTTCTGAGAAAATATAAATTTTATCATCTTTCAAGAATAATTCATAATCAATATCACAATCATTTTAATGAAAAGAAGTTAGAAAGTATATTCCATCTTCTTTATATGGGCAACAATGTACTATTAAAT
>CP137686.1:13372363-13615457 GCA_037976565.1 Mesocentrotus franciscanus
TTAAATGGTATTTAAAATGAATTGAAAGAAGAAATTGATTTAGGAAAAAGGTGATATTATTTTTCTGAATAAATTTCCTCTTCTCCCAGAGCCTTGACACCTTACACTACATTGCGCACACAATCAGACATTGTTGATGCTGATTATTATCGTATGTGTAGTATAGGAACTATTATCACTAGATGAGACTAGACTACTAAAGGCCACTCCAAAATATATCGAGGTCAGAAGTAAAGATCTTAATGATTGTCGTGTGTTGGCTGAAATGAGGTGGAAATTTCACACAGCTTTGCTTTCATCGAGACTGCCAAGGCAAGTGTCACCTGAATCAATGACATTCCATTTCAATGAAGGTGGTTAATGAGTGAATTCTGAATTGAAAAGGATTGCTCACGTGAAGGTCATTCTTTTAATTTTCATTCATTTATATAGGCCTATTTATATTTCTTAAGAAGAAGAAGAAGAAGAAAAAAAACTATTGGTATGTTAAACGATGGACGGATCTAAAGCTTCGAAACCTGTCATATGTTGTCTTTTCCTAGTGGATTAGCTACACGGGGCAGGGGGCTGTGGCCAAATTGAAAGAAAGTAAAGAAAAAGAAAGATGAGAGAAAGAGAATGAGAGAGAGAGAGAGAGAGATAGAGAGAAAGAGAATGAGAGAGAGAGAGAAAGAGAGATAGAGAGAAAGAGAAAGAGAATGAGAGAGAGAGAGAGAGATAGATAGGAGAGAGGAGAGAAGAAAAGAGAGGAGAAGGTAAATTAAAGCGCCACTGCACAACTTGTAGCTTCATGCTCCATCTATATAGAAAACAATGCCTAAGCGGTGCCCGTTGGTCCCCCATGATTCTCTAGAGCTGAGTTCATGAGATAACCACCTGTCAGTGACCACGCTCATCCCTCTAATCCCTCCTGGCCAAACTAGTGCAGAAGGGCTTTAAAATGAAAATGATTTGCACCCCCTTCATACCGTCACTCCACTCGTTAGCCTTTTTCTTTCGAATTCCATGCAGCTAGTAAGATCGGTGACTCCAACCAACCCCCACACACACACTCACACACCAGTGCCCCCTCAATAGCTGGGCCCATACTAATACCCCACTGTCTCTACCCCTATCGAATCTCCGTCAATATAATTATGGATAATTAATTTATGTAGTATTTTTTAGTCGGTTATTCAATTTCAATATATCTCGGTTCGAGAGAGCAAAGTTTTTAGCATTTTGCAGTTACTTGAACATTTTGCATTAGTATCTTTTATGATATTGTATTAAGAAATTCCTATTTAATTATCATCATCTTTGCAAATTTTCAAAAATCAAACCCGACCTCTTCTTTGAAAAAAAATAAATGTATAATGGATTTATCTACTTTCAACGAGGGCTGACACACCGTGTTTGTTCCTTGGCTTGTTTGATTGTATCCGGGCTAACTCGGCCTACGGGCGAACTCGGCCTTGCTGTAAAAACGGTCCCCTAACCCTAACCCTAATCCTAACCTAACCTAAACCTAACCCTAACCCTAACCCTAACCCTAACCCTAACCCTAAACCTAACCCTAACCCTAAACCTAACCCTAAACCTGCAAAAAAATGACCGTTTTACAGCGAGGCCGAGTTCGCCCGGAGGCCGAGTTGGCCCGACTCCGTTTGATTGTATCATTATCTGTTAGTCTTAATTGTTAAACTGCCCATTGTGTGCTTATACTGTCTTTCTAGTGTTCAATCCACTTTAATCTGCCGTTTTCTTTTTACCCACACTTTTCTTTAAACCCTTCAATCTGACTTTGAAATTTTATCTTTTAGTGCGTTTTAATTTTTGTTTGATTTTATTGTATCAGTGCAAGTACATTAATTTATGTGAACTTGTTTTTGTTTAATTGATAAATATAATTATATGCCCTTGCTTTATTTGGCTCATTTTAATCAAGCTTGAATTTTATGTAGTTCGTCTTTTCAAACTGAAATATGTCCTGTATCAACGTTCTTAATTTGTTTAGTAGTAAATAACTGGGTATTATGTATTGTGTATATATTATGTTATTATTTTGTTGTTGTTGTAGCTTTTACCAGGTACTTTGTCACTTGCCTACGGGGCTCCCTTGAAAAGCAGGCCTTGCGGCTACCCTGTATTTTTAAGAAGACTGAATAATAATATATAAAAATATACAAGTTGTCATTCTATTTCGCATGGCTTACGGTTTCAATGTACAGTATTTATGCTATAATTATGTAGGCCTATTATGTAATAGATTGTGGTTCTTTTCTAGTCTTGTTGTCTCAAATATACTTTGAAATATAAAAGAAAAAAGGTCTGTCTGACTGGCTGAATATTGTTTTTTCGTCAAACGACATTAATAACGAGACACTAGACAGATTAAGCATACAGACCATTATTTTCCTTTTCTTTCCAAAACAGAAAGAAAGCATTTGTTTAACAATCCCACGCATTTCTTGACAAAAACAACACATTTAGGTAAGTTCGTCTATTTATTTTGATCGCTTTTATTGCAACCCTTGTCGAAAATTTCAGTTTGAAACGGAAACAACGCACAATGTCGGACTAACTTCCTAATGAAAATTTACACCATCACTGCGCTGGGAACGACGAATATGATGATCGCTCAATCAATTCTCCCAACTAACCCTCAAAAACTTTTCTCAAATCGACGTGTCAGATTGCAAAATGTTTGAATATTCATTAGTGTGATACGACATAGTAAGTCCGCAGATATAATATAGTTCTCACATATACGTAAAATATCTCTACTGAATTTAATTATTATTAGACTTTTAAAAATCAGCTATCTTTTATATATCTAAATTCAAATAAAAGAGGGTTATTTGTCAGCATACGGGGGATTTTCTTTGTATTGGTAGATTTCCGAAAATAGTTCCGCCATCGATACTGCGAGCCGAAAGCATTCATCTATTATCTCTCCACCCACCGATATCTTTACACACACATTGGTCCTACGACTCCGTCAATTTGTGCCAGGGAGATTTACACCACCAGACACCCGTACCGCGGACAATGGGACAAGCGGTGTGTTAGCGGAATTCGCTCGAGTGGATACCCCGACACTGCAGCGCTAGGAGTCTGATAGCGAGCCGAAGCAGAGATTTCGACTTCGGCGGGCAGAGGAGCCTAGCCAGTTTCATTTTATTTGCCTTTCTCATCTGAAAGGACTATTTTCTAGATTTGTGTAGATATTCATTTTGAACTATGAAATACAGAGAAGTACTGGAAAGGCACGTTTTCGTGTGCCTCTCGCTACTTTTAATTTCCTTCGCTTACTGGGCAGATGCAGCGGTAAGTCAAACGAAGACCAGTTCAACTTTACTAAATTCGAGTTCTTTCCACAACTTTTTAGAAGTTGCATAACAAATATACCAAGAAAATACTTAAATGTACCTTATTATTTATTATTTGATGACATGCCTCATGCCTTATCACGTTGTTATATTGCAAGAAATTATGTCAATTTGTGATTTACCGAATGAAACGAACGGGAGATGATGTATAATGCATCTCGTTCAAATTGGTAGTCGAATGTAGCGATGTTGCTATCGCGAAACGCCCGGTGCTATGGTCGTCGACTTTTAAATATTTTTTTATAAGTAATGTAATTGCGGAATTTACATATTTCAATTACTTTTAATACCGATTGTACTCCGTAGTTTAACCGTCCATGTTAACTCTTGCTAAAATATGCAAACGTACGTACATAATAATAATGATTTTACAGACGATTTAGAAAAAGAAGTTTTTCTGTTTTGACTTGTCTGGATAAGTTTTCTTTTTCGAGAATTGGGATATTGATTTACTTCATAGAAGGTGTCACTTTTATTTGTCATTATTTTTCGTTTTACAACTTGTGAAAATAGTTCACAGTAAATTTTGATACAATTTTGATATGGACATTTTCTTATGGACTGAGTAAGACAATGGTAAAATTTTGTTTTATATTTTAAGAGTTTGATTTGATTGATTTTTATTTTGCACTTCACCAAACAGAAATTTACTTTATAGTAGGAAACTGAATTATATTCTTTAATATGATATTTAACGGTTGTTGCCATTGCAAAAAAAAAAGTCCTCCATATATCCAAATTATTAAAAAATGCGCATTTGGTGGAGTTACGTCAATAGGGTCTGCAAGACGCGACTAGGTGATCATGCATATTATGCAAATGGGGCGGAGTCAGCTGCGCATAGTTCCCGCCCACTTAGGCCTTTGAACTGTAATGGGAGGTCATTTCGCTGCGGATGCCATCAGCTGCCAGAAATTCTGTATAGCCTGGCTTCCAAAGTCTCTACGATGAAACAGTATAATTATGCTTGGAGAATTTTCGATTTCAAACCACACAGGAAACTGTTGATTAGGTGAAATTATTATTTGATTGGGTAATGGTTTCTCAATTTTCTATAGGAATTGATCGACTTGTTTGTCAGAATGAAACCTTGATAAAAACTTGCAACAATATCTTCTGTTTTTGTGTGGAATGTTTGCATTTTAGGGCCTATATATAAATATTTAAATTTTCTTGATTTGTGTGTAAATGAAAGAATGCATGATATTACTACTCTGAGTAATATTACCTGTTGTGAATATTGATATTTTAATATGGTACTATTATTAATCCATTCTTTAGAAAAATGAAACAGATTAGACAAGGTATTTCAAAATTCAAATCAATTCAATTAAAGTAAACTTAGTTGAAGTTTTGAGGAACAATAAAACATTTATAACACTGATAATGGGTACAATATTAGGGGAAATTTTGATAAATATAAACGTTGACATAATGCATTTTCATTGTGATAAAGAAATTGTCTATTTCAGTGTTTCTTGTCTAATTTTTAAAGTATTTTGTTTGATTATTTGTATTGTTTTGAAAAAAAAGAAAGACCCTATTTATCAGTGCTTTAACTTTAGGATAGAGATCTAATCTATATATATTATATGCACATACATCTCCAACAACTTTTGACATACCAAATCTGTAGGCTTGTATTTGAAAGTGGTCTCCTAGTTAGCTGGGTTCTGGGAACCATGACCAGATGGTCCCGATTTTCCGGGCTGTGGTAGTTGGTCCCCGTTGTCAGTTCCATCTTGCAAATGGGGTATTTGATGGAACGGAGCCAAGACATATTTTACCCAAAACAGGTTTCTCATTACTCTACATTACAAATCATTATCGAGAGCCCGCCTTCCAAACTTGAACCTCGGTCAGGGCAAGGAGTCCCATCTGTTTCTCATTTTCATCCCCATTTCATCTTGTGTTTTCAGTCATCCCTGGTGCCCGGTGTGGGAAGGGAGTTCACCCCAGCCTGGTTAGGCGTCGTCAGTGATACATTAGGGTGTTGGGTTTTGCAAGGGAAATCAATGTTCATGTGTGGCATGCACTTGATACTGAGCTATGGGGACTACTAAAAGAATATATCTCAATTATGTTTTTGATATCACAAATGGGGTCTTTTAAAGATGGTATGTATTTTGTTTTGAGGCTATTGAACACCATTTTCTCTTTAAAAAAAAATGTTACAAGATTCTTCGCAGTGGATTATTACTTTGATCCTTTAAATGATTTAAATTTTAAAGTAAGCCCTATGTAGCTGAAAACATATTTTAATTCCTTTTATTCCTATTCATTTCCTATTTTCTATTACCATTTTTGCCCCTTGCTCATTGTAGACATCTAACTCTCTCTGTCTGTCTATCTCTTTCTCTGTCATCAATTTTGCGGTTTCTCGTCTAATAGTAATCTTAATATTTTCTTTTTTATCTGTAAAACATCCCTCAGAATAGAAAAAAGTACTGATAAAGCTTGAGGTATCCCTAATTGATTCAAACCATATTAGCCCAACAAAAGCTGAAGGGGCCTGAAAAATTAAACTGAATTTGTCAAAATTCTTACCTAGGCCTGATGGTTTAAAGATGAAGAAAATAGTCCCCAGAATCCCCTTTGGTTGTTACATTAGTTGGTGACTTTGAGAATCTTGAAGATTTCCCTTTAAGATAGGGGAAATATAAAAAGAGGTTTCTGAGCACCTGGCAAAGTGGTTTTATGGGTCAGGGCATGGGGCCCATCAGATATATAGCCTGCATTCCTTAGGGGGATGGTTTATGAGAGGGCTCAGGAATGTCTTCTATCACTTATCTACCAGATGGCATCTTCCCTTCAAGATACAGGACTATATTAGTGTTACCAGCCCTCGGTTACAATTCAGGGTCTGGACTACAGACTACTCATGTTTTGGGCTTTATTTTTTTGGTCAGCTTTGCTGTTGTTCCTGTTAATACAATGATCTTAGGATAAAAACGCAATGATTATGATGATGATGATGATAAGAATATAATAATAATGATAACGATTATAAAGATAATAATAATAATGATAATGATAATAACAAAGAAAATAATACTACTAATAATAATGATGGTGATGATGACAATGATACAAAATAATAATAAATATAACTTATAAGGATTATGAATTATGATTATGATAATAATAACAAGAATGCTAGTAATGATGAAGTTGGTCATATTAATAATGATGATGACTATAATAATAACACCTTTAGCATATCGATGATAATCATGAAAATAATCTGAATGCCTTTTCCATCAGAAACAAGGCTCTTTCCTTGAACTTTAGTCTAAAGACTCCATACACAGATTCTGTTCACAAGAAGCTAACTGTTTCGTCACTTTCATGTACAAAAATTGGAAACACTTTAATTTTGATTTGACTAGAATGATTTATTTTGTTTCATTACAGGCCTGTGTAGGATGTCTATCAGCAACATGTATATGCAATGGAACAAAAGGAGAAAGGGTAAGTCATTTTTTTAAATTCAAGTTTCTGAAAAATATGATGCTTTGTGAAGGGATTTGATTTCGGTTGATTGATATCGTTGTTGTTGTTTTTCACTGACGACAATAGCAACATGTTTACAATCTATGTCTGTTTGAAATGTTACAGAAGAAAGCAGGTAAATATTCATACTATAATGTTGACTTCTGATTATGTTTCTTTCCTCAATGTTTGGGATATTATAAGTCAAAATCATTGAAAGATGATCTTACAAATTGTCAGATTTGTTTTCTTCAGAATTATATGAGGGCATGTTATCAGTGAAAAAGTACTGTGACATGATTGGGATATAACTCTGGAAGCTTGAAAATCAAATAAAGTATATACACAAAAATGCAGAGAGAAATCCCAGAAGTGCTTTGTCTCGAAATGTCAACAAGAAATGAATGTATGTTATTTGTATATAGGCTATACTTATCTGTTTGTTTGTTTACTCTTGCATGAGCCTAAATGGCCTAGCAGTAGCTACATACTTGAATATTGTATGAACAATATTTATTTATTTCTTGAATCATATTTATTCAAGATAAAAACATGATCAGCAAAGCTGTTTTATGTCATGGTCCTGATTAAGGACGTAGAACGTAGAACATTAAATCATTTCAAATACAACAACAAATACAAAAATCAAAAGATGAACAGATATGCTGTAGACCAAAGAATAGACCAAACGAAATGTAATACCACTTGATATTCCATTTTCAATACCAGTAGGCCCATGATCACAAACTAAATTGAATTTAGTAGGTCCATGGTTGAAGCCAGGAGATTCTAGGCTAGCCCAGAGAGGCACCAAGTAGCTAAAATGTATTGTACAACCTGTAGGGAAGGCATGGGGAGAGGGCCGCTGAGCTCCAGCAAAGAGGGTATTACAGGAACAGTCAGGGATGCAGAGATTGGGTGTCAGATAGCAAGGAGGCAACCAAATTCAGTTAACACTTTCAGTCTGGGCTTGCTGGTGTAAAAAGCATGGCCGAGTTGAGATTGTGGTGGCGGGGTTGTGGTTTGGATGATAATGGTGGTGGGATGGTTCCAATTTGAATGTCTGAAGTGTAATGAGATAGCGTTGTTGGGGAGGGGGCTGGCTAGTTTTTATAGGGTATAAACTTAAACCATTTTCATGTTCTGTTATAGGCACAGAGTCAAGGTTATACAGATTTAGCTTGGCATCCGCTTTGGCAGTGTAATAATTCTGGAAATACCAGTAACAACAGTCGGCTTTTCATTGCGATTCTATCAGTTGTGCATTTAGTTACGGTATAATTCCCCTCACTTTTGATTGGCAAATTGCTTACAATACACAGATGTTTAGATTTCCTAGATTGACCAATGCATAATAACTGCATAATAGTTAATGTTGGAATTTCTAGAGTGGAACTACCCAATTTGCACATTTTCAAAATTTATCTCTGTCAGATGACGATTGTCACTAAAACATAACATAATACTGCAAGCACTTTGAGGCTTTATAAAAAAGTTATTTTTAGTATTATTAACATTGGCACTATAGAAATATAAAATTTCTTGCCTCAAAATTTCATGATGTTCAATATAGAGAACACCCTTTTAAGGCAATATCAACCCCGGATGATCTACATCAAGGTCTGTTTCAGGAAGGAGCTTTGTGTATTTGTGTTTAAAGCTACTTGTTGTAGGGTCTTTGCCATTGGTCTATGATGTAGACATGGACATACTAGCGACACTGGTATAGATCTTTAGGCCATACCATTACATGTTTGTAGGGAAACACCTGTTTGCGTGCTATGGAGGTGATCCTATATACTCTTTGGAGGCCACACCCATCCTGACTTGAGACCTAGCAAGGCTACAAGCTTGACCCAACAGTTGCCTTCTAAGTTCTAGAACAGCGGGATGCCACATACCAGATGATTTAAAGGCAACCAATCATCAAAAACAAAAATTCTCTGAATTATTTTTTAGCCTTGTATGCAAACTTGTTGTAACATTTATGTGCTATAATCAAAATATCAATGTCAAGTATTACTTCTGTAAAGTGTAGAGAGAAAGTGGAAGTTAAATGGAGGCATCTTCTGACTATGAATTCTTGAGACATACCTGTAAATGCTTGCATCAGGCCAGGCCAAATTGCTTTGCAGGTCAATCAGTGCTTATCCTATTCATTATCCTTATAGGTTTCACAGAGATATTTTAAATGAAGAGCAATAGAAATATTTTATATTTAAGGTGTATAATATTTTGTGGTTGCTTGTACATGTATATGATTATGACCAACATTTTTGGGTCAAAAATTCTAAATACTATAGGGTTTATATTTGCAGCTCGACCCGAACCACTTTGCCGTAGGCCTGTCTAGAAATATTAAAAACTCAGTTCATGATATCCTTATGCTTGCTAAATGCCTGCTTTCCCTTTAAGGAAACTCTGCTTGAACCTCAACAAAAACAAAGGTAGGCTGCACCTCCAATCTTAGATCAACATTTCTTATAGCTCACTGGAATGCACTGAATGCACTTTTTAAGTTTTTATCTTGACATGATGGATAGTAGATTCTTTAAAATGGGGAGGTTGCCATGATAGTTAGGATAAAACTATAAATTGTGAGTAACACATCAGTGAAAGTTTGTAGAACGTCCAAAAGGCAAAAGGATAAGAAAGTTTTGGATGTTGATGCTAAAATGTTCTTGGTTGTCGATGAAAGATGAAAGATGAAAGATGAAAGAATAGATTTATTTCATAGACAGAAGGGGTATATCGAACTGTAATGTCCAGCGTAGGGCACGGGTATGATTTATATTGAAGGAGATCAGGGGAAAAGGGATGGATGCCCAATTCCTCGTGCTGGATGAACATGACAGATGTAACAAATTCAATGTCTACTGCAGATATTAATTCTCTGCTTGTAATAACAATTTGATATGGGAAATCATAACTTAGGATGCATTAGAACGGTGCGCAGACATGGTATGCTCCTGCAACATTGCTACAGCCTTCATTTTTACAAAAAAAATAGGTTTTTTGTAGGGTGGCAAACTTTAAGTTACATTTTTGAGTTAAGTTTAGGGTTAAGGTTAGGTTTTAGGTACACTTGTTTGGCCCAAGGTTGAAGTTGGGAAATTTGGTTAGTGTAAAATTATAAAAAAATTTTGAACAATGAACACAGAGCAGTTGTCGCCACAACACTTCTTACAGCCATGACATACCAGATTACTTAATGCCCTCGATGCATACTTTTACATTGCATTCATCAGATGATATATATAAGAAAATATTCCAGTTGAGTAAAGGTTAACAAAGTAATCAAGATATCTATTTCCTTTCTGTCACAAGGTACAGTATAGGGGGCCTTCATGTGTGTCTGTAGATTAGACTTTGATTATATATATATAGCAGTTGATGGGTCACAACTGGTCAGTCTAGCGCTTGCGGATGTAGAATGGGGCACGTCCAGGCAATTTTCAGCCCTTTGCAAAGTTCAAACTCATGTGGTGATGTGGAATATTTAAAGTACACAACCCCAAAGATTCTCTAAATATAATTTACTCTAAGGCACCTTAAAATGTAAAAACTTTGACACCCAAAATTCCTGATGACTTTGTTTATGCTTGTAAAAAAACTCACTGAGTTGTGCCCCTCCCTCTTTTACAGTTTAAAGTCCTTAGTCTGACCCTGAGTCTAAGAATGTTTTTTCTAATAGGAAGTGATGAATTTACAAAATTGACCATTGGAAAAGAAGATTAATTAATTTGAGGGGCCCACTTTCATGCTTTAGTAGGTCAAATGTCACATGCTTATGATTCCTGTCAAATTCTTGATTATGAATGTAGGCCTATGTTAGGAAGAGGTTCAAATGTCAAAAGTTCATCTAAACTCTAAACTAACTATTAATGATATTTGTATAGTATAGAGTATACTGCAATAAGCCTTGCACATTTTGCTGTACTCTGATATTTAGTAATGGAAAGAGGCATGATTTGATTTTAAGGCTCATATTTCAAACGGCAAGGGAGTCGTGAATGTAAATTACATCTCTTAAATTACAGACAAATTTTTTTAAACAGAGAAAAACTTGAAAACAAGTTCATGGTTATTATGAGCTCTTTTCTGATTGGATGTGTTCTTGAATTTCACTCACATGATTGTGGGGATATTAATAGTCTACATAAAACAAGTAAAGGTGGTGCTAAATATGTCACAGAAATAAATCTCTTTCATATATTTTAAAGTGTCAATAGTATACTTAAATCATGTACATGGTAGTTTTAAGTATGTCACAGAAATAAATCTCTTTTCGTATATTTCCTATCAGAGTACAGGCAGGCTTAGTGTTGGGCCTATATCACAAATTTGACATCATAGAGCATATGATTGTGGAAAGCCTTATATCATTCAATCTAGTTTATAGTTTTACCAAGCTTGCATTTTAACATGTTGACAAATGAATCGTCCCATTTCACGCAGGTTAAGTGTTGGAACCACCCAGCTCCCTTAGCTATGGGTTAACAACCATCTAGTAGTTTCTATGAAATCATATGTTTTGAGCCAGAAGGTTGTAAACTAAACTTAATGATCTGCTGAAGTATATGAATTGCCAGCCTTCTGGCTCCAAACAGACGAAATCATAGTTTTTCATTTCAAAGAAATATCTTTGAAAGCAGACGTACTGAATGAAACTTATCTAAGTAAGATGCAAAAATGAACAGAGAGCTGAAATCATGTATAATGACTCGCACTCATTACAAAACTCAAGTAATTACTCATCCTTAATAATACCGGTGATACACGTCCAAAGTAAGTGTACTTTTAATATGACACTAGACACTCTTCTTTACTGGGTTAAAGTACTATGTATTAGACAAAGAAAAATATAGACCCAGCTACCTTTATTTATATGAACTCATAAAGCTGTCTGCAGGACAACTCTAGATAGACAAGAATATGGCTTTTATCAACAAATTCTTCCTGAAAAAACAAAGTTCTGCTTGTTTTCCAGTAAAAGCCACGTAGACCTACCGCTAGAGCTATGTTACAATGCTTTTATCGTTTCGAAATCAAGATGAACTCCAAAATGCCCTTTAGATACAATCTGGGCAAGTTTGTAGACAAAAGTTAATCGAACAAAGAGAAAGAAGGCAATTTAGAATGTAACCAGGATTCTGAAATTTTTCATCACTCATTGGCTTGATAACAGTGTGATATTAAAAAAATCATGTAAATTAGATGATTCATTTGGGGGGATACCTGAAATAACTCTGACCTCATAAATCAAACTTATTGTCTGAGATATTTGGGATAAATTAACATGCTTCTTGTAAAGATAGAAATACAAGTAATAAAAAGACTTCAGAATAAAACCTGCACATTCTCTGTAAATGTATCAAGGCTGCAACTGCAAGTATGGACAAATTCAATGCCAGGGGCCCTTATTGCATGTTTTCAACTTTTTACGGTTATCAGGCAGAGATTTTTGTTGTTGAGGGGGAGGAGAGGAGTGCTACTGGCTGTACCCCCCTTTATAAAATGAAATGTTTGCATGAATAATATGATTAGAGCCTGTTAGAGCTTTCTTCTTTTTTTTAACTTAAAACTTGTCAGAGAATTTTTGATATATGTGACCCTTCTGGCAGAGCATCTTGGTTCTGCCCTTGTATCACCCCCATATTAAGATTGTCATCTCCTTCCATATTTTGAAAGCTGTTCGTGGATATATCATAACTGATGGCTAACTCTGCTCAGACATGAGTGGACCTTGACCAGATGGAACAGACTCACTGTTTCCACAGCAAGAAGATCGAACTTCAAGAAGAACTTCTAGAACCATTGGGGCTGGCCTAGCTGTTAGGTTGGACAGCGTGGGAAAAACAGAAATGGATAATGACCCGTGGCAATGGCTGCCATTATGAAAATAAATGATCGGGCATCATATGTCATCTCCCATCTTCACCTCTGCCATACGCTTGGCCGGTATTAGAGTTCTGTCCAATAGTTGGGCGCTGTCCGACATTGGAACACTGTCCAGGGATGCAGCTATAAGATGTAATTAATGCATTCTCATGTCATAAGATATTTAGTTCAAATGCTTGAGACAAGAAGTGGAATCATCAGTAGAACGTTCCAGATAATATGCTGATGGCTGTCATACAAGAATGTTTGCTTAGTTATGTATGTTATGTACATTTAATTGCTATAGGTTATACAAAGATAATGGCTAGGTTTAGTCTGGGCAGTTTGTAAAAAAATTGGGGAGGGCACAATCAAAATATTAAATTCTGACCAAGAAAAAAAAATTTGTTAAATATTGTATTTTTCACTTTGAGAAGAAAATACTGAAAAGCAAACAAAACAAGAAAAAAAATATTTATCATATTTTTAGTAATTCTTGGGTAAAAGATTATAAAACACATTTAGAGCACTTTTGTGTTGTTAGGTATGCCGCATGGGGGATTAAAGTGGAGGAGGGGGCAAAGGCTGGTTGTGTCTCCCCTCCCAAAATCCACCCATCTAAAACAAGGCATTTAGCAATAAAAGGCTATGGGTAACATAATGGTGCATGGTCTTCTGGAAATCAAAAATTTGTTAATTTTTCAAAAACATCACTTTGTGAACTTAAAAATGCATACATTTGCAAGCATGAAATCACATTCAACTGGCACAGTTTCCAAGGAACATTACATGTATCTAAGGAATTTGTGTCCTCAAGGATTTTGAAACTTAGAATTAAAAAAAAAAATTGTTGAACTATACCGGTATACTTAATACCTTTACCAAAGTTTCACCACTCCACTGATATAGTAGACATTGATATGTTATACATACAGATCTAGAACTTGAAATCAATTTAAACATGCATGCACATATAATAGGTTTTCATTTCAATACACACATACATCATACATGTATGGAATTGTTTAATTTCATTTTTCTGAGACATAATACCCAAATTCTTGCAAGGCAATAGACGGCTTTTAGAACTGAAACCTCTAAAACTCAGCAGTCTAGACACATTTAGGAGTCTAGACATTCTGAATGATGAGTTCTCATCTCTCATATCATCCACCAACAAGTTTTCCTCCATGCTACATAAATGGAAAAGATGTTACTGTAAATTTAAAGCATAAGTGGAAAGACTTTTGGGCAACACCCAGTTTGCAACTTAACACTGCTATCCATCTGTTGTCTACGTTATGTTTCCCAGCGTAGAGATTGGTTCCATGATATTAAAGATGAGGTCTGGATGATGTGGTCTAACATCTGCTCTGTCTTTCACTATCCATGTTTAGTGCTCCATCAATTGTAGAAATACATGTATGTCAGTATTCCTGCCACCATTATTGCGCTGATATCTCCCAATTTGATTACAGGCATCTTATATACCTATTGATACCTATTCTTAGTATCAAGTTGGTCAAGGCCATAGCAAAAGTGGGGATTTTTTTGTTTCTGTTCTCTGTTACAGAAAGATTAAAAACAATCTTGTCTGTTTGTATCTATATCTATCTACATGACAAATGGACAAGATTGTTTTCAATCTCTCTTTAATTGGGAACTCAGTATTCCTTAATTTCTGCATGCCTTTCTAAAACAGAACATGCTTGCCTTGAAGATGAAACGATACCTTGTTTTTACAGATGAATTGGGTTTATTCTATGAAAGAGAATGATTTTTTTCTCCAGACAATCTATCACAGAATATTGAAAAATATGTTTATTATTGACAGGAAGCCACCGTTGAAATTTTTGTTTCCTTCTTGAAAATATATAAAAAGAAAATGAAGGATGGTAATGTTATGAGAAGGTATTATATGATGCCATCTTTCCTCTATTCTGTCCAATTATGATATATCTGAATGAGAGCTTTGTGTGAGTGTTTTGCCACTCCTCCTGTCACTCCTGTGAAAAAGGAGCCTGGGCTGGGTATTCTGGTCAAGAAAATAAACAACGTCTGAAAGAATCCATGAACATGAAGACAAGAGAAGAGGTCAGGGGAAGTGAGGAAGACATTGGGAAGTTATTTAGAGATATGTGTCTGATTTACATTCAGCTGTGACTTCAGTATCGACTTATCTGTTTCAATTGTTTCCAGAAACATAAACGGGAAGTGCTGATAGTTCTATATCAGAGTATATTGTCAAGAATATAAACCTTTTGTTTATGGGAGCTCTTTTTGAAGTGCTGTCAAGTTGTTAACATAACCATGATTTTAGTCATCTGTTGTATGTTTTAACCGAAGCTCATTATTAATATTCAGTACTCTTTGGAGCTTTCCAAAGCTAAATTGCTTACTTCTCCATGTTCAAATGTCTGACAATGCAACATGAAGAGATACAATGGAAGAGACTACGGTCTCTTAATTATACAGTAAAGAAATTGAAAATACCAGGGCCTGGAAAATGCTCCTGCCTGGGAATGCGCATTACTTGCAGCTTAATAAGATCATTCTTTGACTTTTATGTCTAGGGGGCATGGTGTTACCAGTGAATGGATATCAAGTTAAGAAGAGTTTCCTCTATGACTTTTTTTACCAACCTACTGTCATAGATCATGATTCAGGAGTTTAATCTTTTTGGTAGAAAAAAAATGGTCTACTTGCATGTAATTAGCCCATTATTATTAAGATTTCAAAAGATGCAAATCATATGTGTATGTTGAATATTTGTCTACAATCATAACAAGCTGAAACTCTTCTTTCTATTCCTGCAGGGTGACAGGGGATATGTAGGTTTTCCTGGACCTCCTGGTCCTCCAGGATTCCCAGGAGTTGAAGGACCACCAGGATACAAAGGACAAAAGGTAGGTGCCATCTTCCTCAACACTTCACCAAATCTGTTCAAGATTGCAGGAACTCACAGTTATAGTAAAAGTGCATTGTAGAAGCCATAGGCACTTTGCTGAAGCTTAAGGCACATTGCAATAACCACAGGCTCATTGCAAAAACCAAAGGTGCAGAAGCCAAAGGCAAATCTGTACAGTGGAAGCCAGTGTGCATTGCAGAAACCAAAGTTGTTAGTATAGTTGCCAGCATATTCCCTTTTAAAGATGGTATACCTCCAAATAAAGTAGTGTTCAGCTTTAGACTTGCTTCTAGATTGAAGATTTAACCATTCTTGTTTGATCCATACAGGGAAATCTAGGAATTGCAGGATCAGGAGGACCGAAAGGATTCAGAGGAAGCTTGGGTAATCCCGGTATTCCTGGGATCCCTGGAATTCCAGGAGAACCTGGACAAGAAGGACCTCCTGGAGAACCTGGTATTCCTGGTTGCAATGGAACAAAGGTTAGTTAAACCATTTGCTACTGAATTATCTCATTCCCATAAACTTAATACAGGGCTCATTTTGGTTCCTGAAGGTAATGGGTTAAGCAATCCTGGAAAGCATTTTTCCAAAAGGCTGAATGAATTATCTCTTCTTCCTCAAACTGGCATTGTTGTATTTCTTTTCTTTTTTCGACTACATTGCAGCAAAAACTATCATGTATGTAAAACAAAGCTGTTTTAAAAATAATATGCAATGTAAGCAAATACTGTGACTTACAGCCATCCTGAGTTACTAGTAGATGGCAATGCATACAAATGTTCATGAACTTTATGCAAACTTTCCTCAAGGTTCTAATCTGTCATTGACATGATTACATCATCACTTAAACTTAAGCAGCAATGAACAATGTCAAACCACATGGCATTGCATATACTTATAGAAATCATGTTCAGATTATGCAATAGGCCTATATCTTGTAACATTCACATAAAAACCTTGCACATTTCAAGGTAATGCTTACCCTAGTCAAAATAAAAACGTTTAAAACTAGTTGAGAAATAGTAAAAAAAACAGCACAGAAAATATGTGTTTCGACTTTTTCAAATCTGAATATATTTTTCAACTATCTTTTGTTCCAACTCCCTAGCGTAAAAATTTTTTTTTGGGTATATTTTCCATTTTTTCCAATGGGGAAAGAAAATAGAAATAAAATAGTCTAGTTTTCTAGGAAATACAATGTACCATGAAAATATAGAGAATGAAGCTTATTTCTTTCTTCCTTTCACTTCTCCAGGGAGAAAGGGGTCCATCTGGCCCTACAGGGTTCGGGCAACCAGGATCAGCAGGACCGAGGGGAGATCCAGGACCACAGGTATGTTATGGACCATACATGTAGGACTACATTTGAACCTACATTTAGTCCCATATTTGTTTTATATTCGAGGAATATGGCATATTTCTTTCTAGGTCTTTGCTGGGCATCTATCTTCATCTCTTCTTTAAATCAATCTATTTTTTGTTCTCGTCATGTTTCTAATCTGCCTGTCCCTCAGTTTTATTTTCAAGTTTTATGTTATATCTTTATCTCTTACACATTAACTGTAATCTTGTCTCCCTATTTTCATCTCTCTCCTTTTCTTTAGTTTTATGCTCCTTGTCTTCTTCTATTTGTTTCCTCTGTAATGTATTTCTCTTACTCTCTTCTTCATTCCCCTTTATTACTTGTTCTTTTTTACTCACATTCTCTCTTACTGACTCTTTCTCTCCTTTCATGCTCTTGTTTTCCATTGATGTTTACCTCTCTCTCTCTCTTTCTTTTACTGACTCTTTCCCTCCCTTCATGCTCTTGTTTTCCATTGATGTTTACCTCTCTCTCTCTTTTTCTTTTACTGACTCTTTCCCTCCCTTTATGCTCTTGTTTTCCATTGATGTTCGCTCTCTCTCTCTCTTTTTCTTTTCCTGACTCTTTCCCTCCATTCATGCTCTTGTTTTCCATTGATGTTTACCTCTCTCTCTTTTTCTTTTACTGACTCTTTCTCTCCCTTCATGCTCTTGTTTTCCATTGATGTTTACCTCTCTCTCTCTCTCTTTTTCTTTTACTGACTCTTTCTCTCCTTCATGCTCTTGTTTTCCATTGATGTTTACCTCGCTCTCTCTCTCTTTTTTCTTTTACTGACTCTTTCTCTCCTTTCATGCTCTTGTTTTCCATTGATGTTCACCTCGCTCTCTCTCATTCTCTTTTTCTTTTACTGACTCTTATTCTCCCTTCATGCTCTTGTTTTCCATTGATGTTTACCTCGCTCTCTCTCTCTTTTCTTTTACTGACTCTTTCTCTCCTTTCATGCTCTTGTTTTCCATTGATGTTTACCTCTCTCTCTCTCTTTTTCTTTTACTGACTCTTTCTCTCCCTTCATGCTCTTGTTTTCCATTGATGTTTACCTCGCTCTCTCTCTCTTTTTTCTTTTACTGACTCTTTCTCTCCCCTCATGCTCTTGTTTTCCATTGATGTTTACCTCGCTCTCTCTCTCTTTTTTCTTTTACTGACTCTTTCTCTCCCTTCATGCTCTTGTTTTCCATTGATGTTCACCTCTCTCTCTCTCTCTTTTTCTTTTACTGACTCTTTCTCTCCCTTCATGCTCTTGTTTTCCATTGATGTTTACCTCTCTCTCTCTCTTTTTTCTTTTACTGACTCTTTCTCTCCCTTTATGCTCTTGTTTTCCATTGATGTTTACCTCTCTCTCTCTTTTTCTTTCACTCTGTTTCTGTTTCAATTCTTCTCTTTCTCCTGTGGCTGTGTCACTTCTAAGGAAAATGTATCTATCTTGGTCTCCCTTGCTCTTTATCTCTCCCCCTTGGTGTGGGTGTGGGTGTGGGTGTCAGCGTGGGTGTGTGTTTGAGCTGGAGTGTACTTCATGAAGTTGTAAGAGCTCTTCATACCATACATGTTTTTGCTAATGGAGTTATCACAGATATGAATCACCCACCAAAAAATGAGAGACCAGAATGCTGCAGGTCATATGAAAACCAGTTTGTATCTCTACTCCCTTGGGATAATGCTGAACAAAGCGTCATTTGTACTCTAAAAAAAGTTTGAGCGTGTCAACCTGTTTCTCTACTCCCAGCTAAAGGTCATACAGGGGACCTTGATAAACAACCTTGTTTCTATTTCACTCACCCCCCTCACAAACCGATCATTGTTGATCCCCTCACCACTACTGATGTGTATTTCATCATGACAGCTAGGAAGGGGTAGCTTGTTGTGGTTTGAATGACATGAAATAATTGGATCATTTAAAGGTTTAAAGAAGGTAATGAAGGGGAAAGAGGTGTCCCTTTATTTCAAATACTTTTCTGTGGACTTCCAAACTTTAGATTAATGGGAGTGATTAGGCCTAAGTGGATAAGCCCCTGTTTCTCTAACAGAAACATTTGTTATTCTTCAGCAGAGTAAATAATAACATTTCCTTGTGACAATGGGTGACTTTTCTTTTTGTAATTCTGGATGAAAATAGATTGAATGAATAACATAATATGAAATACTTGTACTGATAACAAGGAGATGTACAATGATTTTTTAGTCTACATAATTTTTTTCCAAACCATGGGTTTATTACTTTATTATACTCTATATCTTGAAAGAAAATAGTGATATTTAATCCATGATCGAAGTGTAGGAATACAAATACACACTGAAATTTTTCAGGTAGATGTTCCAAATTTAAAATACACTTATTTTCACTCAGCTGTTCCCATGGAGTTCAAACCAGATTGTGTTGACATGTTGATGTTTGGTTTCAGTCAGGGTTAGCAGTAGTTAACCTACAGGATGGATATAAATCTGCTTACAAATTGGATGCTCTCTGAATTGGAATATGTGGGACCAAACTATTCTTCTCTCACAGAATCTGGGTTCTAGCAGAACTGCTGGAAACTTTGGGCATGGAAGAATATCTCACCCATTCGCCTTGCATTATATTTTTCAGCTTTTCAGAACGGATTGTTTCTATCATTGAATTGAGTGATTATTAACTTCTTATCCTCAGATTTAAAATATAGAACTGAGTGAGCGGGGATTTGACACCATTTTTATGTGTGTCACACCCTTGAATTGAATATGTAGTACAGATCAGGTTTAGAGAGGTTCATCCTTAATGTATATGAAAATGAAGCAGATTCATACCTGCACTTTACCTACCACCTGTGGTGGTAATACACCATTCAATTGATTGTCCTCCAATCTGTTTTTATCCTGTCATGCAGGAAACAATTAACTTGGGATTCAGGAAAGGGCTCAAGATCATTGTGTTTTTATACTTTTTATACTGGAAAAGTGCCATTATTAATGTTGATGGAAGAGTCTGGGTGTTAGTAGAGTCTTTGTCTTTATTGCTGTTATGACTGGGAATAGGCTTAAAGAGGAAGTCTATCCTGATAGTAATTTGGTTTTAATAGAAGCAGAAGAATTAGAGAAACAGATTAGTAATATTCTGAGCAAGATCCAATGATAAATAAAGTTCTCTGAAAGTTTAAAGAAAAATTGTAATCATGCATCCACCAAAGATATAATTGCAAGTATGTTTTCACACAACCCCTGTATGAAACAAATCCATTTCTTTATCAATAACTAAGAAAATGTAAATTTTTGAAAATTTCAGTACAAAGCAAATGGGATCAGGCCTTGAAAGTTGGCTGTTTGTGTTTCATTGATTACAATTTCAAAACATCATAACCTTTGTATGTTTAAGTGAAATTTGCTCAAACTTTCACTAATCTTGTTTCTCTCATTTTCCAGCTGTTATGAAAACCAGCCACATATATCAGGAAGGACTTCCCCTTTAAAATACCTCTGTCTCGTGATGTGTTGTTTTGTCTGTTTTTGTCAGCAAATGTACTTGATGAGATCACTAATTTAAAAAATTTATTGTTTAGAGTTTAAAAACTTTAAATATAAGAAAGGTAGACTTATATGTGTAATTTTTTTACAATGTGCAACTCTAATGAATGAAATATGATTGTTTGAGTTAATGAGAATGATTATGGTGTGTTTCTTGTATTGTATGTTTGTTATATTTCTTGAAACAGATGAAACTTTTAATACATCATCTGTCTTTATGCTCCAATATGATACAGCTTTGTTGTCTGAGTGTCTCACCCATGAACTGATGTAACTTGCTCGCCAAATATACACCTTTTTTCAGTAAACAACCCAAACCTTAGGTGCTGTTGATTGCGTCTGTAGTCCCCCAAAAGTATTTTCTGACATTGAATTCTGCCTAGACTGGTGAAAATATACAGTGCTCCTCACTACCCTTTTTTCATAGGGGGTTCCGGATTGCTAGTTGATTGAACACTTCAATGATTATCTGCTATGGATGGAAATCCTAGTCTGCCATTGGACGTACACATTTTACATCAACATGTGACAAAGATGGCTGTGGTAGACCATTAAGTTAGTCCACCAAAGCAGATAGAGATTTGAGTTTTACAACTCTGTGTTCTAACATGATGTTCTATCAAGTATCTTTTTTTCCTTGCTCCTACTTGCAGGGGCCACCTGGTGAAACTACTTTTGGACTGAAAGGAATCAAAGGAGAACCTGGAAGACTTGGCAGAGATGGATACCCTGTAAGTACTTTCTTTGGCTGAAGTTCTTCAAAGCGGAATGAGTTGGAAGAATATTTTGGTGAATGCCTAGCCCTCTTTTTCAAAAGTTTAAGCCCTCAGTTGGATGTTTCTGATGGCTGTTTATTCCACCATGTTGCCACTTTGCCAACATGGAGAAATACTAGAGAAATTTAGGCAATGAGTTTCAATATCCCCAGTATCAGGGATTCTACAACACATGCGATGGTTTCAATTGCTCTACGGACAAATTCCTTCAAAATTATCTCCTAACTTCATCACTGGACCAAACACACCAAAGCCTAACCCTACACCTAATCTATTACCCAAGTGGAAACCAGACCCTAGACCTTTGATAAGGTATGGCTGAAGAAAATGTCTATGTAGCAAATGTTTGATCATGTTGACAGAGCCTGAAGAATCCCACCGCTGCCACCAACTTAGAAAATGTTAAACCTAGAACTTGAAATCAATTTGTATGTGCATATAACAGGTCAAACCAGTGAATTTAACATCATATTAGAAAGGAATATTAATTCCATTTTCTTTTCATTTATTATCTCATATAATGTATGATCTGTCTTTGTTATGATTTTGATGTAGGGAACACCTGGAGATCCTGGACCAACTGGACCTAAAGGAATCTATGGAGATCCAGGTCTATTAGTAAGTATTTCTATTTCCCCTTCATGAAACCACTACCCAGCCATTCCATCCATCATTACTGCTAGAGTAATGATTGAGTGAAAGAGAAACACAATAATTAAGATTGCATCATTTGTATCATATTTTCAATCACTGATTTGAAAGCAATATAAAGCTCTTTGATTGTTGTGAATACTGTATTTAGATATATGATGGTAAATCTAGGTTTGCATGTGCGAAAGGGATGTGTAATGTAGTTGTATGTTGAAAAAGACAAAGGAAAGAGGAGGAATGATGGGGTAGAAGGATAAGGTAGTGAGAGGGAGATGAGAGATGAGGGATGAAAGGGATAGAGAAAAGAAAAGAAAACATTAAAAGAGGAAGAGAGACTGAGAGAGGAAGACAGATGGGATGAGATCTTGATAAGTTAAGAGATATATAGAGGGAATACTAGAATAGCAATAAATGGGGAATGAAGAGAGCGAGAGAAAGGAAAGAAGAAAATGGAAGTAAGAGGAAGATAGAGGAAAACAGATGAGGATTTGATTAGAGCTGTAGAGAGAAAACTATTTGAGCAATGAGATGGGGAATGAAAGAGAAAGGAAAGATTAAGAAGAAAGGAGAAAGGAGAGGAAGAGAGAGTAGAAGACAGATGGGATGAGAGCTGTGAGAGGTTAAGAGATCTGTGGAGAGAAAACTATATATGACCTGCACCTAATCATGTCAGATTCCAAACATTCCTCCAAATTGAAGTACCATATGTGCCATATTTATCCATGTAATGCGATTATTGAGGTGAAGAGTATAGCACATGATTGCTTGCATGCTATTACACCATCCACATGTAGAGGCGGTCAGTTATGAAGGGTCATACATGTTATATATCACATCTCTGTACATAACCATCCAAATTAACTAGTTTTAAGTAGGTTTTCAGAGGGTTAATTCAGGGGGTCAGTTGAAGTATGGAATGGTCATCTATACTTCCAATGTTCTTTATCCTACAGTATCTCTGTATTTTTTGTGTAAAGATACTTCTGTATTAGATGTATTACATATTATGTTATTGCCTTGAGGGATACTCTATTGGAAAGTATGGTGTAGAAATATCCTTATTATCATTATTATAAAATCACCATTCTTTTTCAATAGTTTCATTTGTTAGGGTGTTCAGAGAAGAATTCTATTTTTCAAAAAGCGAGAAAGGTGTTTATTCTTAATTTAAAAGGGTTTCATCTGTTTGGAGCCAGAAGGTCATTAACTCCTATCATTTTACACAGAATTAACACCCTACAGGTACCAAACAGATGATATGAACTATTGAACTTCTTGCTCTGAATCGACAATATGAAATGGAAAGGAGGAATCGAATTAGTTTGAAAAAAATTAATCATTTTAAATTTCTTTTATACCCTACTTCAGAAAAAATGTGATCAGTTTGTCTATATTGGAATTTAATCCTGGTTACGATTATGATGAAATAAATTTTTCCCCTTGAAACTTAGGGTTCAAAAGGAGGAAGAGGTTTAAAAGGAGAACCTGGACAACCCGGAGTTCAGTACAGAGGTGGTAAAGGAGAAAAGGTAAGTCTTATTGGTACCAGTAAAACCAGTAAAACAATTTGTAATGAAAGAGCAAAATAATTATATATATATTAAGGCACTCAAGTATACTACGTAATATGTGAATATCATACTTGAATTTACGTGTCGTCAAGTAATTGGTACAGTGTATATTGGTGTTACCTATAGGGAAAATTCTTTGTTTGAAGTAACATTTTGCAGTTTAGGTCCTTGTGAAAGTGATTTGATTCCATCATTAAAGAAATAACCAGTAGTATATATTTTAATGTTTCAGGACTATTGGTTTAAAGGAAAATAGATTCTTACAAACGATCATTGATTTTTTTTTAATCCTAAGGAAAGTTTAACAGGTATAAGCACAAGAGACATGTTATTCAAAGCTTAGCTGATATGGCATGTTTCTACCTATATTTACTATATATACTTACTCTTTATATTTTTATATAGATAAATTTCAGTTATATATTCACTCTTATGCATGAATTGTTAGTACTTGATGATTAACAAACTATTTCATTTTCAAGAAGGATCTGAACAGTTGCTTTGTCTTTAAGTGAGTCCAGGTAATGCTATAACAACCAGTGACCTTGGAAGATGATTTATACTTATTCAAAAAATTGGTGACATATGGTTCTTGTAGGGATAAAAGTCCATCATAAATGAGAGACTATGAGAGGTCTTGTCCCTTTGAAAACTTAATAACTCAAGGAAAAAAAATCAAAATGAAAACTATCCTGCAGTTGCATATTAAGGGTTTCCTGGTTATGATAAAAGCCTTTTGACCTAACTTTAGCTATGTGATCTTGTACCCATTTTCTCCCATGTTCAATCCAATTTCTAGAGAGAAGAAGTAATTAAATGAACAATTTATTTCACCTTCATTAATGGTCCTACTGAGTTTAAGGTGAATACATCCATTTACATCATGCATTCTTGTGAGATGTGATTTCTTTGCAGCTGGGTGGATCGTCCACAAATGACACGACTTTGCTTTCCTATGCAGGGTGCTGAAGGAGTAGCTGGCCGCCCTGGTACACCGTGTAGTACTAGTACTGGGGGTGGTGAAACTGTCCTAATAGTAGGGGATCCCGGCCCACGGGGCATTAAGGTACTGCTACCGCTTGCGTAGCTAGATGCCTAGATAGTGTGAGCTTGAAATGAGTGGGCTTGCCCAAAGGATGAATGAGTGAATATGCACCAAAAGAAAACATGCATGTCATTTTGTTGTTGCACAATTTGTTTCTTCGATGATCGCTCTAGGGTAACGTAGGTACGCAAGGATTGCCGGGTGAGTCTTGTAGGGATCAGGCAGCAACAGGAAACGATACAACCATCGTCCAAGGACGTCCGGGTGAAAAGGGAGACCAGGTAACCCCTCTATACCACCAACACCTCCACCACCACCACTACCACCTCCACCGCCATCATCACCACCACCATCATCACCACCACCACCACCACCACCACCACCACCACCATCATCACCTTTCTCCATTCACACTCTGTGTTCATTCCTGCATGGTCTTTATCCAATCGTCATCTATGATGTGAGGAAGCCTCCAATTCTCTTTTCCTTTTTCAACACCCATCATGATAACCATACTGCTATAAGGCCAAGTGTCGAACAGTATTCCTTCACTCATCCTGTGTCCGTGATCTAAGGCATCTGCAATATCTACAGTTTTATTTTTGGTGATAACTTTCTCATCAGGATGTGAAGAAAATGTCCTATAACAGTAGTTTATTATCCTAATTCACTTTGTAGTAGGATTTTGTTAATACCCATTGAGTATAATTACTGTTGAGCTTTGCTCAATTAAGATGAAAAGTAATTCTTCACTGTCAAGATTCCAAAGTATTTGCCAGTTAGAGTTGATAAGAGTCAGTTGCCTTA
Source organism: Mesocentrotus franciscanus (assembly GCA_037976565.1). Taxonomy (NCBI): domain Eukaryota; kingdom Metazoa; phylum Echinodermata; class Echinoidea; order Camarodonta; family Strongylocentrotidae; genus Mesocentrotus; species Mesocentrotus franciscanus. The sequence goes on from CP137686.1 coordinate 13,397,723, forward strand.
TTTTGTAAAATACTTATTTCCTATTTCCCCTGTATTGTTTCTTTTGGAGTGGGGTTTCTTTAATATTCAGCTGTAACAACCTCTAATATAATAAGATATGTCTGTTGGTAGTTGATGTTTGGTTAATGTTTAGGGGGTCTTGTGAGTCTACTTTTATGAAAGAACTATGAGTTTTCACTACATTAACTGTTGATTGATCATGTTCTGTAGGTGATATCATGAGGAACATAAATAATGGACAAAACCGAAGGAAATTGATCAGTTCTAAGAATGTACAATTACTTTTTACATTTGTCAAGTATATCATTTTTCATTTAAGTTTGGGTCCATTTCGTGGTTCTCTATGGTTCAAAATTTATCTTTTTCTTGTTAAATAAGCTAGTAGCTGTCTTTATTATGATATTTTTTTCATTTTTAATTCATTTTTAAAAACAAAAATAGAGTCTTTAATCTGATTAGACTTTGTAGTTGGCAAATTAAGAATTATCTTTTAGTTCTCTTGTTAAAAAATCTATTGTGTACCATAGAGTAATAACTCAATGGGAATATCTTAATGTATAAAACAAAGATGTTAGGATATTAGAAGAAAATATTTTAGTTGCCTTAGTCTAAAACTGGTAGGACATAACATAGTACATTGTACATATGTGTATTTTTCAGTTTCATATCATAATGTCATAATGTCATTTTATTATGAAGTACATTATTTCTTTTACCATTCATTTACCATACTTTACATCTTTGTGAATACTTACATGTACCTACCATTGTGTTGTCTATATATTTTGTCATAGTGTCACTTTGTCATAATTCGTTGTAACGTCAATCACATGTATTATTGTTCATGCTGTGTGGTCTTTGTGTAACTGTGTCATATCGTATTATATTGTACATGTTTCATACATATTGATTTCTTACATTACATGTATATGATTTCCGATGAATTTAATACTTTGGATTTTGGGCCATAAGATACAAGTATCATTGCAGACAAAATAATCACTTCTTTTGTAGCCATTATATTTGGGCACAATACATATAAGAGTGTCTGTTTTTCATTAAAGATAAAGACCAGTTCTGGTCATGCGATTGCATTATGAAAGAAACGTTGTGGAATTGATCAGAAAAGGTTGATCATCTAGCATATAAGTACTGGTGTGTACTGCAAGGTTCTGGAATCATCAAAATGATAAGAAATTTGGCCCAGTCTTGGTAAAGTTACAAGCACTGTACACAGAAAGATGTATATGGGACTATGCGACACGTGCGCGATATCTATCCGGTCCAAATAGATATAATAATTTACCAAATATATCAATTAGTAGGCGGTTTCCCGGCAAAATTTGTATCATCACGTGTTAGTCAAAACATATTCTTTCACATGATTGGTAATGAGAGCTTCCATTTCATTTTTTGAGAGGGGGGCGTTTCCAAAACTGGTCTATACCTTTAAGATACCCAGTCAAAATGCGAAGCAGTAAGTATTGATAAGTGGTTTTCATCGAAATTTGTTCTCTTAATGTATCATCCTATGTTTGATTTTAAACTCAGACATACTCTCTTGCCAAAGTTAGAAAAACACACTACCGGTATTTACATACATGTATGATGTTTCAAATTTACATGTAATTGTGAAATCTACATTTACCGTGCGATTGTAGGCCAGTTAATAAGGTATTAATATGACTCAACACTACCATCCAGAGAAATACAATTGTTTTGTTTGTCAATCCAGTTGTACAATTTTCTTGTGCTGTATGTATTCACGAAAAAATAATGTAGAGATATTCTTAATTAGTTACATGCACTGTACTTGGGGAATTTAATGGAATGGAATTCATATAATTAAGTGTTTGGATACATGTACAAGTACTTTGTGTGATATTTATGTTTGGCTAATATGATTTCTTACATTGTTGTTTTCATATCATGTCATTTCTCTCCCAAATATTAATATTCATTTTATATACGTAATATTTGAGTTATTTATCTTACTATGTTAATTTTTCTCCTCTCTCTGTCCTTTAACAATTATTTGTGTTTTCTGTTTCATTATTTTCTGATTTGTTGCTATTTGTGATTTGCATTGATTCTGTGTTTTCTTGTGCTGTGTTTTAATTCTCATCTATTTTTATTTGATCACATATATTTCTTTAGTAACTCATCCCATTGGATATCTTAGTAATAGGGGGCCAGTTTCACAAAACCGTCATAAGTTGAAGTTCATGTACGTACAAAGAAACATATACGGTATAGAATGAACATGAGTTTCAATGAGATATCCACATACTTTGACTCATGATGGTTTTATAGTGAAACTAGCCCCTAATCACTTGGGAGCTGTTATGTAACATTTGGTGAACCCCTTTAACTTATAGTGGTGTACCCTGAAACTTGAATCAAAATTATGTCATTCTGAAAAATAATTTTGGTGTAAACTACCCGTACACTCATGGAAATTCCATATATGCAGTCAAATTATTAGAAACATCAAGACAGTTATCTAGTTGTTATGACTATCAAACCAAAAATGAAGCAGTTTTAAAACTTTCAAATCAGTAACTTCAAGCTCTGATGTTTGACTTTACATTCAGTCATCACTTTCATCTAGTTCAAATGGATTTTAAATGAAGTGTATCCACTATCCAATGTTTCTATTAAATTCTTAGTGGACTAAGAAAAACGGTAAGACAAAGAAAAATATCACACCAAGGTTCCCAAATGTTATCTATCAACTCCATTAGTTTTGTGTGTTGTATCCCATGGGCTCTAGAGATACAGACTGATATCATCTGTTGGGAGTCAGCAGATGATATGTTTTTTAAAAATAAAATAACATTATTTGGAACTTGAAAAATTCAAAACAGCAAATCATAGCTTACAGTAAGCCCTCCCCTGCTTGTCTGGCTACTCGTATTGTTTGTCAGTACAAATTTTTCTTGAATAATAAGCATTGGTATTAAAGATATTAGTTCAATTTGCAGTACTAAGGTCACATATCTTGCAATATGATAACTCATTTGTCTGTATCTCTGGAGGTTTCATGCAGTCATGGGTGTTATGCCCTGTAATCACTATGTCCATCGTACTGGCATTTGCATGTGTGTGGGTGTGGGTGTGAGTGCCTATTTCACTATTTGTGTGAGATTTCCATAACATCGTAATATACATGTGTGCATATATCTACACGTATCTTTCTCTAATAATGCCAGTTTGTCAATTGCGATAATTGATATGAATGTCATATGTCTGATTTTCCCAAATTATGATCTGATATTCATCGAAAAGAATTATTTGATACCATGAAATTGGAGATTTTAGTTCAAATTCTGTTGCATTTCTGAAAGCTTCAGAGAACTTAACTACTACATCATTATGAATTTTCGTTAGTACGAAATCCCTGATAAATATGTTAAATTTAATCAATTTCATACACTGAAACAAAGATTTTAGGAGGCAATCATAATGATTTTTCTCTATACATAATGTCACCTGAATAGTCTGAACTAATCATTTTGGAGTGCAGAAGAATAAAGTTTAGTTCTGAGCACTTTTGGCTGACCATTTTTCTCATGGTAACACGATGAAGCAAAAAAAAACTATTCTTGAACCCTTCCGGCTTGTAATATTTCTCTTATTAAGTTGCAAGTGTAAACATCAAAATAAAAAATAGACCTCCAGCTTGAAAATATTTGATTTTATGTGAAAATAAGATAATCAATTTTTTTCAGCCTCTTGGCTTTCAATAAATCTCATCATTGACTTGATTTTATTTAATTCTTTGTTTTACAGGAGAATATGGAGACAAAGGAGATAAGGGATTTATCGGAATGAAAGGAATGAAGGTTGGCCATTTTCTACTTCTTCCCTTTTCTAGATATAATGATAATGATAATGATGATAATGATACTACTACTTCTACTATTACTACTATTACTCACTACTTCTACTACTACTACTACTATTATTGCTACTACTACTGCTACTACTATTTTACATTATCAGACAGGAAAAGAAAGATGATTAAGTAGAGGATCTTAAAAGGGATCCAACTTGGTTTTCTTCCCCTTATTATGATTACTTTTCAAATGTAATTGATATATGCTTTACAACTGTTTGTATACTAAGAAAATCTTACTTTGTTTGCATTTGAATTTTCATTCATGCGAGTACATTCTATTTTGTTTTGATAATTGAAGAATGGAAGAAAAACATAATTTATGCCAGTTTTAGAAGAATAGTTGGTTTACTAGACCTTTGGAAAATTAAAAAATTTGATAGTTTTTGTACATTTTTTTTCTTCATATGCAGATTTTGCATCAGATCTCAAACAGTGGAAGTTACAATAAATATTGTGTCTTAGAAATCTCTCACGTTAAGCTTCCTAACATCTGTGAAGGGTGTGTTTGTAATTGCTGTAGTTATTTTCCAATTTCAGGGGCCAAAAGGACAGTATGGTCTAAAGGGAGAGAAAGGATTATCAGGCCCTCAAGGACCTAGGGTAAGTACAAATCATTTACCACGTGATGGGGTGGTCAGGTTGACACTCGGTTTTGGGGAGGTTTAGCTACTTGTAGGGTTGGAACAATGTTGGTACAAAGATGAAGAATAAAAAAAGCAATAAGATTGATACATGAAATTATATTTTGACATCTCTTTGGAAACTTGATTCATAAAATGACATTTCTGAAGGCTCTTTAGCTTTGAGTGATTTGTTGTTGAAAATTTGTTTCATTTAAATGATATTTTTTAAAGCCCTTAAGGGGTGGTACCAGAAGAGTTATGTAGCTGTCACAGATTTTGGAGTGTTTCTTTCCTTGATTCTTCCAGGGTAAAATTGGCAAAGATGGTACTCCAGGCAACCTAGGAATGAAGGGATCACCTGGGATACCGGGCAACCCTGGACCAACAGGATTCAATGGTCAACTGGTCAGTATGCAACTCTTACTCCATTACCTTACACTTACAGAATCAAAATTTTATTTGCTTTCTTTGCCCTCTCTGCATGGTCGTTCCTTTACCACATGTGTACTTTCTCACGAAACAATAGGCACCAATTGACAGGAGGATTCCTTTGTGCCACACTATGGCTTTGCAAAGTGACCAATTTCCGGTCTTGATAAGCTCTATGACAAATATTTTAACACAAGTAGAGATTAATCTTGCACTGGAAACAGTTGAATAGTCTGTGTGCCTTTTGTACATCTATCTGATGATGAATACAATATGGCACAGGGAAATTATTTATGCAGCATATAAAGCCTTAATTTACATTGAAGCTATAATCCAATGTGAAAATATTTTTGTTCATCAATTTATGACCGGTATTCTTGAAAGCGTTGTATGTCAAATCTAGCTTAACTTAGTCCAATGATTTATGGAGACCACATATCAGACCCCTCAGTTTTCTATAATTTACCATGTTATCATGGTGTATAACCAATAAACAAAACTGAACCGATCATGAGATAAATGAGAAAGTAATTTCATAATGACAAGTTTTTGTGTATACAAGTAGTTGCAGATTCATCATGGTGAGTACAAATTGAATACTTCAAAATTTTGTTTAATGAATATTATTTCATAAATAGACTACAACTGTACACATAGGCAAAGATTAATTCTGTCCTAAATTTAGGTGACTTTCACGAATACAGGCCCAAGTCTTAATTTGGCATTGAAAGGATTTTTTGTTGTTGAGAGAAATGTGCACTGAGGAAATGAACATTTCAAATTTTTTACTTTGTTATTTTCAGGGAGACAAGGGAGACAGAGGACCTAAAGGAAGAGTAGGTCCTCCTGGACCCCCGGTAAGTTATTTTATTATCTCTACTATTATCTTGACAATTATCTTTACCACTATCCCATTGTTATCCTGACTATTATCCTTTCTGTTATCCTAAACATTAGACTTCCTGCTTCCCTTATTACTGTCCTAGCTATTGTCCTTACTTTTATTCTTACTATTACGCTTATTTGCACCTTTACTATAATCCCTACAATTATGCACTATTACCCTCACTTTTATCTTGAATATTATCCTGACTATTGTCCTCAGTATTAACCTTACTATTATCCTTTCTGTTATCCTGTCTATCGTCCTTACTATTACCCTTTCTGTTTAATATCCTGTCTATTATCCTACATGTATTACTCTTTCTGTTATCGTGTCTATTGTCCTTGCTATAATCCGCACTACCATCTTTACCACCATCCTTACTATTTACCTTACTATTACTATTACTATTCATAACAATCAATGCTTATTATTCACTTGTTCCAGGGTCCCTCCGTACCCGTTAATGATAAAGGTACTAAAGGACTTCCAGGCCCTTCGGGACGTGATGGGTCTCCAGGACCTAGAGGATACCCAGGAGAGAAGGGAAGAACTGGTAAGTCTTTCACCAAGTCTTAACCTCCTCTACACCTTCCCAATCCCAGTCCAAAATATTAAGTTAGTGTTGAAAAACACAGTTTCCATGAGCAGTTTGTCATAATTCGCTGACACGTCTGGACTTGTTGGAAATACCATTAATGTGTGTGCAAGTCTCGCACACTGCAAATTGGATGTCCCACCAAGAAATTACTTGAGCATATCCCTTAATCTATCAGAGAGTCTTCGGTGAGGGAATTATATGATGATGAGCTTTCCTTATGGGCAGTTGCTGGAGGGTGCAGTGCATTTCTTAAGACCTGTTGGTTGTAAAAGGTCGCGTTTATCGACCAAATTTTTGCCTAGAATCAGCGTTTTCAAACGTCTTTCAGGCAAATTTTTAAGGCGATAAACGCAAAGCCCTATTTCAAACGTCTTTAGATATGGGCATATTGTAACGCCGAAAAAGGTGCGGTTTGAATGTGACATACAGCCAGAATCACGTTTCTGAGACACGATAAACGCAAAGCTGTTTTGAACCCCACATACAAATCGGACCTTCCCATATAGCTCTATGGACCTTCCCAGGCTAATCCGCTTCCAAGGTCAAACGGCGCAAAGCAGCTGGGCAGAGACAAGGCCTTTATTTTGAATCGTGAAGAGACGATAAACGCGACATCCCGAGAATCACGTTCGTATAGTGGGGTTCGATAGTGGGGTTCGATAGTGGGGTTCGATATGTACATATCTGATGGCAAGACCCGATAAACGCACCCAGAGTGAAAGCCACTGCTGGTGATTGATATTATTGTGTCAAATTCCCAATGGGAACCCCTTAAAAGGGACATCTTATCATTTTTATTATTATTATTATCTTCATCAGCACCAACAGCAACAGCATCATTATCATCATCATCATCATCATCATTACTGTTTTATTTAATTTCTTAATCTTAATTCAGGTTATGATGGTTTGGCTGGACAGCCTGGACCCCCTGGATCTGCAGGAGATAGAGGAGTTCCTGGACCTGTTGGCATCGGAGAGAAAGGAGAGCCAGGCAACCCAGGTGAGTACCCCTGATACATGTACAAGGTTATTTGCTTTGATGCTAAAAAAGCAGGTGTAAGCTTGTTAGTAAGCAGCCAGGGGACCGACGGCTTTTACGTCCTCTGTGAGGAACTTGGTAATGAGGATTAATGTCTTACCGAAAGCCACTATCACATGAACTTAGTTTTAAATCTGGGACCTCCCAGTTAGGAGACCATGACTTTACCACTGAGCCATGGAGCCTCCTCCATTGAAAATAACCGTGGACCCCTACAATGCTGTACCTGTAGGAATTCCTAGAGTACATCTAGGCTTTGTGTGTATTAAGCAAGCATTGGTGGATGGTAGATCTTACATGGAGAAAGGGGAAATATTTATTTAAATTCTTCATCTTCAATGGCTATACACCTGATGTAGAGTATAGTTGAAGACTCCCTGAATCAGGTAAGCTAGGAAATGAAATCCTACTTACCTGTGTATATTACATGTACAGTTAAACCTGCTTTAGTGCGCACCTGTATAAAAAGAACACCCGTCTATAAATACCACATGTTTTGTCTCCCTCAAGCAGTTTCCATTGATGTCTATATTAAAGGAACCTGTACATAAAGACCAATTTTCTTATGTCCCTTGAACAGTCTTTATATTCAGGTTTCACTGTATTACTATGAAAAAACACTCCGGATACACTTGCCTATCTTCTTCCTTCATACAGGTATCCCTGGCATGCCTGGACCTCAAGGGTTCCAGGGTTTACCAGGACGAGATGGACCTAAAGGAGACAAAGGTATGGCCGGACTGACCATTCAAGGTCTTCCTGGAATGGATGGACGTCCAGGACCAGATGGACCTGCTGGACTGCCTGGACAAGTTGGAGATTCTGGACCTCAAGGTAAGGCTTTTGAACATCGGCCGTTTTGTTTGATGACATTCGAAAGCAAATAAAACTGAGCCATGATCTGATAGGATAATGGCCTGTGAAGCCGAAAAAACCTCTTTATTTGATAGGTTACAGGTTTTTGAAGATCAGCAACTTTGTCTGATATAACATTTGAAGGCAAAAAAAGCACTCTTCTTCTTCTCGAGCCACTACGCCACAACGTTCACTCTTGATTAGTTTGTCCCAATCCAGTGTTGGATGCATTGCATCGCGCAGGGGGTCAGTGCTTTCAGATCTTTGGCTCAAGGGTCTGGTTGATCTGATAGGAAATGGGGTTTTGAATATCAGCCATTTTGATGGATGCCAGTTGAAAGCAAAACTTTTAACAATTGACTAATAGTACCATCCTCTGTAAAACTACTGAAACTCCATTATTGCTAGCAAAATACCATCACCCTACTTTAACTGGGCTATTTCACACCAGGTTTTTACTGCTCATATTTAAGCATTCTTTTTCACTACATATATTCGTTAGACCATTTGGAATAATAATACAACAAAAGAAATTGGAAGAGCCAGGTTATTCCTTACGTTATCTCTTGTTTTGATAATTTCTTATGTATGTCAATGTTTTTTAACTTATGTATTTTATTGTTTTTGTTGTTTTATTTCATTTCTAACTACAATTCAACTATTTTGACCCCAAAACAAACACCTAAACTTTAAACAAGACCAAATAACCAATGTTTTATCTCTTTTAGGTTTTTATGTTTTGTACACAAATCACAAAAATGAGCGATTTTCGGGCTGACATGCAAAGACAAAAGGTCACGTGACTTTGTAACTATACAGTATGTCCGATTTTCAAAAAAAATTGTTTTAAAAGATGCGTAAGACTAGAAAGAAAAAAGTCATGAAAGGAAAACTTTATATCTGCCGCGGTTCGGAGTAGTCGCTAAATTACTACGGGGTCAACCTATGTTAACTGGACAACCCCCAGTTAACATAGGTTTAAATGAAGTGAATCTTGATTTAAGTTAATATTAAATCTAAAGATATGATAAACTGAAGGAGATGTAATTGATTTTCAGATGATACAATCAATTTTAACTCTTTCTGGGTTTTGGATTAGGTTGAGGATTAGGGTTAGAGTAAGCGTTAGGCATATAGGGTCAGGGTTAGCATTAGGATAATCTGCAGTTGATCCTATAAAAGGCCCTATTAATTGTCATATCACTTTTCTTCTTGCAGGTATTATGGGACCACCTGGTGATGGTTTGCCTGGGGAAACTGGTCCTAAAGGACAATCTGGACGTGATGGCCCTCGAGGTATACCTGGTGATGTAGGAGATTCTGGACAACCAGGATTACCTGGACCAACAGGTAAGACTCCAAAACTCTATTCATATGGCACCTGAATATCTTTACAACACCCTCCAATCAATTGCAAGTCCTCCAATCAATCGCAAGTTTGCTGTCTCCTATCTCTTATGTTCATATAGTTGCGATTGATCACAACTGTTTATACGATGGGGCCCAGATCGTAACCTTTGCTCAAAAAGAGACAATTACGAACTAATTAATTATTCTCAAATGCAGACTCTGATCTACCCAAAGATGTTTTACAGTGGCTGCTTTGAAAACATCCAACAATATCTCACTTTCCGTCCTGTCCATTAACCTGTATTGCCTCTTTCGAAAGATCTCTTAAACATACTTCTTCCCTCAGTAACTTCTATGTCTACGTATTTTTGTTTCTCTTCACATTTTGTAGTTTTGTAATTACTCTGGTACTTTTTGTTTTTTAACACTCCTAACTGATTGATTATTGATGATTATTATTATTATGATTATTATTATTATTATTATTATTATTATTATTATTATCATTATTGTTATTTAATATTATTATTGTTGTTATTATTGTGTTATTATTATTATTGTATTATTATTTTATTATTATTTTATTATTATTATTATTATTGTTATTATTATTATTGTTATTATTATTTCATTATTATTATTATTATTATTATTATTATTATTATTATTATTATTATTGTTATTACTATTATTCTAAATCTTTACTAGCTTTGACTGACTAATGGACAAATGATGGATTGCCATATTCAACTTTTGTCATACATAGTGTGTACATTTCTAATACACTCAAAACAAACAACCCAGCAGTCTAGGGTTTTGGTCCTCGTGGAATGAAAAGTTCAACACAAACGCCCAACACAAACGCCCATATTCTTGAAAACGTTCAAAGTTAAGCCTGGGTTGATAAAGTCTACTCATCTATGAAGGCCATATGTAACATTTTAAGTTCTTTATATATTTCTACTATCATGTAGCAAACTGAATTATCAGACTTAATTTGGTCATGAAATAAAAATTATTTATTTCGTAATGATGAATTTTTTGTATTATCATGTACTCACAGAATTAATTTGATTTGTACATGATAAAAAATAAGTTGACTTTTAGCACTCCATACACCCGCAGACTAAATCTATGCACCAGTCATCAAGTTAGCTAGTGGCTTCAAGAATATGAGCCAAATATACCTAATTCCCAGTCAGCTGAAGAGAATTTGACTTAGTGATAGTTTTCATCGATAGTTGTGTTTAACCAAAGAAATTTAGACCTAGGTCTAGTCAAGTCTATACTGTAGTCTAAGGTTTTTTCATTGTAACATGACATTATAGGCCTAGTCTCCGTATCGGGATATACTGAATTAGTAGAATACCAGCTTAATGACCTTTTACCTTTGTACCCACAGGCAGCAAAGGAGAAGCCTGCGCTCCTTGCCGCTCTGGTGAGATAGGACCAAAAGGAGATCCAGGACTAAGTGGTGAGATAGGACAACCTGGTCAACCTGGCTTCAATGGCAATCCTGGACCAAGTGGACCTAAAGGAGACCGGGGTCTAAGAGGACTTACAGGACGAGACGGACAAGATGTAAGTTCTTGTTATATCCATGGCTTATCTAGAGAGATAATTGATAACCCTATATAGACTGGGGGGGGCTTAATAAGCCCCCTCCCTCTACATTTTTTCGCAATAATTTTTTAACGCAAAAACAATCTTGCGCTGAAATTTTATGACTTTTCTCCTTCGAGTCTTGCGCATCTTTTGAAACAAATTTTTCGAAAATCGGACCTACTGTTACAAAGTCATGTGACCTTTTGTCTTTGCATGTCAGCCCGAAAATCGCTCATTTTCGTGATTTGTGTACAAAACATATGGAAATATAATTTCTTCACTTCACTTGACATGCATGCAAATTTTTGCGGCGAGATCTTGGGGGGCCTAATAACCCCCCATGTTATGCAGTTTCAAAATAGCCTGGGCTATATAGGATTACTGGCTATTGTTCGCAATTGCACAATATTTACCAAAAATAAGATCATCCATGTTTACTTGGACTTAAGTGACAATGCAATCTCACAAAGGAAATGAACATGTTTCTTTCTTCTCTCCTACAGGGACCACAAGGGCCACAAGGTAGCACCGGCCGTCCTGGAAACAAAGGAGAACTTGGTCTGCAAGGAGAGGTGGGCTTTGTTGAACCAGGACCAAGGGGAATCATAGGGGACCCAGGACTGAAGGGAGACAATGGTCGGAAGGGAGAGCCAGGCCCACGATGTGAACCAGGCGCCGTCAGAATCGATGTAAGCTTAGAGTCAAGCTTTTAGGGTCCATCTGCACAGACGACCTGTCTGCAAAAATTTTAAGCTTAACTAGAGAATACCTCATCATGCATTAGTACAATGTATTAGGGTTATGGTTGGGTTGGGTAAGGGCGATGTAAGGGTTAGGGTAGGGATAGAGTTGGGACAGGGTCAGGGTTAAGCAATAGGGTTAGGATGAGCATTTAGATAAGGGGTTAAGTTTGGATTAGGGCTAGGGTTGGGTATGTTTAAGGTTAGGATCAGGGTTAGGACATAGGGTAAGTGTTAAGATAAGGATTAGAACTTGGATTAAGGCTAGGATTAGGATTAGGTTTAAGGTTCAGGTTCAGGTTAGGGTTATGCCCCAAGGTTGGGGTTAGGACTAAGATTAGCATTAGATTTATGATCAGAATTACATTTTTTGCTAACTGAAAACCAAAGTAATCAGATTGAAAGAATCCAAAAACGAGCGTGCCGCCTTGTGCTTGGACCGCACTACTGTACTTACCAACATGCTCTTAAAGAATTGGGATTACCCACTCCCAATGAAAGGCAAGAGAAACAAGCATTGAGTCTGGGTAAAAGATTGACCAGCCCATCACCAAACTTTCACCATTGGCTTTCTCCCTTGCGATCAACTTTACATTGTTGATCATTGCGAAATAGCCAAACCTATTCCGAAGTCTTTTGTATAACGTACAGAGCTACAAAAGAAGTGCTCTCCTATATACGTCATCAGGCACTTGAATGTAAATTTTAATTAAAAGGGGGATCCATAAATAAATCTGTTGTGCAGTATACTTAGGTAAAACTACCAGCAAAATCCCATTATTGTCCTTGGTTTAATGCGTTTATCTCGTCATTTTTGTCAATTATTTAGTGTTAATTAGAATATACAATATGTACAATTTTACACACCATTCAAGCCCTGCAAAATAATTTGATACAATTTATTGACCAATTTGACGGCTTGTAATTATGTTTAGGTTTAGGATCAGGATTAGTCCCTAAGATCAGGGTTAGTGTGAGGGTTACTTGTGTAGTTGTGTATTCTACAGTAGATCCAAACCATGTTTTTTTGTTTTTTCTTGACTAGTGCATCAAAGTAAAATTAGCACATGAAAGCCACCTGCACTTAGGAGACTGCTTTTCTTGAATCCATTGAGCAGCCTTAATTTCCACAAAGTTTTCACTTGACATTGACTTTTGGTGGCCTTTGAGAGTATCCTCAACAATGCACTTGCAATGCATGTAGATCCTATCTCTGTCTTTGAGTTTTCAATACCTTCTGTATTGCTTGCCTCAAAAGAGTCCATGCAAAAAATGCCAAAGCAATAATGGTACAAAGCTATTGAATGTAGAAGATGGTATGGTGAGGAATCAGGGGCCCGTTTCATAAAACTTGTTATCTATAACAAATGCTGAATTTCTATGACAAATTTGCCCTCAGCCAATCAGATGCCATGATTTCAGTAGCTTATAACAGTAGCTTGTAACTTGTTATTGATAACAAGTTTTATGAAACAGGGCCCTGAACGTAACACTTCTTTTCATTTGATGATGTGTGATATCAGGGTGAAAAGGGGGTTCAGGGGCCGATAGGTCCCCCAGGCCGCGATGGAAGTCCAGGATTCCAGGGACAAAAAGGAGACCGTGGACCCCCAGGAGATAGCCTCCGTGGAAATAATGGAGAAAAGGGAGACCAAGGACCACGAGGAGAGCGTGGAATTTACGGATCCCCAGGTAAATCTAATTTTTTTTAAAGATGGGTAAATTAAGGGCTGGTGTGAGGTTGATTTGCTTTGATATCATTGGATTTCAGAATCTCTTTACGTACATATTTGTTCCATCAATACGAGAGTCATGCATAAATTAACTAAGAAATACAGGTATCTCCAGTGATGGTTGTTATTTATATGTGGTACCCGTATACATAAAACGTAGAGGAACCTATTTAAAGCTGAGTTTGCTGAGTTAGGTCCGTGTTTAGCTTGGAAAAAAGAATGGGTGGAAAGAACATGAGAAGATAGGTGAAAAGGAAAAATAGCTCACTAGAGTCCAGTGCATGAAAGGGATGATAACATACGTGGCTTGCTTACTGATGAAGGTATAAACATAGATGAGATGTTATTTGTCTATGTGGATTTTTGTTAGTAACAGTTTTAAAAATAATGTTTATTCTGATCAAGACATTTTCATTTTGATGTATAATTTGCTCAACCAATTCTCATCATCATTTCTTCGAGTTTTGGTGTCGCCATACAGCTAGGACACCACAGTCATCTTTTTCTGTTCAAAATGCACATTTATATTTTTGTTTTTATCAGCCTGTATACCTTATTCTAGACATGATTGTAATTGATATATTTCCTTCCTTTAATGAAACTTTAAATAACTTTATTGAACCATATGTACACTGTGTGTAATTTCGTCACAGTTCTTTCATTTTTGTCTCGCCTGCGTAGCAAAAAGCGAGACATAGGCGCCGCTTTTCCGGTGACGGCGGCGACGGCGTCAACATCAAAACTTAACCTAAGGTTAAGTTTTTGAATTGTTAATATAATTTTGAAAGTATAAGGTCCTATTAAATGAAACTTGGACTAAAGGGTTATCAAGTATCCCCAATCATGTGAGGAAAATTTCAGGTCACAAAGTCAAGGTCAAAGGTCATTTCAGGTCAACAAACTTAGACTATGTTGTGGCATCATCATCAAAAACTTAACCTGAGGTTAAGTTTTTGAATTTGTAATATAATTTTGAAAGTATAAGTTCTTATTCAATGAAACTTAGACTAAAGGGTTATCAAGTATCCCCAATCATGTGAGTAGAATTTCAGCCCACTAGGTCAAGGTCAAAGGTCATTTCAGGTCAACAAACTTAACTATGTTGTGGCATCAGGCTAAGATTTTTTAATTGTTATCATAATTTTGAAAGTATACATTCCTATTCCATGTAACTTGAACATAAGGGTTATCAAGTATCACCAATCATGTTATTAGTCTTTTAGGTGACAAAGTAAAGGTCAAATGTCATTTCAGGTCTGGAAACTTAGACTTTGTTGTGGCATCAACATCAAGATTTTGAAATTTTAGCATAATTTCAAAAGTGTTTGTTCAAATTCCATGAAACTTGTACCCAAGGGCTATCAAGTATCACTAATCATGTGACACAAATTCCAGGTCACAAAGTCAAGGTCAAAGGTCATTTTAGGTCAGTAGACTTGGATTATGTTATCAAAATTTAATATGAGAATTAATAAATAAATTGTTGTTATTTTTTCATATTTCATGAAAGTAAATATTCCCATGAATATTCTAATAGTAATTTTAGTATTCGATCCCAGGCCTAGTATGTACATGATCAGTTACAGCTAGGTGACAATATTGATGTTTGGATAATATATATTGGAGTATATCTCATAATAATGTTCTCATTATGCTAATGAGACGTGATGTGATGTAGATGGGTTCTACCTTCCAATTGTTTTTACACAAAGTGCTGAAAAATCCTCTTTTCTTAAAAAGTTTATTAGATAACTTTATTTGTAAATTACTGACAAGCATTGAAACATTTGTAGTCTTACCCATACACTAAATCTCATTATATTGTATTCTTATGATACAGTAAATAATTATTCTGATGATTCGTAATCAATATTCACTTCAAAATGCTTATTATATTCAGAGGATTTCATTTTCGGGGGTCTGCAAATGGGCCACCCCGCCTATAAAAATAATGTCCCAACCTCAACTTTTCATCATATCGAATTGCGTAATGCCGAATTGCGTAATGCAGGCAAGACCGCCGAGAGCGTTTCACTTGTTATTTTATTTTTCTTATACTCGATGATTACAATTGTTTAATTTGTGATTTTATCTCCCATTAACCTTGAACACACATGAATATTATCATTGGTATTTTTGTATGTTTACATCAATAAACCTTTGATTGATTTTAATTGAATTGATTTATTTCATTGAATATTTGCAGGAGACAAAGGTGAAGTTGTTTACTATGAGACTGGAGAACAAGGACCTAAAGGCGAGCCTGGTAACCCTGGTACTTCTGGACCTCCAGGACCAGCTGGGCCTACTGGTAAGTACAGTACTTTGCTCTTGTATCATGAAACCCTTGTAAGTACTAGTTAGCCGACATGAAATGCATTTTAATTCTAATCCACACCTTTCTAAATCCGAGTCTGAATCTGAAGTAATACGGCTCAAAACTTCTGGGGGGTGTTTCACAAAGACTAAGATAGACTTTAAGTTGGACTTAAGTATAACAGGCCGTTCGTGCCATTGTTTGCTCTCACCATTATGATCTTTAGATAATATTTTTTCCTTCAATAATGAATTATCAAAAAATGTATGTTTTGTAGATTTTTTATCAGGATTTGTACGTCCCTTGAGAGACCAATGCCAGTAAATAATGATAGCAAACAATGGCATGAACGGCCTGCTATACTTAAGTCCAACTTAAAGTCGATCTTAGTCTTTGTGAAACACCCCCCTGGTGCAGTAAAACAATTTGGACTGGGTGTGCGCAGAAAGTATTAATATAATACTATTGAAAATACTGCTGCATATGAGCCTTGAATACATTGGATGTAGAATGTTAATTATGGATGATGGTAAAAAGTTTCAGTCTGTAAATGTTTTTGGAAGGAATGAATATTTGAAAGAATCTTTTATTGAACTAATCCAATATGAGACTTGTTGCGTGATCTCCTGGCTGAATGAGAAACAGGGTAGTAGCTAGGCCTACATAGGATTTTGGTGAACTTGTTCTTGTGATGGTTTCGTTAAATGCTGCCATGAACTTTATGAACCCATTGCCTTTATGAACGAGATGGTTCTTGTAATACGTAATCTGATGCAATCTGATACAAACACCTCATTCAGATATGATGCGGAAATGAAGGTGGTATAATGATGTAACTACACTTTAGTCGGGTGTACAAAGTTCATTGAACATGCAGGTTCATCTGATTCGGTAGAAACATTGAAAATTAGTTATTTCTTCACAATGAGTGGAAAAATTACATGAAACAAAGGATAACAAGAAATTCTTCAGTTGCTACCTGAGCAACCGGGAAAGGGCTTTTAAGTTTCCTTGCAGGAGTTTAGATGGCCAATGACACCTGGGCAACTACCAGTTTCAAGGCCAATCAGTGGAAAAATTACCTGTTTTAGTAACCGTTTGCTGGCCATGCTGCAGGCTATATCCAAGCTGACCATATCATCGTACTGCACAGTGCCTTTGATCAGGAGTGTTTCTCCAACCCTATTTGAGTTTGAGTTAGGCAAAATATGGTGCTGTTGCTAAGTTGGGTAAGCAAAAAAAGAAAAGAATATATGCCATGTTGTGACCTACTGAAACCAATTTGGCCAAACTCTGTATAGATTGATCTGGTGCTGCACCAGCAATGGTGCCAGCTACGCCAGAGGCATACCAAACCAGGTAAATTTTCCATTGATTGTGAAGGAAAAACTAATTTTCAAAGCCTACAAAGTTACTTATAAGTAAGGAGGATCCGGACTGACTAAAATGCTAAGATTACTGTTAAATTGTGATCTGATCTACAGGAAATCAGGGACCTAAGGGTGAACAAGGACAGGATGGATACCAAGGTGAGAAGGGCTCCCAAGGACAATCAGGACCTCCAGGAAACTCCATTCCCGGTTCTCCAGGAGAGAAAGGTGCCCAAGGAATCCCAGGAGACAGAGGACAACCTGGTCAACCTGGACCAACCGGACCACTAGGTAACCCTGGAATCCCTGGAGCTATCGGCGAGAAGGTGAGTAACCCCACATTAAAAAGTGCTATGAGAGATTATTAGCATTTTGTATTGACTGGATGGTTAGTTGTCTAGATTTAACTCTTTCAGACGACTTTAGATCTGTGGACTTTGTGGTGATGGTGATTATCAAAGGTTTTTTTGATATTCATCAACATGTATTACACAAATTATACCTATCATATGTTGTACCAGCATTTTTATTCATATGATTATCCACCAATTATCCAACTTACAAAGCACACAGGACAAGTTGCCTTTAAAACCCCTTCCACACTAAAACAAAAATAATTGTTGGAGATTACGCTTTCGGTTGTACTGCACCAAAGCTTTGAAATAACCTTCCTCTAGACATAAGGAAAGGCCCATCTTGTAGAGCGTAGAGTTTGATGTTTGATCCGTGGTCGACAATGTTGTGGGGTCAACCTTGTGTGATGTGACAGGCAATGATACAAGTGCCTTGAATAATCTCTTGTCCAGGGAGACTTTGGATCTCAAGGAAATCCAGGTGGACAGGGACTGCGTGGCTTAACAGGACAACCAGGTCAACCAGGTATCGGAGGAGAAAGGGGCAACATTGGTGACCCGGGAACAAGAGGGCGAGATGGTATCCCTGGACAAGCAGGAGGAAAGGGTAAGCAAATCGATTTTCTCTCTCATTTTGTAAAGTTTTTGCATGTCAACCCCCCCCCCCAACAAAAAAATTTAAAAATAAAATATATTTAAAAAATAATTTGTTAGATTAAAAAAATCCAAGAACTCCTCAATCCTCAATTTAAGATGATTAATGAATAACTGTAATTCCGAAAGTACTTGTGTTATTATTATTACATCAATCACTAAATACAACACGTTACAGTGCACACTCTCCGCTCCCTGGGAGCATTCCAGTTAGTCTCCTTTTTTATGGGCATGCACATGCTAATCCAAATACATTCATCTTCACATCCTACTGGAACCGACGATCTTTGCATTCCCAGTCAAGTGATTAACCCACTGGACTTCAATATCTCTGTGTGTACCTTCATAGGTGTACGTATCATTTTTACTAATGGCCTCACTGATGTAATATATCTGTAACTACTGGAATACCTTCTTGTTTCATTTTACAGGTGAAACTGGACCGGGTGGACTACCTGGTGGTCCAGGAATCAAAGGAGAACCTGGTCTATCTATCCCTGGTAATGATGGATCCAGCGGAACCCCAGGAAGAGATGGACCCCCAGGTTGGGACAAAACTTTCCCATGTTTTTCTGAAATTCATTTTATTTATTTCACTGTGTTTGAAAATTGTATTATATTCGTTAATGAAAAGGGATATAAGGGATTACGAAAGCCATTGGCTTTTAGCTAGGTATAGATTTTCAATAATTGCACTGTGCACTGATTATGACTGCTTGAGCTATAGCTACGGTGATAATATCCTACTTCTGTGGAAGTGCTTAAGAGCATTATTTACCATAATGTAATAGGTGCTATACAAGAACGGGTTAATATTATTATTATCATTATCTACAAAGCAAAAACCGAGTCATGTAATCATTTTCAAAACATTTTTAGCTATGGATAGAAATGAAGAAAACTGAACAGGAGTAGGAGAGGAGACGAGAGAGATTTGGCATTTTTACAAATAGTACTTGAAATTTGATTTTTCAGTGATTTATTTTTCAATTCTGAACTAAAGCATTAATGTAATAAGGTTCAAACAATTATGTTTTTTATTTGATTATGAGCAGGAGGCCCTGGAGAGCCTGGACCCTCAGGCCCACGTGGAGAACCTGGCACAGCAGCTCTCAGAGGAGACAAGGGATCACCAGGATTAAATGGTCAGAGCGGACCTCCAGGTCAACCTGGAGACAACGGAGCTCCTGGAAATGACGGAGATCCTGGACCATCCGGACAAATTGGTAAGAATGCTGTTGGTTCCAGGAACAGTGAAAATATGACAAATTTGTCCTATCAAGACATCAATCTGTTTGCCACACACATCCCAGTACCCCATCTTATTAACAGATGTGATCGATTCAAATTAATCGCAACTTGATATCAATTGCAACTCTCTGGACTAGAGAGATAGGAGTTTTTGAGTTTGCAGTTGAATGGAGGATTTATGATCAATCTAGATCGCAGAGCCCAAGCTATAGGGAAGCAAATGGGTACTGGGAGGAAGAATCTCAAATTTTGTACCACCAATCTGAGAACATTGGTGCTAAAGGTTCATTAGAATAAATCGTTGAGATGGGACCTGCAGCATGGATAACCAATTTTCTTCATCATGCCAGCAAACTGATTTGGAAACAATTTACATATCTGTAGCTACCATTATTGTTCAAAACTGATCAGCCCTATAAGCTCTTCTCATGAAAGTAGTTTATATTCATATATTCACGTATCCGTATTGAATGAAATTCTTGAAATCCCATCAGTTTTTGGTCTTGGTACAGTCCCAATACATGAATGCTTGTCTGTCAATTGCAGTTTACATTTATGTATTCAGCTTGCATCGTGAAGGAAATCTAACTCTTTATCCGCTATGTATAGAAACCCTAGACTGCCATATTGCTATGGAGTACGTTGTACATGCAGAATGTCAGAGTGACAAATGTCAACCGTGGCACTCTGCTGTTTGCTCCATTAGTCGACATAAGCAGGAAAAGAATTCATAAATCCAATCGATTTTGTTCTTTGTCCAGGTGTGAAAGGATCGCCCGGACCACTTGGACCTGGTGGATCACAAGGACCACCTGGAGAACCTGGACCGATTGGAGCACCTGGAGAAAAGGGTCAGTATAGCTTTCTCCGTCAATCTCTTTCTCCCCTTCTTTCTCTTCTTTGTTATTCTGGAAGTGTCATTAGACCTTTCTCTTTTTCTTTTCCTTAAATGGGCATTATACAGGTATAATCTCTTATTCTTCTTTCTCTTCATTTTTTTAAAGGGTCATTATACTTGCCTTCTTTTCAGCAATAAATCTCTTCTCTCTTCCCTCTTTCTAAAAGGTTTGTTGCACTTCTGTCCCCAACTCTCTCTCTCTCTTTCTCTTTCCCTCTCATCATTCATGCTATACATACCTCTATGTCCCCTAGGGGAGTCGTAGTCAAGTGGTATGACCATGGGTTTTGGGATGTAAAGGAGAGTTGGATCTCCAGAACAGCACAATCATCCCTTTCAATACATTGATATTTATTTTCCACTCTTAACTTAGATTTTAGATGGGTGCCTGTAGGATTTATTCTTTGAAATGCTCCGTGAATTGAGAGTAGCTGCCTTAGCTAAAACCAAAGTTGAAATAGTAGGCATAAAAAAGGAAGTTTTAAAGAAGTAGGTTTGCTGAATGTTAGACATTAGAACTCCATTTCATTTGTCATCACTTGATGATTTTGAATTGCCAATTTGCAGGGGAACGTGGTGGCATGGGAACGCCAGGATCACCAGGGCCCTCTGGTTCGCCAGGAGCTAAAGGAGAGCCAGGTCTCCCAGGACCACTGGGTGAGAAGGGATCCCGTGGATCAGGAGGTGTGTCAGGATCCAAAGGAGAATCAGGAACTCCAGGAAGACCAGGTAGGCCTAGTCATTATGGTGCTCAGACCTATTCTCTTGCGACAATAGGTCTTAAAATGCATTGTTCCGGTTGTGATTGGGTTTTAGGTTAGGTTTAGGGTTGGGCTTAGGGTTAGGTATAGTGTTTGGTCCAGGGTTGTCATTTAAAATTGAGTTAGTGTACAAAATTGATGCGGAACAATTGTCACCAGAGCATGTGTCATTATAAACCCCTGTCACGTTGCCTGGCTGCAGGGGCGGATCCAGCCGGCGGCGTGGGAGGGGGCCAGAGCCAGAGAGGGTGGCCCAATTCGTGAGAAAGCGGGAGGGGGTAAGGAGCACTATTTTTAAAAAAAATTTTGCTCGACGGAGGGAGGATAGTGACCACTATAATTATTATTTTTTTTACTCAACACCCTTTTTTTAAAACAAAAATATGTTTTTTAACCTTTTTTTATGCCTCCGCTACAAAGTAGCCGGAGGCATTATGTTTTCTGGTTGTCCGTCTATCGGTACGTACGTCCTGTTCTCGTGATCGCGTTATCTCAAGAACCGATTGATGGATTACCCCCAAACTTAGGTCATGTATCTATCTTGCAGAGCTAATGAACTGATTTTGATTTTGGGGTCATGAGGTCAAAGGTCACAGGGCTCATTATGTATGCAAAAATAGCTCGTGATCACACTATCATTAAAACCGATGGATGGATTACCATCAAACTCAGGCATGTATGTATCTGTTGTGGTACTATATGAACTACACCAGTAGTTCATTGATGTGCGTAATGAGGCCGTGATTGGCAGAGGAATACCCGAATAAAGCACTTTTAAGATGGCCACTTATACATGAACATTGTCTACAATAATCTCTTATTTATCCGTCCATCTGATCATTCAACAGTATCTTGCAGAGCTAATGAACTGATTAAAGCCCAAGTCCACTCCAAAAATAACTTACTTTCAATAGAACCAGAAAAATCATACAAACCAATCAAAAAAAGTTTGAGCAAAATCGGATAACTAATAAGAGCAAAATCGGATAACTAATAAGAAAGTTATGAATTTTTAATGACATGAAAAACTTCGAAAATCACTACACAAATTGGCAACTCACTCATGAGTCTGTGACGTATGGTCCTCACTATCCACTAATTATTTTCTTTATATTGATAATATAAATTTCCTATTTTCACCCTAAGAATCTTATTTCTTCACACCAGCATCCAAGTTAGATTGTTAGTAATATGTTTTTGTGTGGATGCACAAATAAAGAGTAATTTTGTCCAGTTAAATCATGAAAAATTGAATTTTGATAAACTATTTATATAAAAATCAATAATTATGAAATACAATATTCAGAAAATAGTAGTATCAATTCCTCAAAATTCATAAAGTTTTTGGGAAATGTCATGCACGCAATATGATACAAATCATATAACCTGGGCAAAGGCATGGGAAAATCAAGTTTTGGGGATAAAAGGAAATTAATGGGATTAAACTGTATAAAGCAATTGATAAGTTGTGAGGACATGACGTCACAAACTGATAACCATCTTGGCAATTTGTGTCGTGATTCTCATTGTTCCATAGTTTTACATACTTTTTCAAAAAATCATAACTTTCTTATTAGTTATCCGATTTTGCTTAAACTGTTTTTTGATTGGTTAGTCTGATTTTTCTGCTTTTATTGAAAGTAAGTTATTTTTGGAGTGGACTTGCCCTTTAAATTTTAGGGTCATGAGGTCAAAGGTCAAAGGTCGTGGGGCTTATTATTTATTAAAAAATAGCTTGTGATCGCATTATCTTGAGAACCAATAGACAGATTACCATCAAACTCAAGACATGTTTATGTATCTTGCAGAACCAATGAACTGATTAGGTTTTTGGGTCAAAGGTCAAAGGTCATTTTGAGTTAAAATTGAATCAATTGCAACTCTTTATAATATATGGCCCTGTAGTGCATTACAGATGTGGATTCATCTCTGGACTGTGAATCACATGTTTCTTGATTTGATTCCTGCTGATGTACAAGACAAGTCCTTTAGCAAGATATTAATTTACATGTGCCACTCTCCAATCAGGTGTTGTAAATGGGTACCTGGTAGGAATTTATTCCTGGAGTGCTTTCAGTGCCACAGGGCAGCTGGGCTACAGTCAGGGTAATGTAGTAATTTGCACAAAATAAGTGTAGCTTTATTTACATGTAATGTCATTTCCCATGCTTATTCATCTGTAATGTCCTTTTCACCCGTTGTAGGAAGTATTGGATCTCCTGGCTCCATTGGTCTACCAGGACTGAATGGTGTGAAGGGAGAACCAGGTACACCAGGGAACAGCGGCATACCAGGAGGAAGAGGAGCAAATGGAGAACCTGGACCTGCCGGATTCAAGGGATTCCAAGGTCTTCAAGGAGTAAAGGGAGATTTCGGTATCAAAGGACAAATGGGTACGTTACTAGGGTGTCAGTGTTAGGCTGTTACCTGACTTTAGGCACCTCTGTCCCAAACTTTTAGGCCTTCCTGTACAGGATGTTTAGAGATTTATTATCCTTTGGGTCTCATACCAGGCTAAAGCCTCTTTAACACATGATGTGATAAACCATTAAAAAACAAAACGAGAACAAACCTAAGAAAATTAGCTGTGTCACATGAGTGGTTATATCAGACTGGAGGTCAAGTTGATGTGTTGACACCAGATCTGTATATTGTAGGTCCACAATGAACAGCGCCCCCACCGGCAAGCCACGGCAGGCAAATTTTTCAGCTCGCCGGTCGACATCTTTCATGAAAGTTTAAACCCACCCAGCATCAATTGATTCTGACTGAAATTTGGCATGATTTGGCACAAATATCAATAAAAATTATAATTTTGTGCCAAAAAGTGATTGAAATAACCATGATATTGTTTATATAGGCCCATTAAAGGATTAGAAAAATTACCCCTGACCAAAGGTGTCTGAGTAGAGTCAAGAAGACATTTTTGGAGTCAGTGCAAAATTTTACACCAGATAAGATATTCAAACCTTCCCCAACAAAAATTCTGACTAATTCCCCTTATCTCCTAGGGTATATAATATATATATATATATAACAGAGCCACAGCTGACGATGTCAAAATTTCCCCATAATAAGGCACATTTATACTGTCAAAAACCTCATTTTTTTTTAAAATCCAGATTTTTTTCGCTACCATTTACACTTGCGCTGAGACATCACCGACTGAAAAGCTCAGTGATGTTTCGGCGTGTTTTGGTTGGTAATGCGCATGTGCGGTCTTCCGGCCTTTGATCCTGGCCCTGCCATTAAATTTGTGGCGCGCGCAATTTCCAGTCACAAAGTATGGACTACGGCTGCCGACTCAGTTTTTTCAAATACAATCTAAATCTAGTAACAACGGTATGGGAAAGGTAATGAAATCATTGTTGCTAAGAAGAATCATTAAAATTCGCAGATGCCGTGGTGAAACTTAACGTCGGGCTCGGTTTTTTAGGTACTTTATCAAGCGACAGCAAGAGCTCAGAATCATCATTCTTATCCTCCTACTTCTAGCAATCCAGAAGTGCCGAAAGTCACGTGACAAACATCACAATTTTTTTTCAGCTGCTACCGTTTACATTAATTCCCAAACATCACCAAACATCACACGGACATTAAAAAAAATCACACACTGGCTTGGAATGTTTCTGGCTTAATTTGGCATCTTTTCCGGTTTGGCGTATTTGCATAGCAACTTTCACCGAAAGATCGCGGTCAGGCCCTGGTTTGGCATCTTTTGGCATGTTTGGTTGCAAGTGTAAATGGCCCTACTGTATCATGTGAAATCGACCAAAACCTGGTGTCGCTGGAAATTGCACTGTGGATTGTGCATCGACTGTATCGGTACAAGCATATAACAGAGGAGTAATAAGTATTCTAACACTGGACTCAACATACTGTTATACTTGTACATAATACATGTAGAAGAAGTTATTTCCTTCTTCTACACAAACAACAGCCATGTGACTGGATCGAATTGGTACACATGTACTTCATTGTAATTGTTGATTTGGCTAACTTGTTGTGAAATTATTTCATTGTTTGATGTGATCAATAATATTTGTATTCCTTTTTGTAAAAGAATATATGTTAATGAGGAATGCACTGTGTTGAATTGAATACGATCTTATGTTTTTTTTTCTTTGTGCTTGAATCTGTAGGCTTCCCTGGACCTAAGGGAGACAGTGGACCAGATGGAATCCCCGGACAGAATGGAGAGAAAGGTTTCCCCGGAAGGAGTGGTATTCCTGGACTTCAAGGCCCTCCTGGTAACCCGGGAGAACCTGGAACCGATGTAAGAATTTGAAATTAAAAACTCTGAACTTTGAACTATTACCTGTAAGCTCTGAACTTTGAACTATTACCTGTAAGCCATGAGCTTTGAAATATAAAAGTTAAACTCTGGACATTAAAGATTTTTTAAATATTTTGATACGTGAGTAGACTTTTCACCTTGTAATTTTCCAAAGGGGATATAAGACTTTTATATTTACCTGAGACAATTTTTATGTCTAGACCTATGGTTCAGGCATGTTCCTCAGACCTTTACTAGCAAACTGAAGCTAGTCACCAGTTTTATGAATGACAGAATTAGATTCCATTTTGCTGATCATTGCATCATAAATGGAGACAATTACTGGTACATGTATGCACCCCCATCTTTGTTCATGTTGTTCAATGTCAGGCAGCAAACATTTTGATGGTTGGGTGGCTAACTTCAGTTTACCTGTGCCCATGTGAGGAAGATACATGGATCTGAACGATTGCTATTACTGTCCCAGGTAGATATTGTTTGGACATGTCATTGAACTAAATCCTACATTACCTTACTTTTGATTTTGTTGGTAGGGATCGAATGGAGGACCGGGATCGAAGGGAGAAAAGGGACAACCAGGAATTATCAGAGATCTGCCTTGCAGGCTGGAGAAAGGAGTCAAAGGAGATCCTGGACGAACTGGTCCTGAGGGTAGGTATAGCAGGAGAAAAAGGGGCAGACCAAGTATATTAAGACATGGATTGTTTGCGAGTTAGACTTTTGATCTCAATAAAGAATCAGCTAAAGCCTTCATTAGCTGAATGACCTCACTAGCCCTTTCTGATGTGACAGTAAACAAGCGAGCCATAGACATTCAAAAGTTTGTAAACAATGTATATTTGCCATTCTCCATCCAGGTTTAACCCTATCGGTTGCCTAGCTTGAAGTAATTCCTTGTATGCTTTTAGAACCTTTTGGCAGCTTTGCTTAATCTAGGGTAATATGTAATACTGTGAAGGCACTTGAGCGTTCCCCAGGATAGATATGTGCTTGATATAAATATACCCATAATAGCTGCTCTTATTTTTATATACTTTTTCATTATATGTATCGGTAGCAAGAGTAAATTTCTTTTATCCAATTGTTTTACTTCACAGGGTCAAAGGGAAACCCTGGTCTTCCTGGAGTCCCAGGTGAGCCAGGAGATGCAGGAATCCAAGGATCAGAGGGAAGACCAGGTCAACCAGGAACACCTGGACCACCTGGACCACCAGGACCAAATGGAGAACCTGGTCTAACAGGCAGGCCTGGAACACCAGGGGACCCAGGACCAAGGGGTGAGGATTGTTACCTATCCAAGACGATGATACTTGAAAACTGGATAAATCATGTACTATTTAATAAATAATAATATAATAATAATCATTTATAGTCCACTCCAAATTTTATTAAACCGAAAATGGAAATTCTTTGTGCCCAATTGATCGTGATTGATTTTGTTTTTATTTTGTTTTGTTTTGATTTTAATCAATATAATTTGCAGTTATTTCCGCGGGGGTTCATGAATCACTCATTGATTGCGAATTTAACAACACGCAAAAATATTACCAGCAAGTAATGTCAAAATCACTAAAGTAAGCCCCATCGCAAAGTGTCTGCATACTATAATACAAGCCGTTACTGGGTTATCGGTATGCGGCGCAGTTTGAGAACAAACTGATCGTAATTGTGCACTTTGGTCTCTATTATGTCGCCAGTTTATGTATAAATGCATGTGCATCGACCATTACTGATTTTCTATGTTTGTGTTTGTTACGTGCAGGTGAACGTGGTTCCTATGGAACCCCAGGAGAAGATGGTAGTCCAGGAGTTAAAGGTAATACAATGTATGCAAATAGATTTATGATGTGATAGTTAATGGATGGACAACAAGAGGAAGCTAGATACAAGGCAGGGGCGGATCCAGGATTTTCCAAATGGGGGGTGAAATGTACGAAATTGGAGAGCGATGCGGGAAGCCTTAATGGCGTGGAGTCCAGAAAATTTTGAACCTTAAGATGTTCTATGGTACATTCTCAGTGAGGCATTTTTGAATGCATAAACTGAACATTTATTTGAATATTTCTTAGCTTTTTCCTGCTATTTTGGGGGAAGGAAAAGGGGGGGGGGGGCATGTGCCCCACGCCCCTGGATCTGCCCCTGCAAGGAGACATGAATGAATAAATGATGATAAAAGAACAGATTGCAAGAAATAAGAGTGGACTGAGTAACACTTAATGATAACACTTTGTATTTGGGTATATGTGTATGATATAATAGATATGGTTTGACAAAGAGAGGAAAAATAGGAGGATAAATTAATGGATAAGTTGAGAGAAAAGAAGAAGTTAATTGAATTGATCAAGCAAAACA
This sequence comes from Mesocentrotus franciscanus, assembly GCA_037976565.1. Taxonomy (NCBI): domain Eukaryota; kingdom Metazoa; phylum Echinodermata; class Echinoidea; order Camarodonta; family Strongylocentrotidae; genus Mesocentrotus; species Mesocentrotus franciscanus. The sequence goes on from CP137686.1 coordinate 13,425,738, forward strand.
TAATTTATGTTTGGGAATAGGTGGATATGATATGATCTTATACAATGTAAGTTTATGAATGAACTAAGGGAGGAAAGATGGAAGTGAATGAATGGATGAGTTGGAAGAATGAATAGAAAGTAGGAAAAGTGAATTGAGCAACACTTAAAACCTTAACACTTTGTACTGCAAGCTCTACTTTCCCTTCACCAAGAATTTTAATTCTCTGGTATCACTTTATCCTTTTTTATCTTGTAGGAGACAATGGAGAACCTGGCCTCATGGGACTTCCAGGAGGACCAGGTCTTCCAGGACCAGGTGGGCCTCCAGGAGAACGTGGATTCCCAGGTGTTAGAGGAGAGAAGGGTATTCCTGGAACTCCTGGTATATCTGCTCTTGGCATCAAGGGAGAACCTGGTTTCCCTGGACTAAAGGGAGAGTCCGGTAAGAAGTGCTTTTATACATATTTTATTAAACTTTTTTTCTTTTTTACCAAGTTCTGTTAGAATTCTTGCCAAGCACATCAAATTTTCAAAGATTATATGCAAAGTTTAGCTACCAAATAGGTTTGCAAAGTATTCAATTCATTGCATAAAAGAATGTATTTATAAAAGTAGAGAGCAAGCTAGTACAAAAATCTTCTGATAACAATGTACTTAATACTATGTTGTCCGATACCCCTTTAGAACTCTCCTGTTTAATAGCTTTCTTCTACTCGCACCTTCTATAGGTCAACCTGGTCTAAATGGTGGACCTGGGTCAATCGGTCTACCAGGCATGAAGGGAACTAAAGGAGAAACAGGCCCTGTTGGTCCTAGCCGCCCGCTGCCCCCTGTCATCCCTGGTCCTAAGGGAGAGCCCGGTATTCCTGGAGCAAATGGAGACCGAGGAGATAAGGGAGACAGAGGAGAATCTGGTAGACCAGGATTCGAAGGAAGGCAAGGAGAACCAGGAGGCCCAGGTCTTAACGGCCAAATGGGAGATCCTGGACCTTCTGGGTTCCAGGGACTCAAAGGAAGCAAGGGAGAAGCAGGTAAGGCATTCACTTTACTCTTGCTTCGATATATCCAGGTGAAGTGAAAAGGCAATCATTACATTGTTGCTTCTCGTTACCCATGTGAAGTGAATAGGCATTCATGTTATTGATACTTTCTTTACCCAGGTGAAGTAAATTGGCATTTATACAATGCTACTTGCTTCTCCTATTCCAGGTGGCAAATTGAAATAAATGAACCTAGTTTATGATAATCAACCCCTCCCCCTGCATACAGATCCTGAATTTCTCTTAGTACCTTGTATATAACCTTTTCATCATACCAACTTTCTGTGCATTCCTGATATTTACACTGATGAGTTGAAAGATTCTGTATTTAAAGGCTAGTTTAAAAAAATGATGCCTTCCTTCTCTTGCAGGTCCAATTCCAAATGTCTTTGAAATGAAGGGTGTGAAGGGAGACCGTGGTGCGCCTGGTGCGCCTGGTCCTCAGGGTCCACCAGGACGAGATGGACGTCCAGGGCCTCCAGGACCACCGGGTTTGACAGGAGAGAAGGGTACACCTGGAGTACAGGGTAATCCTGGAGTAAGTGGTGTTCCTGGAGAGCCAGGACTAAAGGGAGAACAAGGTATGTTTGGAGAAACTGATCAATGGTTCTTTTTATTGGAAATTAGTTTTATTTACCTCTGATAGTGTCAATGTGTATGATTCAGACACTTTCCACAGACCCGTTGGGCCAAACTGGAGGTTTTAAGATCACCAGAGGATGCGGCTGTGGCAATTGCCATATTGTAAATGTCACGCATTTGGTATCCTCATGAATTTATCGGACAGCTTATCAAAGATTTCTTCAGGAAAAAACAAAAATACTACATTAAACAGAATGATGAAATACAAGACTAGTTAAGATTGCTAGACAACATGGAGATGAGAAGGCGAAGGAAAAATTGACATATTTTAACCCTGTTATCAAAGTGAAATTATAATATATATAGAGAGATAGGTTGGGGGAAATCATAGTAGGTTTCATAAATTATACCCTTTTTTCATGGGATACAAGGGTATGTCGTATTTGGTATGAAAAAATGTCTTATATGTGTCGACTTGTGAAACATTCTGAACACTGCAGCTTGCATGACATACTGTTGTATTCTCCTCACAGCAAATCAATTCTGGATGCTTCCTTGTATTTCACTCTCTCTAGACCATTCAATATTTATATGTAATTACATGATGTACCATTATTTGTACCAGGATTCCGTGGACAGAATGGTTTACCAGGAGACCCCGGTTTCCCAGGAACCAAGGGCGAGGCAGGTATCCCCGGTTCCTCCTCTGGATTCTTCATCACTCGTCACAGTCAGACCACCTCCATCCCGCAGTGTCCTCAGGGAACGGCCAAGATGTGGCACGGATACAGCTTGCTCTTTGTACAGGGTAATGAACGAGGCCATGGACAGGACCTGGGTAAGCATCAAGTTATTCCAGACCAAAGCAAATTATATACTGTAGCTGAAAGTATGCATTGACATAATCATTTCACAATTGGGTAGAATTTGACCCAAGTATTTTTTTGAATGACATCATTCATGCTTGGTATTAGCAACAAGGGTGTTATGCAGTGATGTGAACCCTGAGTTATGCCATTGTATATCTTAGCAAAATGAAACCTAGTTGAAATAAAATAGTCTAAAACTAGTAAAGTAAAAAATAGTAAAAGAAGAAAAGAAAAACAGCCCAGAAAAAATTTTTTTGGACTATTTTCAACACTGAATATATTTTATAGTTTCCATATTCCACCTTTACATTCTCTTACTTTCCAATTTCATTCTGAAAAGGAAGATTGAATCCATCTTGCTCTTGTTATGATTAAGTGGTCTATACAGGATTTTATTTTACAAGTGATATAGATGGGTTTAGGGTTGAGATCAGGTTAGGTTAAGAGCTGGGACTTAGGTTTAGGTGTAGCCTTTTGTAAGGGTTAAAATCAGCCATTTATCTTGTGTTTTATATTGACCTCGGATCAATTTTCGCCATATTATCTAAGCATGTAAAACAAATGTAAGCTTGATTTAAAAGATGCTTACCCATACTTGTTGTCTTCTCTCCATGTAGGCAAACCTGGCAGCTGCTTGAAGCGATTCAGCACTATGCCATTCCTCTTCTGCAACATCAACAACGTATGTCACGTGGCATCGCGAAACGACTACTCCTACTGGCTGTCGACCACGGAGCCGATGCCAATGAACATGGCTCCGATCAGAGGTGGTCAGCTCCAGCCTTTCATCAGCAGGTGTGTGGTGTGCGAGGCCCCAGCTCAGGTGCTGACAGTGCACAGCCAGACAGTCAATATTCCGGACTGCCCAGACAGATGGGGGGTCTTGTGGATCGGATACAGTTTTATGATGGTGAGTTCAGGCTTCTTTGTGGATGGCGCTTTTTTATGATTATAGGTGTAGGTCATTTTAATATTAAATTTTTACCTTGGCACTACAGTGCGACCAGACATCATGCCAAACTAGGATATTTGACAGGTGCAAGGTTAAACTTGATCACAATTAGAGAAGTCACTTGCTGATCGTTTACATTTAACGTAACGGGAAATAAGTTGGATTTGCTAAACTTTTGCAAAAAAGGATTAGGATTATGTTCCGACAGACAGATATAACTATAAAAGGGGCAGTTGACATTCAAATGATCATATGAAATTCTTAAAAACTTCTTGTACATGGAAGTTTCAACCTCCAAATGAATGTCAGTTACAAAATTACTCTGTGATTTTAGCATAATATTTTGTATGTTTCAATTTTGTTATTTTCTGCTACAGCACACGGGAGCTGGTGCTGAGGGATCAGGGCAGATGCTGTCCTCCCCAGGATCCTGTTTGGAAGACTTCCGCTCCTCACCTTTCATCGAATGCCACGGCGACGGCAAATGCAACTATTACGCCACCACGTACAGCTTCTGGTTGAGCACCATCACAGGCAACGCACAATTCACCATGCCGGAATCAGAGACACTCAAGGCCGGGTCACTGAGGACACGAGTCAGTAGATGTGCCGTATGCCTCAGAAATCAGTAAACCCTATTCAACCGCTAAACCCTCATAATATTCTTGGAAGACTGCTAGAAAGACAACTCATGCCTCTTGCCATTAATAACACACACCTATACGAAGATTGCAACAACAGAATCACATAGTTGTAGGTTAGGTAGAAAGTGAAGCATATTTATGAACTTGTACAGAAGTGTCTTCATATACTGCTCTCATATTCTATGCTTAGATCCACTGTCTTGTTCCCCCCGGCCCATGTTTGTGATGCAAGTAAAAGTATTTTACCATTTGTACAAATCCACAGTCTTCATCTAGTTTTTTAATAATCTAAAAGGCCTGTCTTGCCATTTTGAGCTTCCTTTATATTGAAGTATCAATAAAAAGGTGTGCTACCAAACCATCAGGTCACCTAGCGTCTTATCTGTGTGTGGTGTATAGCTGGCACCTAATTCTTCTCAAGTTTTTGTGTAAAATTCATTTATTTATAGGTAAGGGATAAGCATTTTTTATCTTTGTGTTTTGCTAACCCATGTGCATATTACTATGAAAACTAAGAACATACTATTTGTATCGGAGAGGTACATTTTGAACACCTATGCAACTCTGTTCTTGTTGCCTGCATGATTACTTTCAATATTTCATGTACTGGTTTTGTTAAAAATTGGATATGTTCACAAGATAAATTGTAGCAAGAAATTATTTTAGTTTTGTAGGACTGTTTGAAGGATGGCTGCCATTTTTATACATACTTAAATTGTATATTGTACAGTTATCATGTGGTCATTACAATATAGTTTTTTGTACAGCTTAGGGTTTGACTTAGAAATCAAATTGTGTGACTCCCTCTGGCAAAAGTAGTTGTATTTTACATTAAAAAAATGTCAGGATATAGCTGTGTGAAGTGCTAAAAACAGTGATATAAACATACTTGAGGTACAAATATTGTTTGTACTTTTTTTGGATGATATTTAGGAAAGCATCGCAACATATCATAAATTTGAGAATGTATTTATTTAGACTATTTCTGTAAACACAGTTTTCTTGCTTTGGTGATTTTGTTTCTTTATCAGCATCGATTGTTTAACAGTATCTGCTTCATAGCTAGTGTATTATACTTAGTGTCTCTCATATCTATTTCATCACTGTATACTATTTACTGAAGAAATCATGTTTTTCATTCAAGATGTCCAGAGTCATCTATATACAGAGTTTGGCCAAAGCCGTTCAAGTTAGACACTATATGGCGAATGTTGCTTTTGGGGCAAATACAACTAAAACCAAGTTGGTCCAACTCTTTGTACAGATGGCTCTGAGGTTGTCCATTCTTGCCAAGCAATTCATGTCATTTACCATTGTGCCTTCTGTGTTCTAAGATAGAACTCACTCAGATTTCACATTCAAATATGCTGCATATTGAAAGGTGCCATCATAACCAGTACCAATTCTCTTGTTACCCAGCTTAGGGGTGCACCAATGCCCGCGATAGAGATTGTATTCCGATACCGGCGCATAGCTCTTTGATGGTGGGAATTACAGGAAATATAAAGTGATCATGATTTTCAAGTGATATTTATGGAAGCTGCTGTGTTAAATGAGACATGCAGAATAATTATGCTGTGTATGGCTAAATATCAATATTTTCAGTTAGAAAGGTTACTGGTATTAGGGACCATAGATGTTGCAACTTCCAGAGCTTGCTTAACTCACGGTGGATGAAAGAATTGGGCATTGGTTACACAAAGCTGGCATCAGTGTGTGATGAACTTATCAAGTCAAATTAACAGGAATATACATGTATTGCTCCATAACATTTAGATAAGTAAGTCAAGTTAGCAAAAATGTATTTATCTTGCCCACTGCTTCATACTATTTATAAATAATCTTTTTGACAACTTCTAATTCATTTAATGAGATAGTTAGCACCATGAGCTGGTGAATGAGAAGGCAGACAGCACTATTTGCGATGTTCATACATGTTTTCTGGATGCAATTAAATGTGGGTTTCATGCTTTTTGCTGCCTTAAATTATTCAGTAAATTTCAGGGAATGCAAGGCTGCCAAACATGAACTATTGAACTATTACAAAAGGATTTAATTCCCAAATGTGAAACACATGAACAGTAAACATGTATGTTTTGTTAGGGTTGATTAATTATGCTAATTATGTGCTCCATCTTAATTATTTCATCTTTCTTTCAAAAGCAATACACCTTTTCCTATGACATCTTTGTACTTTCATGTAGCAAAATTATGCAAGGATAATTCAATAGTTTTACCATTCTATTTAAGACTGTCGAAATGGGAAAAGAGATCACATTTCAATTGCTTGTCTTATTCAGGCCTTATTCAAATTTTGTGTTTCTTCTCATGTACAACAACTACAACAGTATTTTATCTTGAATTGATCACTGGAATTCTGTTGTGTCTGTGAATTTTATACTGTGCTTAATGGAAGGACAAAGCAGCCTATAAATTACATGTAATAAGGTTTGAACACATTATTTTTTATTGTAAAAAGTGTATCTCTCAAAATGGTGCTATTAAAGATACAACTCCGAGTAATTAGCATTTTGTCTTGTAATTGTCTTTGTAGTGAGAATCTAAGGAACGTAGGCTGTGCATTATCATAATTTACCACATCGGTAAAAACACAAAACAGAAAACAAAACAAAATAATTCTCTTTTCATCAGCATCCGATTCCTCTGCATCATTGTAAGATGATAGACAAGTCCACCCTCCATAAAAATACATACAAGTGTAGTGTGAGACCCATAGACAATTTGTACTCCAGACGTATTTGAGACATGCATATGTTTAAAGCCCAAGTCCACTCCAGAAATAACTTACTTTCAATAGAACCAGAAAAATCAGACAAACCAATCAAAAAAAGTTTGAGCAAAATCGGATAATTAATAAGAAAGTTATGAATTTTTAAAGACATGAAAAACTTTGAAAATCACTACACAAATTGGCAACTCACTCATGACTCTGTGACGTATGGTCCTCACTATCCACTAATGATTTTCTTTATAATGATAATATAAATTTCCTATTTTCACCCTAAGAATCTTATTTCTTCACACCAGCATCCAAGTTAGATTGTTAGTAATATGTTTTTGTGTGGATGCACAAATAAAGAGTAATTTTTGTCCAGTTAAATCATGAAAATTGAATTTTGATAAACTATTTATATAAAAATCAATAATTATGAAATAAAATATTCAGAAAATAGTATCAATTCTTCAAAATTCATAAAAGTTTTTGGGAAATGTCATGCACGCAATATGATACAAATCATATAACCTGGGCAAAGGCATGGGGAAATCAAGTTTTGGAGGATAAAAAGGAAATTAATGGGATTAAACTATATAAACCTGCTTTAGTGAGGACATGTCTATAAAGACCACCTGTCTACAAAGACCTCATTTTTCGTTTCCCTTGAAAATAGTTTCTCATTGAAACATGTACTAAAGGAACCTGTCTACAAAGACCACCTGTCTACAAAGACCACTTTTTGTGTTTCCCTTGGGCGGTCGCTATAGACAGGTTTGACTGTATATCAAGCAATTGATAAGTTGTGAGGACATGACGTCACAAACTGATAACCATCTTGGCAATTTGTGTTGTGATTCTCATTGTTCCATTGTTTTACATACTTTATCAAAAATTCATAACTTTCTTATTAGTTATCTGATTTTGCTCAAACTTTTTTTGATTGGTTTGTCTGATTTTTCTGATTTTATTGAAAGTAAGTTATTTTTGGAGTGGACTTGCCCTTTAAGAATTAAACAGTAAAACAGAAAATTATTTCGTATCGGGAGGCACGGATCTGTGATGACTGATGAGTTGACTGCGTTGTATATATTTAGGTGGGTGTGTGTGCGTGCGCGTGCGTGTGTTTAGGCGCGTGTGTGGGTGTGTGTTACTAACAAGCTGCTTTTACCCTTATTATACAAATTTGCAGTATCTACTCATGTGAAGTAATATTTGAAGTATAATGGTATAGAACGCCAAACATTCAGTTGTATAAAGCATAATATATTGTGGTAATAGTTCTCTCCATTGCGCGAGTTGCTAATCAGAGGGGTGTGCGACTAACTGTATTTGTTAGCTGAAGTATACCATAGGTTTGATGGAGTGTTTCCGGAGTACGTGATGGTTAATTCCATTACACTCGTTCAAAAACATCACACTACGTACCACCCATCTGTCAGTCGGTCTGCCTCTGTCTTATCCCCCCTCTCTCTCTCTCTCTCTCTCTGTATGTCTGTCTGTCTGTCTCTCTCTGTCTCTCTGTCTCTCTCTGTCTTTCTCTCGAATTCTCACCTTGTCAGAGTAATAGCCTCGTGCCTTTCATCTATCACACAAACTTCTCCAGCAACAAAGTGCTTCGGGCTTTATTTCGTCAAAGATTTAGGGTTACTGGTTAGGGTTGAGAAGAAATTAAGATTCGATTAGGATTAGGTAAGCTTTGGATGCCGTGATCTGGCATTTTATTCTGGCGGGAATTCATCCTCGCTTTATTTCGTCAAAGATAAAGAGTAAGATTTGTTGTTAGGGTTTGGTAAAATTCGGTTTAATATACAGCGGTTGCACCAACGAGGTCGCCCAAAGACCGAACAGAAAACTACATTTATTTACCCACATGGCATGGATTCGGTCGGTTTTGGTGTCGGGTTTGCCATAAGACTGATGTGTTATTCCTAATAAAGCCCACCGCACACTATACGCAGTGGCGTACGCAGGATTTGTTCAAGGGGATGTTTAAACATCTTTAAATCGCGCCGACCGATATTACGCTCAGTGGGGCGGGGGTGGGGGTAGTAGTGAGCACTTTTTTGCCCCGAAAATTTGAAAATCGCGCCGGCCGATATTTCGCTTAGTGGGGTTTGGGCAGGGGCGGATCCAGCCGGCGGCAAGGAAGGGGCCCACTTCGTGCGAAAATTTGAAAATCGTGCCGGTCGATTTTGTGCTCAGTGGGGGTAGTGAAAAAAAAAAAAAAAATTGCCACCCCTTGGGCGCCAGGAGGGCCCAACTTCATTTTCTTTAAAAAGGGTGTTTTACCTGTTTTTTTCTAGGGAGGGCCGGGCCCCCTGGATCCGCCACTGGGTTTGGGGATAGTAGTGAGCACTTTTTTTTTTGCCCCCGAAAATTTGAAAATCGCGCCGATTGATATTTTTATTAGTAGGGGGAGGGGGGTTGTGAGCACTTTTTTTTAGGGGTAACACCTACCCACCCCTTCGTACGCGGCTGACTATACGATCCGACTACAATCTGATTTTTGAAGAATTTGCCATAGCATATTATATGGATATTTAAACTCGTAAAAATCCTGTTATTAGATATTCTGAAAAGTCGTATTAATAATACACTCTGACATTTCGAGGTATGGGACGCTTCTATGTGAGAGGGAATGCCATATCGGCTCCGAAGCATAGTGACTCCAGACCAGTAGTGCGATCCTCCACGATTTGAAGCCGATTCGGCTGAAATGACCTAAAATCCCGGTTGTTATAGTGCAGCTGTATGTGTATTCTTATTCTCATTTATAACCTAAATCAGGAAGATGATGATAGTGTAGATTTCAATATCTAATATAATCGTCTTTTCTTCAAAAATCGGATCGCTGGAGATCGAGTCGTATAGTGTGCGGTGGGCTTTATGCTACGGTCACAAAGGTCCGTACGAACGATAATTTCGTACGAATCTCCCTGTTTTTCCATTGTCTTCCCGAATTTCCATTGTCTGAAAATCGTTCGTACGGCGTTCGTAGCAGTTCGTAATGGCATTTGTGACCGAGGCTTTAGTCACACCGACAAGACCGACAAGACTGATACCGGACCGACAAGACAGACACAAAACCGACAAGAAAGTGCCGACAAGACCGACAAGGCCGATACCAGACCGAACGAAAATATTTCATTACGTCTATGGCCAAGAATCTGTCGGTTTTGAATTGAATTGAATTGAATTTATTCACCACTTTCATAAAAAATACAAAGTCAAAGAGTACAATAGAATATTTCTTGCAAACATTGATAAGCCAATAAAATGGAAAATACACTAAAGGAAATTACGAAGTGGTTGGGTCATTAAAAAAGTTACAGAAACTTATAGGTAGATGATACTAAAAATTTACACACAAAAAAAATGGACAAAGAAATAATACAATAGTACAATGGTAATTACACACATAAAAATTGCGGTTGTCAAATTCAAAGCTTTACGTGCATCAGGTGAAGTTTTAGATTATGCTTAAAATTGTTTAAAGATGCACACTGTTTAAGTTTTGGGGGTATTTTTTTCTTTATTTGGAGTCAATCTAAAGTCGGTTTGGCGGTGTGTTTGAGGCATTAGACTGTGTAGAATATTGACTGCGGAGCCATTGCATTGTCACTGCCACTGAAGCATGTGTTGTCGAACTCTTCGTTTATATATACCTGACGTTTTGTTACATAACCATGTTTTATTTATAATATTTCATTTGAATTATTTAAACTTTATTACAAAAATACATTTTGCATATACATGTACAGTGTATTTGACTTTTAATTTCAATTACAGATTTATAAAGTTATAATTTTTGCAAGATATTTATCTAAGTTAACAGTACTACATTTGCTTCCTTTTGGATGATAATAGTAATAATAATAATAATAACGACAACAACAACAATATTAATAATAATAATAATATATATACTTAGTCGATATTACCTAGCAATGCCATGTACCCACACGGGGTCACAAGAGACAATTTTAGAGTTATAATTACAATAATGTAGAGAATTATGAAAGAATTTAATATACGGGATATTTGGTGGATTTTATAACCGATTTAAGTCAGTGTACTAGATATTAAATTAATCCATGAGCACTATCAAGGCTAGATTTTATTTTAGTTTCAGATAATTATGTGGGCAATTTTTGAAATTCTAAAATAATTCCAGGTATTCAGTCAGATCGTTCTGTGGTTATACTAAGATTCAGATATTATGCTCGACCTTCAAGAGGCCCTGGATATTGAAAACTTAGTTGTCATTAATTTTCATAATGAAACAGATTCCATAATTCCGTTGGTGAAATCAAAGATTAATGATTTTATAGTCAATCATCAACATAGTCAACGCAATCCAAATATTCTCTGGGATTCCCTCAAATGTAAGATCGTTGGAATATGCATGAAATATGGGGCTAGGAGAAATAAAGGAAAAGAAGTCTCAGTTACTTAAGGGAATAGATGACATTAAGTTGAAAATTAGCCAGGATCCATTGAATTGTTTTTATATTGAACAGTTACATCACTTGAGTGACCGATTGGATAAAAGTTATGAGGATGAAACTAAAGGTCAGAAGGTTCGTTCTCGAATCCGCTTGGTTGAAGAAGGTGAGAAAAAAAGAGTTAAAAAAGGATCAACAAAATTATATTATTACTAATCAGTAATCACCCTGCTATTTTACAAGAAATTCATACATTTTATGAAGATTCATACCAGATCAGATACAAATGACATAGATTATTATTTCAACAAATTAGATATCCTTAGATTAGATGAAGATCTAAAACAAGTTTTTAGAAGAACCCATAACAAAAAGGAGCTGTATGATACGATTCTTTCAATTAAATATAATCAAACACCTGGGCTCGATGGATTGCCAGTAAAATTCTATATTGTGTTTTAGTCAGACTTTTCTGATATGGTATTTCTTACAATTATTCTATAGAGAATGGGCTTCTGTAACAATTGCAAAGAAACGGGGTCATCAATTTAATTCCAAAGAAAGATAAAGATGTCCTTTTCTCAAAAATTCAGATAGACCAATATCGTTGTTAACATTAGATTATAATTTCTTTGTTAAAACATTGGCAAACTGTTTGGAAATCATCTTGGGCTTCTTATTTATCTAGACCAATCAGGTTTCCTCATTCATTCTTTCATTATAAGATTATGCTAAATACACCATCTGAATCGGTGACTATTTTCATCTTATACTAAAATCTAATTGGTCACAATGCGACCTCAAAAATCATATTTGTTTATTTCTCGCTCCACTCGCTCGCAAATGAATCTTCATATCACACACAGCTGCGATGTATGATGTTGAATAAGTATCATGGACCACGTAAAAAGAAAATCTTGAAGATCATCCCTGATAATGTATTAATTACACTGTAGGGGTATACCATTGGCTAAAAGTTGTCTTTTCTGTATTTTTTTCTTAAGACAATGCCCTTTTTTGATGCTGCCCTCCCCCAAAAAAAAAAAAAAAAAAATTGAAAGACGCTCCGCTTGCCCTGGGTCAGGGTTATCAACGTGTTACTACTCTACAAGATGCCAATGGTGATGAGGATCAAGTACAAACAGGCATAGAGGCAGGCGGCGTGGGAACTGCTCCTTCTACATGGAAAACCAACGCCATACCCAGCTGAAAAATGAAAGAGAGATAAAAAACAATAACATTTGGTTTATCATGGAATTTTCATCAGGATAATATCAACTACTGATTTGTCAAGCATTAACAAGTACAACTCTTTCACTCGAACTGATCGTGGTGGTTCCAAAAGTCAAACTCAAGGCTCGTGCAGATATGACGTGGTAAACCGCCGCAAAAAACTACAACAAAACCGCTGCTTTTTTCTCTGCTCCCCGTGTAAAATGAAAAGCAACTGCGCGCAACAAAGGTCCCAACATTGGTGACATGAGAATAAATTGTCATTGTCATTGTCTTTGCTCTGTGTTATTTACAGAAATATGAAGCGGTTCGCGGCGGCATAGCTGAACGAGGCTTTATAAGTGTTAATCAGATGTAAAGTCTTATCGAAGTATCTTCAAGTCAAGTTAAGAATGATTTCCAATATTAATATTCAACATCTCCTCATAATTCTAGGGAAACTTTCTGTAACTGAAATCGAAAGAGGCATGAGAAAATTAATGATAAAAAAGCATCATCTCTTTTCCCGCTTTGGTATAAATAGACCAGTGTTTTACACACCGACCGATTTGGCAGTCCAGGGGCCCGTTTCATAAAACTTTTGACTTAATATGACAATGACAATTTGGTATCTATTAAAAAAAAATCTAATTACGACAATGGCAATAAATAAATATCAATCACAACTATAAACATGAGGTAAAGGGTACTGCAAACTTGCGATTGATGAGAGGACTTGTGATTCATTCGGATCAAGTGCCCCCCGTTTCATAAAACGTTACTGTTATAAGCTTCTTAACTAGTTGCATTTGATTGCATGGTTGAGAGCAAATTTGATATATGTGAAAGTTGATGAAAAAAGTTTTGGGGCCCAGGATTCCACTTATTTCATGTTTTTAAAGGCCTCTTGGCATATGAATCAAGCTTTATTGTTTTGGAATACCAAGGAGAAACCAGCATCTCCTTGGGAATACCACTTGCCGAGAGCCAGACTATTAAAAGTAGGCTGAACGTCCTTCTCGCTCTGAGCTATTGATTTAATCGTTATTGACTGACGAAAAATTCACAGGAGATAAGGATGGGTAGACTGAGATTGCATGATCATGTGGTTAAGAGAGGTGAAAGCCATTGTTTAAAAGAGCAATGAACTACGTACAGTCAAACCTGATTTAGTGACCACCTGTATAGAAAGACCACATGTCTACAAAGGCCACCATTTTTGTTTCCCTTCAAAATGGTTTCTCATTGAAACATGTACTAAAGGAACCTGTACATAAAGACCACTTTTCTTGTCTCCCTTGGGTGGTCATTATAGACAGGTTTCATTGTATCAGGTTGCCGGTTCAAAACCGTGGCAGACCTAGCTCGCAAGACCTGGAAGGAGACACTCGAAGAAGACATGAGAGCATCTCGCCTCATCCGGCGAATGAAGGCATGGAGAAACGCCATATAAGTGAAATGAAACGTCCAACCCTACATCATGGGAAACACGGGCACTAAACGATGATGATGCTGACTTACCGCGAAGTGGGTGTCATAGTGGCAATGCATCAGCCACCAGCCAGGATTATCGGCTCGGAACCTTGCTACCACATACCCTCCTACTGGTATCATGATGGTGTCTTTCCTTGGAGGGTTCTTCAGGTTACGGGAGATTTGTCCTGTAAACAGATATAGTTTAGATAGTAGAAATATTTTATATAGTCTTTAGAGATAATGTTATAATAGGTCTAGTGGACACGTCACCGGACTGGGGATCACATAGTTCGCGGATCGAGTCCCGCCGCGGCACTAATGTCCTTTGGCAAGATATTAATCTGCATTTGCCACACTTGACACATGCAGGTGAGGCAAATGGCCGGTACCTGGCAGGAATTAATTCCTTTAAATGATAGATATATACTAAGACCGGGGTAATAATAATAATGTGGAGCGCCAGGAGTGACAAGTCTGACAGACATGAACGCTATACAAGAACATACTATTGTCATTATTATTATTATCATCATCATTATCATTATTATTATACAAAAATGCCTCGACCTAGCTGCCGTGTGTAAAACGCTTTAAACACTTTCTCATAATTATTTCAAATTTTATTTTCACAGTATTGTCTGATGTTATCGCAGAGCTAAGCCATGCGTGACCATAATAAGTATCAACAAAGTAAATAACTTAATACCTGACTATGAACTATGAATTATTGGTTCACAATGACGACAATAAAGTAAAAATGTAACCGTACAATTCATATATAGTCGGTCCCTGGATTCAATGACGATTAAAAAAAAAACTTTACAGTGCACACTCTCAATACCAGGCACAGAGCATTCCAGTAATTAAGTCACCATCTTACAGGCGCGCACGTGCTCATCCAATCACAGTGACGTTCACATCCTACTAGGAACCGATGTAGAAGTTAGAGCAATGAATATACCTGGCTCGACTCTGCCCTATTAATTCGTAATAATCAATCAATAATCAAATTACTAACCTTGAGCATCCAGTCGTTTAAAATCCTCGACGGAGAAAAAGTCCCACTTGGTGTCCATTCCAAGAATCTCAAGATAGTAACCATGTAGATGCATCGGATGTGGTCCAAGATTACCGGTGTTCACATACACCAGCTCCACCACCTATGGTCGTAGAAACAAAATCCCGGTAAAAACTTCACGAGACCGACAGTGATCGACTCATTAAGAGACCGACATCCCACTGTACCGGCAGCCCACTAGACCGATCGACAACCCATGAGACAAACAATATCGTTAATTTCGCAGGCCTTCTGAATTTATATATAGAGGTTTACGAGACCGATAAGACACGGCTTTCTGACAACCTTTCCGAGGTTTCACAGGGTCGACACTGTCGGTCTCGTGGGCTGTCTGTCTAGGCCAACTGGTACGTCCCTGGTATTATCGCATTAAAAAAACAACATTAAAAGAAATCAGTGGTGAGGGAACTTCAGTACTGCGAAGAATAGTCGTTTATGATATCAAGTACCATGCGCTTTTTCAGAAGAATACTCGGGTTCTAGTACATTATTCCATAAGCAACAAGAGAACCAAGCATACACAATCATATGCGCCGCATTAGGTCCAACTTAAACAATCTATGTTTATACATTAATCGACGACTCTGAGGAGCAGCTTACAAGGACGTACGTCTAATGAAAGCAAATAAAGTACATTTCAAATTATAGGAGTGATGTAACACTTGGTGGAAAAAATATTTTCGGTGTATCAGCATATATAATAAGTACTCTCGGGTTTCTTGCTCGACCTAACCTGATTATATTTGATGTCAATCCGATGTGTGCACTCGCATGCATCTCTTGAGCAGTCTTTTGTCCACAGCGAGTCCTTGTTGCACCACGATGCCTCATCTACATCACGCCAATGGGACAGCAATGGTATTCCTGGTAGATTCATGGTAATATTGTTGATGACGGGAATATTTGAGAGACTGTAAGTATCGGGTCCAGCTAGCTCGTAGGGGTAGAAGACAGGATGATGAAGCGACTTTGCCTTGTTGCGGGAAACAGTATTCAGCTCGAGAAAGTGAGTGACATCAGCATGGCTTAGGTCATCTTGTTTTTCTTCTGAAAATCAAAAGCAATGAACCCTGTGATTATTTCGTTTATGTACTGTCATCAAGAAAACAAAAGGCCTACACCCAGACTCCGCATGTAAATTAGGTTTTCATCATAATTATGTAAGTAGTTTGTATCACGAAAGTAGTTTATATCAAGAAATCCGACTTGCCAGCATCGGTGAGATCTGACACTAGTACCGTCTCAGGACCACGAAGTGCTGTCTCTGGATTCAGAGCCTTGCCTTGTTCTCTTAGATTCTTGTCAGTCGTTGGTTTGGAACCGGGAGGGGTGCCTGCATAGCGTAAAATACCCAATTCCTGTGAAGGTATGAAAACAACGATAACATTCCTTGAATGCTGTGAGCACCAAAATCGGTAGCCTAGCAGAGCCGGTGTAATATTGGAGCGTCTTGACCACCTTGTGTGGTGGATATGTGTGCTATGAAATATCTAATATTATTATTATTATTTTCATACTATTACTATTGTTCAGGGGAGTATTCAGGACTTTGTCTCAGACGAACGGGTACAAGTCGGAAAAATCCCTAACAAGTGAAGAGAGAAAGAAGAAGAAAAAAATCACATTTCTTAGTGCTAAGTCACTTAAATTTTCTCTGATCGAGGAAAAAAAGATGTTAGCACATTTGAAGGTGCCTTTTTTGGTATATATTTGGAAAGGAGTACGAAATCACAACAATACTTTGTGGGAGCGTGTGTGCGTGAGCGTATATATAGTAAAGATACTTCATATGCACAATTGGGCTTTAAAAGGGGGCACGGGCCGGTTGTACACCCCCCCCCCGCCCCGATAATCCTCCACTGCCAATTATAGTATGGTAAACATTAGATGTAGATCCAATAGCGCTGTGAATAAAGCCAAATTTAGCAATGTATGGATTAGAGAATATTATTGACATGATTTGGAAAAATTGATTTAAACGAAAAGCAATTAATCTTAACAGAATAGGGCGTATTATCTAACTGTGCGGAGCCTGCCAATTTCGAGACGATTCGGTCGATCAATGGAACAAACAGAGGACTGCTACAGATAGCTTTTGTCACAATTAAGTACAGTGGATATGTAACATATATTACAAATAAATGTTGTAGTCTAGGGTTTTGATTTTATAGCGGATTTCAAAAAATGGTCTCGAATAAAATAATAACCTGGTGTTGGGCACAAGTAAATAGCCCGGCAACCCGAATCCAGTAGTTAGTAGGTGTCTGGTCAGCGGTTAAGACAAAGTCATATCTCTCTGCGGAGAAGAGGACGATCCTATCAACATCGATTGGATTCACTGGGGCACCATCCATTGCTATCACTTTCAGCTTATGATTATCAACCGAGATGGACAAAGGGCAGATATCGTTGGCGGCACTTATAACCCGGAAGCGATACCTTTGACCTGAGCTGACATACACGACATGATGATCGACTGTCGTAGTGATGTTGCCGGAGTTACTGAGTACTTGATTTGTTCCTAGGAAAGAAAAGAAAAGTCACCTTCAAACCTTTCCTCCTTACACATAATAATGATAATAATAATATAATAAAGATAAACTTTTAAAGCGTCAATAAAAGTGGAAAGTCTCTATATGCGTTTGACAACACAGTTAAAACAAAATACAATTCCATGCTTACAGATTTCTACAAATTAATTCCTATATGAAATAAAAACAAGATATCAATGATATCAATAACACAAAGTCAATCAAGTAATTCCGAAACTTAAACATTAAAAGAAAAGGAAGAAATATTTTAAACAAATTGATAATTGATATACGTCAGTATTCGGAGTTTTAAGAAGTTTCTTGAAAGTGTGTTGAGATAGGCCTAGACGAATGAACAAAAGGAGAGAATCCCAGTGGAAACACATTAAATCCATTTTTAAACAAAGTTTTATATTTCTCTCTCTCTCTCTCTGTCTTTATCTCTCCGTAATATTATTTTTCTCTCTCTAGATCAACTGAGATAAATTGTATAAACTTCTTTTAGCATTTACACAATTGCCTATTGAACAGCTCACGGATGTGTGTCCGGAAAAATAAATAAAGCGGTCACGTTTGACTTCGGATTAAACGGTATCAAATACCACTAACCATTGTCATTTATGGTAGGGGGAGAATGAATTCCTTTTATTTCTTAGTTTCTAGGTCTTTAACTTTCTTTCCTTTCTTTTCTCTTCTTTTTGCTTGTTTATTTTCATTTTTAAATAAAACATCTTCCTTTCAAAACAAATGTATTTTTGTGATTACTGAAATTTAATTTCTGACATCAAGCGATTATAAAGTTGTTTTTCTTCACATAACTGTATTAGTACAGTGTTTTTGTATTCTGTTTTTATTGTAATACATGTAGATATATTGCATTTTCATTTGTGGAAAAAAATATTTTGTGGACAATTTGTGAATAATTTGTATCTTCTGTTTTGAGAGGAAAAAGAAAAAGAACCAAAAACAAAAAATGTATTCAGCCAAGCCACGCCCTCTACGGAGTTAGTACGATTTCGCTGTTTTTAACATTCTTTACATAATTATCTCAAGAGTAGCCCGTACCTTTTCCGTTGATCAATATGCCATCATTTGCAGTTATCGCTACACCACTCTGCCCGGCAGTAGCAATGGTATTCGCCACGGACTTCGACCATTCTTTGATAATGATCACGTGTCGCGGGTCGTCTTTATCGTACAGCGCTCGATGAGGATCGGATTCCGATGATTGCCGAACTATTAACGAACCAAATACACCGTCTGCACGATGAACACCAGCGTGAGAATGCCACCAGTGGGTACCTGTGAGGAAGGAGCGTTGTAATAGTGTGGGTGTGCGGAAGTGTAGGCGTAAGTATAGTTCCGTCATTAAAAAAAGAAAAGTACGAGCAAAATACAATTTCAAGGAGTTTCAAGTATAAGTCTCAATTTAAGTGACAAATATGGAAAAATCACGCAAAGGCATAATACAAATCCCAGCCCGGCAGCGTCTTATTTTTTCGTACCACGGCGAGCCCAGATTCCTATTATTTCATGAATATTCATTACGCAGGGTCGGGGAAAGTCTCGATTCTCTTGAATATTCATGTATGATCGAGGCGGGAACTATCCTACATATACGTAGCATGCGCAGCATCGAATATCGTGTGTAACACGTTGGATTAATGGTATAAAACGACATTAGAAAAGCAATGTCATGGTCATTTAGATCATAATACAGTCATAAATGCTGTGTTTAATTATTAATAAATTCCCCCCCCAAAAAAAAAAAATGTCAGTAGACAAGATATATAGCATATATTTCAAGCAAGAGTAAAATGATTGTTCTCTTAATTGATAGGCAATTTATGAGTACTTTTCCGAGGTCAAGTTGAATCTAGTTCTTTTATGAATAGGAAAATAATCAGTTCTAGGTTCGCTTGTTTAAATATTACAAGCAGAGGTTGAATTTTGGTATTGAATATGTGATACCATATAAACATGAGTTAAGTTCAATTAGCAAAGGTGAATTTGATAAAACTGGATTTGACGTTTTATTCTTTAGACTGGGTCGTAGTGACAATTCAATCTGTATAAAATAAATAACAAGAATAGGCCTACATATTTACAGACATTTAGCAAAAATAAATACCTGTGTATTGCACTTAAATTATTTCTATGATCTATGCTCACTTAATACTGCATAATATTATCACTGAATAATTACTTTAGTGCCTGCATGATGTGTCGTTTCACATACTATGTACCTGTCATAATAATTGACTTATGAAATCAAACTCTATAGGCCTAGCTACGTACTTCATCCTCGTAAAAATACTCTTTCGTATTAAACGAATAAGGATTTATTTGTGACACACAGTGCTATATTTGTTCTCACCAATTCTAACCGGATTAAATAACTGCTTTCTTTTCTAAGAATCAATTAAATGAACACACTTGTTCAATACTTGATAACCAAAGGGACAAAACTAAGTCACTATATACAGTGTATCAAAGTCACCTTTGCCAATTGAACTTAACTCATGTTTATAATAATGTATCACATATTGCAACCTCTGCTTGCATTGTAGGCCTAATATTTAAAAAGCAAACAGCGAACTGATTATTTTCCTTCATGAAAAGAACTAGGTTCACCTTGACCTCAGAAAAGTTTGGTAGGCCTACTCATAAATTGCCTATCAAGACTCTTGCTTGAAATATATGCTATATATCTTACTGACATTTTGGCATTTACTAGTAATTAAACACAGCATTTATGACTGTATTATCTAAATGACCATGACATTGCTTTTCTATGTCGTTTTATAGGCCTACCATTAATCCAATGTGTTACACACGATTCGATGCTGCGCATGCTAGATACTACACGCCTCGATCATACATGAATATTCAAGAAATTGAGACTTTCCCCGACCCTGCGTAATGAATATTCATGATATAATAGGAATCTGGGCTCGCCGTGGTACGAAAAAATAAGACGCAGCCCGGCACTAGCGCCCTTTGGCAAGACGATAATCTACATTTTCCACTCTCCACCCAGGTGTTAAGGTACCCGGTAGGATGCGAACGTTAATGTAGTTTGCTCAGCATTGTGAGCGTCTATAAAATGGCGCCTGGCTGGAATGCTCCCCAGGGAGTGGAGAATGTGCATACTTTATGTGCGGGCAAGTCTGAATCCGAAGACCGGGGTAATAGTATATTTGTTAAGGGCTTAGAAAGTTAGAGACATTGTCGATGTATTAAGCGCTATATAAAAGCGAAATATTATATTGATAGAGAAATATAGACGTACGTTATATCGTCTACGTAGGTCTGCATTATTATGGAGTGATTTGAGAAAACCGATAAGAACGGAACTATTACTACTACTACTACTACTACTACTACTACTACTACTATTGCTACTACTAATACTACTGCTACTGTTACTACTACTACCACCGCTACTGTTGCTGCTGCTTCTACTATTACTACTGCTACTATACTACTGCTACTACTACTACTACTATCACTACTACCAATGATAATAATGAAATTAGTAATAATAATAATAGCCTACTACCTACTTCAACAAACACAACTATTACCACTACTACTACTACTATTACTACTACAAATAATGATAATGAAATTAGCAATAATAAAAATAGCCTACTATTTACTTCAACAACAGCAACTATTACTACTATTACTAATGTTACTACTGCTATCACTACTACCACCACCTACTACTTACTCAACAACAACAACTACTACTACTACTACTACTAATACTACTACCACTACTACTACTACTACTACTACTAATACTCCTACTACTACTACTACTACTACTACTACTACTACTACTATTACTACTACTACTACTACTCCTACTACTACTACTACTACTACTACTACTACTACTACTACTACTACTACTCCTACTACTCCTACTACTACTACTACTACTACTACTACTACTACTACTACTACTACCGTATACTACTACTACTACTGCTACTAACACTATTACTACTACCAACAATAATAATGAAATAATTAAAAGGTTATATCCTACTTTAATTACATCAACAACAAAAACAACTACTATACTAGCTATACTATATACTGTTACTACTACTAATACTGCTACTACTGCTACTGCTACTACTACTACTACAAATAACAATAGCTACATCTATATCGCACAAAATAAATATCCAGGGGATGCTCAGAGTGATACAGAAAACTAACATTACCATGACTTTAGCTAAGCTGTCTGAGGCGCAGAAAGCATTAAAGGGATTACTTCCTAGCAGGTACCTCCTTCCACTGCACGTGGGTTAAGATTGGTTAATGTAGGATTAGTGTCTTGCCAAATGACTCCGCGGCTGGGACTCGAACCATGAACGATGTGATCCAAAGTTCAGCGATACACCCATTAGACCACCACCAGCTTTAAGATTGCTTAACTGTTTCCATTGCAAGATTAATCTATACCGGTTTTAAAAGGGCCGTTATGGAACCAATCAAGAACGAAAATGAGGGAATTTTGCAAAGCGATTGTGTTGCAAAAAGCATTCCTTCCGCCAATCGTTGCCTATTGTTTTGTTCAAAAATTGCACTTTTGGCAAACGAGACAGTGCACAGATTTAGGCGAAGTAAACAACCTAAGGGTTAAGAGAGAGAGAGAGAGAGAGAGAGAGAAGTAGTCCTCGTACCCGCCTGTGCTATGAACTCATAAGTAAAATCATGAGCTGCATTGATAGGGCATTGGGTAACTCTTGATACCCCGTCCATGTGCTGAGTCTCTTTCATATGGAACCCATGCCAGTGAATACTTTCAGCTTCTTCATTCTGCAATCTGTTGTGCACATGAGCCCTGATGATATCATTTTCACAAACCTGGGAATGATAAAACAATGATATCGTGAACTGTAGAATGTTTTTGAAGGGTAATACGTGTTACTTAAAATGAAATCAAACGACCTACCAATTAGGTGAAAACTGATGCGACATTGCTACTGCGACTTAGTTTCTTTAAATGTATAGGGTTAGGGTTTCGATTGGTATTTAGGGTAAGTACAGGGTTAGGGTTACGGTTAGGGTCCAGGGTTGAAGTTAGGCATTCGGTCACTGTAGGAAATAATAATAATAATAATAATAATAATAATAATAATAATAATATTACAATCATGTTCGGATTACGTAATATTTCAAGCGATAGAAAAGGCTAAACTGAAATTGCATAGTTTTGATTTTTCGAAATTCTTTTCGATCGTTCTGTTTAATTGGTACAAGAAAGGAATTAATGTTTTTATCAATCTGAAATTCAAGTCACCTGAATACTCGGTCCGGGTTGCCGACGGTTAACCGAGTAGACGGGCCTGGCATAACCGGCCATGGTTATACAATGCGGCCGATGGCAATCGAACTCGTTGAATGGACATTGGTAGCAAGCACGTGACATGGAGTAATAGGATTCAACATACCAGTCATACTCGCACGTCATAGGTTCTCGTCCAGCCGTACATTCTCGCAAACATGGATGGTCAAGATCGTTTATCCAATAACCTGTAATAAAATACAGACTTCGTTACAAGTTTTAGAGTCCAAATTCTCGTGTTACTCTAGTACTGTTGACTTCTTAGTCTCATCGAATTAGTTTTAACATATTAAAAAAAGCTGCGCAGAGACCAAATATAACTGTTCTAACAATAAATAGTTTGTTCTTATTTAGCGCACTTACAAATACTACATCCTCTCAATGCCTTTTCCAATGTACACAATTCTAACAAAAAACCAAAGCGAAACAAAAACAACTGAATTGAATTGAAACGAATTGGATTAAAATGGTTTATTAACAAAATGTCATCTCGGCCGAAGGCCGAATTGCGGAACGTTTTACAGATTATATATACAAAATATATGCAATCTTAAATCCTGCATCAAAAATGTATTGGTTTTTGATTAATTGGTTAAAAGTGTGTCACATTATCAAAATTAAACCCACTACTTTCCCAAGCCGTAAATAGTTCCTCAACTGAAAGTACTATTTACGGCTTGGGCAATTTTTAATTTTTTTAAAATTAAAATTGTTAAATATTTTTTATTTTTTTAAATTTTTTAATTTTTGATATAAAACAAATAAACCCTGCCTTCTTTTCGAGGAATTGGTTATAACTATGGGCCTCGTTTCAACCAGAACCTCTCAAGACAGTTTGCATTTGTATAATAACACATACGTACACAAACAATAATAGAAGAACATAATAGACATTTGGGTCGTTGGGTAAAATATGATGTTGCATGATTGAAGTGAAGAATATAGGTGTAGGCATAAAATGAATTTGGTACACTTTCTAATCACAAATCATGATTGTACCTTGAGTTTAAAGAAAGACTGATATTATGATAAATTCAACTATATAACTAAAAACGATAATGCAGAAAAAAACTATTCTATAATTCAGAATTATTGGATATTGGTGTCAATAAATAAATAAATGTTATTTAAGTAAAGCAAGCAAGTAGAAATGCCAATTAAAATAGCGTCGGAAAACAAAGAATTTCTATTCAAGTCATTATAGGGTATTACAAGCAAGAGATATCTTAAAGGGAGTGTAGCGCATGTATGAGGAGACTATATGTGTCTTTCCCGGCCGTGGCCCTACTCGGGGCCAATCGGGTATAATACGACTACGGACGACGCGACCGCAGCATTCACGTGCGTGCAACATATGCGAAACCGAAGCGTGAGGAGAAATTCGGTTTGTTTCGCGAACGATAGCGCGCACTGACCATGTTAGTAGAGATTAAGTCGCTGACTACCGTTAATCAAGTCCATTCGTTTACGTGCAGTTGTCCAAAAAAAGACGTAGATGGCGTTAACCAGTATTTGCCATGCTACACTCCCATTAAGATGCAAGATAAGAGATAAATTAAGGATTTCACTTTTGATGAGTTGAATCAAGAATAGAACAGAGATGAAGAAAATGGTTAATAATTATATTCGAGTAATAATGTTTCAGTGCTTATCATTTTGAAAGGAACATGTAACAATTACAAAGAAAATAAGTGCAGGTATAAAAATCTTCATGAATAGCAAACACAATGACAGATAATGTCATTCAATCCCAAAGCGAGGAAGGAAATAAAAAAGGGGGAAATTACGAACTAAAACAAACAACGGAATTGAAGCTTATAAGAGATGCACAGTTTTAATTTAATGACGAAATTATATTGAAGAGATAAAAATGCAAACAAAATGCCCCGCCAGTAGTAGTGAGGATTTTTAAATTGGTAAATATTTGTTTAACACGACATTATGTACTCATTCTGGGGGGCACGTACTGCACCGTCTTGCACTGTTGTTGTTCTCATTGCTGCCCTTCGGCTTTGAAGGCACACGACATTTAAAACCTAAGCCGCTGAATATACAAAGCTTCAAATATATAGTTATTTAGCACCTTCTCTATAAATAGTAGTTCGACCTGCTTCTCACGCAACGTTAAAATGTTAAAGGTATAGACCAGTTTTGGAAACGCCCCCCTCTCAAAAAATTATTTAGGAAGGTCTCATTACCAATCATGTGAAAGAATATGTTTTGACTATATATTATATACGTGATGATACAAATTTTGCCGGGAAACCGCCTACTAATTGATATATTTGGTAAATTATTATATCTATTGGGACCAATAGCTAGATATCGCGCACGTGCGCGCACGTATCGCGTAGTCCCATATACATCTTTCTGTGTACAGTGCTAATTGTAACTTTACCAAGACTGGGCCAAATTTCTTATCATTTTGATGATTCCAGAACCTTGCAGTGCACACCAATACTTATATGGTAGATGATCAACCTTTTCTGATTGATTCCACAACGTTTCTTTCACAATGCAATCGCATGACGAGAACTGGTCTTTATCTTTAACATAGGTCACATTATATAATGACAGATGGTAAATCGTTTTGTGAGGAAACACTATAGCTCCTCGAAGTCTGGACAGTTATCACTGACGGTAACATTTTTGATAACCCAGCTATATAGTGCAGTAGAGATGTTTCGTCATCGTTCATTGGTCAATTCAAGGATAAATAAATAGTTCCCTATCATGTTTATGCGGAAGCGAATTATTTCTAAGTGACCTTTGAGCTCGTACGCTGAGCGTGTCCAAACTATGTCTCTAAATACGCTATGGACTACTGTCAAAGGCTCCGCCATGCAGAGATATCATTCAACCCCCCCCCCCTTTTTTTTCCCTCATTAGGCCCGTTCACACATAAAAATTAGTGCGATTTGGATCGCGATGCAAAGATCGATTTTTTTTTTTGGCGACCGTTCACAATTTAGTGTGAATTGGATCGCGATGCAAAGATTTATTTGTTTAGGCGACCATTCACACACAGGGAGAATTCTCGCTCGACGGCAAGAACGTCGAACTGCGTATGCGTGAATCTCGACGATGTACACGCGCTTGGAATCCTGGGATTAAATATATCGATTTTTGATTCTCAATACCACCTATCGCGATTATTCTGAAAAAACGCAAGACTTACTGTGAATTGGATCGCGATACGAATCGCGAAGATTAGTGAAATTATTCTGTTCACACACGCAAAAAAAAACACCGATTTTGGGATAGCAATGCAAAAATCGATTTTTAAATTTCACTTTTTTCCTTAGGTGTGAACGCCCCTATAGATCCATTATCATTAATATGTTGATTCTAAATTCCATTGAACAAGAATTTCAAGTTGATGAATGACTTAGTCATCAAGCATGGTTCCACAATGAATCATGATTTTTCGACCATAAGCTTTGCAGAGTGGTGTGGAAAATATCCTAACAAGGCATTTTATCTACATTGGTGTGAAATGGGCACCCGGTTGTTTGCGAATGTCAATGCGATTTGATAAGCGACTGGCTGGAATAGGAGAACAACAGAAATTAATAATATTTTTGGTCTCGACAAACGGGAGAGTTATCCGCAACTACATCACAGTTGCAATTATCCACTGACCAAACTGCCAATTTGAGATTTCAATAGACTTAGTGATCTCATATTATTGGTCCGATGTATTTCGAACTTCCACCATTCTATTTATCCTATTTTTCTGTTGACCTATGTGGTTTCCCTCCACATTTTCATTCCATCTATTTCATATGAAAAACTTTCGTTCATCTGCTCCGCACGCATCGCACCGTGAGCTACAACACGTGAAATTCCTTACCATTTCATGCATTACCTACGCTAAATCACAGCAATAGCCTAACTGAACCCACTTTTAATACCATCTCGGCCTGAATTTTAAAGTTCAATGTTTTCTCTTTAAGATGATATAAATTAGAAATAATTTCATTCGTGGGGAAAGGTTGCACTTTTTGCTTTAAAATGTTCAAAAAAAACCTTTCACGACACTTTCTCTATGGAGGTCAACGGATTTTCGCCCAAAATCCGTCAACTCTCCATACTTATCTTGGCTGTAGAACTGATTCGATGGCCGAATCGCACCATCTCGCATATCAAATTAAAGCAGAGAGTTTAACGATTCCAGTAATGTATCATTCATTTTGATTGGATAAGAGGAAAAGGTTGCACTTTTGCATCCAATGATTTGCTGTCTCTCATGTATGCTCCTTTTTGCGCAAGAGCATGACATATGCCACACTACACGAGTTCCATAGACGTACACATTAGCGTGCGAACATTTGCGTTGCATGTGATTTGAAACAGCATGTCTCCTCTCGGAATGTTCTTCGAACCTGTCCATTTTGTGTAGTTATTTCTATCAATATGTGAGTTTTAACCTTAAATATAGAAAGAAGAAGACATGTAGACTGTAGTAATGATAATTAAATGGTGATACATCATGGACTTGTTGTGTAATTTGCCAGTGACCATGAAGAAACACAAAGGATTTTGTAAAATTGTTCGTCGTAAACTTCAGACCCTGAGAGAGGAATGTTCCATTTGATTGTGGGGTTAAATATATAATTAGTGAACTCCTTGATATTGAATTATCGATATGAATTCAATCTTCAACAGTTTTAAAGTCTTGTTATTGTTTTTGTGTCGTCTTAGAATTTCATTAAAAGACATAAACATGCAAATGAAATCGTCCTTGTTTTATGTTCCTGTTATGAACAAGACCCATTCTCCTATTTTGTCATAATGGACGCACCCAGCGATCTGTGTTACGCGCCAGTGCACACTGCGGGACTTGGTGCGAAGCTCTGTGCAGAGTTGACCGAGCCGGTGAGCAATCCATTTTATGAACGAATTCGCCCCAAAGTTTTCCATATGTAGAACATGCCGTAATGTAAACAGTTGCCCTTAAAGCTGGAATAGGCCTACTTTGTTCTTATCTCTTTTCATGAAAATTTTTGAGACTATGTAATTTATTCTTGATAGATAAAGTTTATATCTTATCAGAACTTTATGCGCGACTTGCTGCATGCGATCGCACGTAAGCAAGGAGGGTCACGTGTATGGCGCGCCATTTGCCCAATAATTCAGCTAAACAGTGTTTATCGCCGATAAACGGTGTTTATCGAGAAAAACTGTGTTTATCAGTCGATAAGCATAGTTTAACTCGATAAACAGTGTTTATCGGCGATACACAATTAGTGTTTATCTGGTTTATTGGGCAAATGGCGCGCTATACGGTGCCGGCACGCACGTGCGGAGTAGTGCAATACGGCTCTGATCTGGAGTACGAGTGCGCGCCATTTGCCCAATAAATCAGACAAACATTGTTTATCGGCGATAAACAGTGTTTATCTAAATTATTGGGCAAATGGCGCGCCATACACGTGACCAAAAACCGTAATCGTACCGAAGTTTCGAGAGTGGGCATTTACACTGCAAAAATCTGTGACATTTTGGTAGGCGTTTAAGAAAAAAAACACATTCCAGAGGACAGAGGTGGATTTTTCGATTTCGGTTGTTAGTAATTACGGACGCGCAGGCACGGCCGAAAAACAGAGACCCCGTTCTCATTCACTTCGTTGGAGCGGTCTAACTAAGACCCGTTCCTCAGGAGCGGTTCTAAGGTGAGTGAGAACGGTCAAAGTGGTCCAGGAAGTGGACTTCTGGACCGCTCCAGAAGACCACCTCGGGAGGTGGTCTTGAGGAACGGGTCTTATTAAGAGCGGTTTGGAGCGCTCTAACGTGCGAGTGTGAACGGAAGCGTACTTTGAACGGAAGTGAGCTAGTGACGTTCCGCGTGAAACATGTACGGTACATACGCTTAGTATTCCGCGCGCGAAAAAATTTACCCACTGACCTGAGCTGCCATAGCAACAAGACCACTTTGACTCGTGGAGCGGTTTGAGCCATAAAAAACTGCTCGGAGTGTGAACGCTCGCAAACCGTTCCTCAAGACCCGTTCCTCTGGAGCGGTCTAACTAAGACCACTTTCAAAGTGAGTAAGAACGGGGTCAGAGTGACTGTCGTAAATCTAATCAAGGACTATGGAGTTTGAAATGCCCCACAAAACAACTATTTATACGAACATATGACCCATTCGTATATGTACTTCTCATTTGTGAATACTGCACGTAATACAAACATATCTAAATTCGTTACACTATAAACCTTAATATGTAATAAAATGAAATTAGCCATATTATCACAATCATGTCATGAAAAATGGTAATAAAAAATTATTCAAACTTTATGGGCAACAGTGTTCTTGAATTTATCTGCATGTGTACGACTGTTCATGTTTCGTTGTTTTCATTTTTTGTAATGGAATGTAAAAATAACAGTTTAACCTTAACATGAAAGTGGAAGATCATGACCTCGTTTCCAATTTCCAATCATTAATAATCAATAAAACCGGAAATAACGAAAGCGCGAAAACAGCAGAATAGTTTGCATGCTTAAAACAGAAATCAATACTCAAATGTAACTTACCTTTCACAGCCGCTGAAATAACCAACACGGAAAGCACGGAGCAGAAAAGTTTCCCCATTGTCTTTTTTTTCCACAGGAAACGGAAATCACATGGAATATCACATGAAATCAGTGCGCTCCTGTTTTGGATACTAGACGAAAGACAAAACAAGCTAAATTTCAGCGGATATAAAAAAAAACATATTGTGACCTGTTTTTAATAGTAGAGGAAAGTGAGAAAAATATATCAAAACATAAGAATATGTATGACTAAAAACTAAAAAGCCGCAGAATACAACCATAAACTGATATTCTAGATGAGTAACATGCAGGAATGTGCAGTCGGTGAAATCGATTTCAAATTGCGTGCTCACTTATAAACTCATCAAATCTAAACGAAAGTAAGATGTATAAAAAAGAAGTAAAAACTTAGAAAAGTGTATCATATGTCTATTTCATGAGTTTTGAACGAGTAATTAAACTCTTCCCACGTTCCACAACGGTACCGTTGAAATAACCAATACGGAAAGCATGGGCAGAAAAGTTTTCCCACAGGAAACGGAAATCACAAGGAATATCACATGAAATCAGTGCGCTCCTGTTTGATTGATTGATTGATTGATCGAATTTATTTCATTTCATAAAACACAATAAAGAACATAGTTGACAAAGTACAAAATTATGAAATGAAACAGGAACCTACTGGAAAGCATAGCTTGTTTTTGTAGGTTACCAAAAATAAATATAACATGAACATTATTTTCATAAATCACTTTAAAGTGTCCAAATAATCACAGTAAAATAGATATAATACAATAACATATTTTCATAAACCCTTTTTTAGTGTCCACGCAATCGAAATATACAAAAGAACATAATTACAAAACGGGACACAAAAGACAGGAAACTGACATAATACGATGAGACAGGACATGACAAAACAATTAATAACAGGACAAAATAAACAAGACATGACAAGACAAAACAAGACAAATAACCAACTGTTCTGAATACTAGAGGAAAAAACAAAACAAGCTAACTTTCAGCGTATATAAATATATATATATATATATATATATATATATATATATACATATATATAAATAGTAGACGAAAATGAGGAAAAAATATTTCGTACTTTAGGATTGCCCTTCAGAGTTAGCCAACTTTTTTCTTCTTTTTATCCATGGGCCTTACTAATATACGACGAGTGACCTTCGCTAAAGTACAGGTCCACTCCAAAAATAACTTACTTTCAATAGAAGCAGACAAATCAGACAAACCGATCAAAAAAAGTTTGAGCAAAATCGGATAACTAAGATGAAAGAAGCACGTGCGTGTCGGCACCGTATAGCGCGCCATTTGCCCAATAAATCAGATAAACACTTGTTTATCGCCGATAAACACTGTTTATCGCCGAAAAAACTATGGAACAATGGAAATCACTACACAAATTGCCAATTTGGTTATCACTTTATGACGTCATGTCCTCACTATGTATCAATTGCTTTATATAGTTTAATACCATTAATTTCCCTTTTTATCCCCAAAACTTGATTTCCCCATGCCTTTGCCCAGGTTATATGATTTGTATCATATTGCGTGCATGACATTTCACAAAATCTTTTATGAACGTTGAAGAATTGATACTATTTTCTGAACATTGTATATTCATAATCATTGATATTTATATAAATAGTTTATCAAAATTCACATTTTTCATGATTTAACTGGAAAAAAATTACTCTATATTTAGTGCATCCACACAGAAACATAGTACTATCAATCTGACTTGGATGCTGGTGTGAAGAAATAAGATTCTTAGGGGTAAAATAGGAATTTTATATTATCAATATAAAGAAAATAATTAGTGGATAGTGGGGACATGACGTCACAGACTCATGAGTGAGTCTAGTGATTTTCAAAGATTTTCATGTCATTAAAAATTCATAACTTTCTTATTAGTTATCCGATTTTGCTCAAATTTTTTTTGATTGGTTTGTCTGA
Organism: Mesocentrotus franciscanus; assembly: GCA_037976565.1. Taxonomy (NCBI): domain Eukaryota; kingdom Metazoa; phylum Echinodermata; class Echinoidea; order Camarodonta; family Strongylocentrotidae; genus Mesocentrotus; species Mesocentrotus franciscanus. The sequence goes on from CP137686.1 coordinate 13,457,179, forward strand.
TTTTTCTGCTTCTATTGAAAGTAATTTATCTTTGGAGTGGACTTGCCCTTTAAGTCATTGACCTCCTTCTGTTAATTCATTGTATCTCGTCCCATTCTTCTTCCTTTTTTTTTGGGGGGGGGGTTGATATTTTTGTGCTGAAATAAAATATATGTGGACGTTTAGACCGTGGGATAATACAAATCATAAATACAATGCAATTTCACATTGTTTTGGAGCCTCCGAGTTGCATATGCAAATGAAATCAAGTAATTCAATAGCTTTTTTTGTAGAATGAAAATATCAAAAAAGGGCTATTGATAACATGGGACTCCTTCCTCCACATTTTCAACAAAGTTTGAAGAGAAACTAGGAATCTGTTTCACTATGGCCTTAAATAAATTCACAATTGTATTCATTTATCCATTATCTCACGGTCCTTACATATTAAATTGTCAAATAACTTGAATTTTTGCTTGCATACATTTGAATATAAGAACTCAAGTTTGCTTTGATTTTTAAAGGGATATGCCTGTTTTACCATTGCAGTTGGGAGGGGGAGGGGGTAATTACAGTTTTAGATGTGTTTTGTGTTTCCTGGATGTTTTCAATTTATTTTTACGACAATAAAAAGTAGAATTGCTGTATTTTGTTTTTATTGTAAGTTCACTTTTCATTTAATTTTCTGGACCCGGAAGAACAGTCTTGTCATATTAACAAAGCTGAATTGGCTATCCAGCTATTCACTATATTCTTGATTTTATATGTACTTTTCTATTTGTTGTATTGTTTTTTTGTTATATTGTGAGTTGTAAAATAAATACCATACCAACCATGTCATAAACAGATAGACAAGAAGGCTACATGGTAACATGGAGCGAGCGACCTTAAATCAGGTCACAAACTTTTCACGTAACCAGCAGACGGATACTCTTCAAAACTCAAATAAACTTTCAAACATGTCAGAAGGGCCGACAAATGACAACAATTTCAAAATGGAAGATTTACACTTTTAAGGAGTTTCATGGCCGAGTGGTTTAAGGCGCTTGACTGGAGATGCGAAGGTCGAGGGATCGGATCCCGACACGGCACTAATATCCTTTAGCAAGATATTAACCTGCACTTGCTACTCTCTACCCAAATGGGTACCCGGTCGGATGCGACCGTCATTGTTGGTCAAACAGTTTTTGAGCGTCAAGTAACGCCTGGCTGGAAGGCTCCACAGGGAGTGGAGATTGTGCACACAGTGTGTGCGGGCAAGCATTGAATCCAATGACCGGGGTAATAGTATAATTATGTAAAGCGCTTGAAGCGGAATATTATTAATATTATTATTATACTCGATTCAAGCTCTACTGTGTTGATGCAGCATGTTAAATGTGCACATCTATACCATTTTGAAGTGTCACTCCTAAGCCATTTTAATGTTGATTTAACACACATTCGTTTTTACGAGTGGACCACACTTCAAACAAGTTTCACACTTTGCATTACGAATCAAAGAAACAAAACAAAGAGCCGTTGATATCATGCTAAACAAATATTTACAGATTCATGAAAAATCTCTATATATAAAATGACATCATACCCATAAGAAGCAGATAATGAAGTATGCAATAAATGTTGTCGTTAGCATGAAGGACACGATAAGGCTTGTCGACCTTCTTTCGTGGGCTAGGTCGACAAACGTTCAAAGATAAAGTTGAGTTCTTGTCATGCGATTGCATTATGAAAGAAACGGTGTGGAATCGATCAGAAAAGGTTGATCATGTAGCATATAAGACAGTATTGGTGTGTACTGCAAGGTTCTGGAATCATCAAAATGATAAGAAATTTGGCCCAGTCTTGGTAAAAGTAACAAGCACTGTACACGGAAAGATGTATATGAGACTACACAAACATGTGGCATAAAAATGAGGCCACATTTTTAAGCTGTTACATGTTATATTTAGAATATGAAGGCACTTGAAGAGCCATGCTTTTCAGGGAACATTAATCTCTGATGTTCTCCCAAACTTGCATAATAACAATGAAAACGCTCACAAATTATCTTTCACCTCTCCCCAGAACTCAACCATCTCTCAAGTAACAATAATTCAAGTTTAAGTTCAAGTTCATTCATCATAGTATACACTGTAGCTCCGAAAGTTTGAATAAATGTTTTGCCCCCTTTTCATGAAATGATTGTCACGTGATAATGTGATTTATTCTTGATATACAAAATGTATATCTCCTCAGTACAAAGATTGATTAATACAATTTGATCAATAAGTTCTGAGAAGATATAAATTTTATACCATAATTAAATTACATTGCCACGATCATTTCATGGTCAGAAAATGAATTACAACTTTATGGGCAACAGTGTAATTATACATACATCCATTAATCAAATTATTCATAAATAAAAAAAAGATTTACCTATATATCAGCCGACGTGGGCGAGGTCAACACACTTTTATGTAACAATAGTTCAAGTCCAAGTATATTCGTCATACTTGGTATTATTATTGTTGTTATTGAAAAATGCTAAACATTACTTTTGTACTTAATTGTTCTCCTGTTTTCATGTTCCTTCGTCTTGGAAATTATCTTTCAATGCGTTTGCGTCCTGTCTTAACATGTCATTCTTCGTTGAAGATCTCTGTTGACCTTTTCACGTGCACCCCATTGTATCATATGCGTGATGTTATCAATTTTCAAATAATGGATTTATAATTAGATTATTACTTAAAGATTAATTTTGTAATTTGTCCTTTCAAAAAAATGTATATGTATTTAATACATACATTTATGAATATCGATTTTAGGGGAAACTATATAACATGGTTATAACAATACAATAATGATAATAATAATAATAATAAGAAGAATAATATATATTCTTAAATAATGATAATAGTAATAATGATAATGATAATGATAACAACAACAACAACAATAGTAGTAATAATAATAATGAAATTAATAATGATAATAATAATAATGATGATAATAATAATAACAATATTTGGATTTATTTGAAAGAAAAAGTGGAAAAGGGAGAAGCGACTATGTACAAAAGACGCAAGAAGTTAAACACAGTATAGAATAATGGAAAGAGAGAGAGATGGAGAGAGAGGGACAAGGGATATAAAACAAGAAATATGAAAAGAAAAGCTGACTTCAGGTGCGGAAAAGAAAAAATGAAGAGGAGAGTCTGCAGTTCTCAATGAGTTGTAAAATATATCAGAATATTTTATTATTTAGAGCATATGTTTATGAATCCACAAAATAATTACTCAATAAGTATAACTTAAGTTTACGTTTGAAGACCGATAAACTGAGAGCATGAGTAAGGCTCGAGTCTAGAGAGTTCTTAAACCAAGCGGCAAAACACCTGAATTATGATCATGCATTAAAGAACCCAACTGTCGAAGATCACAACAAAACATTTGTATATGAGCACGAAAGGTAGCATTATACATTATTCTAATTCCTCTCCGTTCTTCTCTACTTTGATCTAACTACGTTTTGAGAGATTTACCTAAAGCAAGCACACAATAATTGAAGTGGAAGGCAAAATCAATAAAGTGTCTCTCACAATATCGCAAGAGTGAAATGGAAAACAGAATAATCCCAAAGAACTTCGTGAATGCGTCATAAATTCTTTTCCATAATCCATAGGCCTACCTACAATTTCGATAAAGACTCTATTCACTCATTTTATGTAAAACTTGAAACAACAACAGCTGACATATTAAAAATGATGATGATGATGATGATGCTGACAACAATGATAACAATAATAATGGTAATAATAATGATGATAATGATAAGAATATTACTACTACTAATAATAATTAAAAAAAAAATCATCATCATCATCATAATTACAATAATGATAATAAAATAACAATAGTCATTATTATGATAATATTCATAATAATAATGATAATGATAATGATAATAATAGTAATATCATAATAACAACAATAATAATAGAGATTATAACAACTATTGTATGTATATAACACCTTTTCCACGGGATACAAGGCGCTGTCCCTTAGTCTAAGGACAAATTGAGAAGAATTGTAGAGGTATGATTTCAAATGTTTTTTTGAAGAAACGTAGGAAGTTTATTCCATAGGCGTGAGGCAACGGATTGAAAAGATTTGATGTCAACTTTTTTCGGGATTTGGGAATGAGAAAGAAAGGAGCTGAGGTAGATCGAAGTGAATACGACGTTCTCTGTTGCTAAAGGAGGGATTATTTATTTTAAAAATGAAATTACAAAAGTAAATTTGATAATTGGATTAAAATAACTCACCTCTCGTTCAACTCCCGTGAAAGGAACTGTTTTGATGTTCACTATTTCCAAGTCACTTTAGATAACTGTTACACACAAAACTAATGAAAGCCTTACATATGATATTGTCAGATTTAATCTGTAAGATAACGACACAAACGCTGAACATCATTATTGTCGTTATCCGTACTACTTAAAAACGTGCGTCTACGCATGCGCACTTGTCTAGACTTGTTCATGCCTCCGCCCACCGAAGATGTGCCGTACGTAAGCATTATGTTTCCGGGTTGTCCGTCCGTCCCTCCCTCTTTCTCGTTATAGTTCATAGTAGTTTATAGCTCAGGAGGTGGTCTGTCGTCTTCGACAGATCACCTATTGATTTCGTCAGAATTCTTTTTATTTATTAGGTGGTCTGTCAACGACAGACTACCTATTGATTTCGTCAGAATTTTTTTTTATTTATTAGGTGGTCTGTCAACGACAGACTACCTATTGATTTCGTCAGAATTTTCTTTTTTATTTATTAGGTACTGTCGTCTTCGAGAGATCACCTATTGATTTCGTCAGAATTTTCTTTCTTCTTTATTCTTTATTCTTTATAAGGTGGTCTGTCGTCTTTTTGTACTTTCAACTCATGATCATATCTTCATAACGAAAAGTCATTTCTCATTCATATTTATCATGATCAAGGTCAATATCCGTCCGGTCAATTTCAGGTCAAAAACGCGCGCGCATGCGTACGTCCGCGCGTCAGCGCGCGCGCAAAATTTCAAAATGCTCCAAATCGTCTCAAATTCATTTTGGATACGTTTCAGGCCATTTTAAGCATTTCGCAAAAACGCGCACACACGAATGCGCGCGCGTTTTTGCGCGTGACGGCCGAACGCAAAATAATTCTCCTAGTTTTTTTTGACATGATATTCCTCATTTTTTCAAACAATTTCTTCCAAACAATTTGATACCTTGTTCACGTTTTTCTGACTAGTAATAACGCAATTAGCGTCGTCAAATTTGACAGCGCGCGGCCCTTGCTATCTTTATCCACAATACATGGGCAAAAACATGCCTATACAAAATCCATTGTAACTCTTCAGAATGGATGGGAACTCCCAATTTTTTTCATATTTGGATAGATTATGAGTCGGAGATATGATTTCATGTCTCATTTGACCCTCAATTAACTCATGACGTCATCATAATGGCCTCCGAACTCAAAATTTCAATTTGCATATTATGACGTCAGCATATTTTTGGAAAATTGATTGTATCTCTGTAAATATTGATCGATTTTCTTCCAAATTTTGATATGTTCTAGCTGAGACAATTCTCTACAAATGCAGTTTCCACAATTTTTCATTTTGACAAAGGCATCATGGCGTATTTTTGCGATTAAAGGAGGCATGTCAATTTTTCACATTTTGCGTGTATTCTCTATGGGACATGTATTTTTCTCAAAACTGGATTCTACATTACCGTCTTTCGCGAGCAATATCTCCGTCGTTTTAGTTTCGTTTTCGCTGAGCTTTGAATATGTTGTAGCTGAGACAATAAGCTATCACACTGTGCCCTTTTTTTTGATCAGATGCCGGGATCATGCTCATATTTTACTTGCAAAGTGGGATTTGAGAATTCCATTTCCGTTCACATGTAAACGCTATGGGAAATGTTTTGGTATATCGGTAACACACTTGATTCCGACCTCGAGATCCAGTCCGGGCGTCTCCAAAAAAAAATTCTTCACTTTTTTCTTTTTGACCTTTCCCTGATCATAAGAATTGAAGACAGACCACCTAATTCGTCCCCATGACGAATTAAATTTCTAGTTTTAGTTCTTCTTTCACAAACATTTGTACATAGGATTTCAACAAAAAAAAGTAACAGGAACAGCAGATTATCAATATAACAAACCTAATTTGAAGTGCAATATTTATATTCAACATACAACTCTTGTCATTAACTAAAGAAATTCTATAAAAAAGTTACTTATGTAAGATCATACGCGATATCTTAAGAACCATTAGAGGTATTAGCCTCAAACTTGGTGATGGTATGTATCACCATAGGAAGACAGTCTCAGTAGATATAAGGTAAGTAGGTCAATTTATTAAATAAAAGGTTTTTAGCCTTGCTATCGCAATATCTCAAGAACCACTTGAAAATATAAGTAGATTTTGGATTGTTTTGGCCACAGGTCAAACGTCGTAGAGGTCAATTTATGAAATTACAGGTTTTAGCCTCATTATCACCATACATTGAGAACCACTTGTTATACGAACTTGATAGATTATGTTTATCTCTACATGTAGAAAACAAGTATTCAGATGGCATTTTTCGAATGAACAACCGGAAGTAAATCACCGGAAGAAAGTGGACAGCTGGAGGTAGTTTTGATTCTGGTTCAGTCACATGCAAGCCGAGCCAAGGGTCAAATTTAAAAGTCCAAGTGTAATTTCGGTTAGCGCCAAAAAAAGGGGTTCCATCAATTTTCTTTCAATTAAATTGAAAAGTAGCAAGATACTTATAATCCGAAGGTTAATCACTTTTAAGTCACTGTTTTATCACTGTTTTATAGATGACACTAAACATAATTAGTTTGCTTGCGTCCTTAAGAAGCAACCCTTTAAAAAAAAAATAAAACTTAAAAGCCTAAAAAGAGTGAGGGTCATTTCGAGGATAAGCCTACCCTACCTTACAACCCCCCCCCCCGATGTGAGAATGTGGTCCCACTTTAATTCAGCCCTCCCCGTCGATCTGGAAAAGATAACGACTTACCCTGAGCTTGAGGGAGATATTGCGATCCTTGCATGTATGGTGGAGGCAAAGGCAGTAATGAATATCAACTTACATCCAAAAACACTCGTCTGGTTTTCAGCACTCAGCACTCAGCAGAGATTCTCAACGAACAGCGGCCTCCTGTATTACAAGTTGCAATTTAACACAACTGTGCTGTTAACTATCAGGATCACGTGTTTGGGTTTTGATTTTTTTTCTTTTATTATTGGCGCAAAACACATAACTTGTTTGCACCCAGACCCGTAACTAAGGGGGTGCAGGGTGCGTGTGCCCCCCCCCCGTAGCGACAACAGGTCCGCTAAAGAAAAGAAAGAAGAAAAAAACCGTTTTGGTGTTCAAAATATTATTGTACCTAAAACTTGATTTTCAGACAGAAAAATTCAACACCACGTACCTCCCAGACCCTACCCCCACTCGAGCGCTTCGCGCCCTCGAAAGGGTCCACCTCATATAATATCTGCACCCCTACTAAAATCCTAGTTACTGTCAACTATCACGATCACGTGCGTGTTTGGGTCTCTTTTTTTTTCTTTCTTTTCTATTTGCGCAAAACACATAACTTTTTTGCACCGATGCTTCAATAGAAGCTTGTTGTTTCGGTTACACACAATGAAATAATGTTTGCTATCTATGTGCAAGCTCTATATAATATGGACCGTTGATCCAATATGTTCAATGCATTCTATTCAAAATATTGGGAGGGCAAAGTGCCTGTCCGGCGCCCCCCTCCCCCATCCCCATCCCCATCCCCATCCCCATCCCCATTCTGTCTCTGCCTCTGTCTCTGCACATGATTGTCTCCGTCTCCCTCTATGTTTTCCAGTACAATCTGGTTAATCCCTCCTCTTCGTTTCATTATACTACTTCATCAGATAGTCCAACTTTTTTTCCCTCTTCTTCTTCTTCTTCTCCTTGGCTTCTTTTTCTACTACTTCTTTTTTCTTCTTTTTCTTCTCCTCCTTCTTCTTCTTTTCCCCCTTCTCCTTCTACTCATTCTTCTTCTTATTATTATTATTATTACTCTCCCCCGCTCTCTCTCTCTCTTTTCTCTCTCGCTCCCCCTCTTTTTGTCTCTCTCTTTCACTCTCTCTCTCCATTTCTCTCTCTCTCTCTCTCTCTCTCTTTGTCGCCCTCTCCCTCTCCCTCTCCCTCTCCCTCTCCCTCTCCGCATCTGCTACGAGCCTGAATAAAAGCGTGTGTGTATTGGGTTTTTACAGACGTGTATCAATCAGATATGATTATTTACGTCTGGGGACCGACCTTTAACGTCACCATCCGAAAGACGCGATTCAGTTTCGAACCTGCGTCCTCGGCTGAATCAGTTTGTAACTTCCACTGTTAGCTGGATTACAGGAGCACGCCACAACGCCTAGTTAAATGTTAACTAGTATTATCTTATATATAGAGTTATACTGCCCTTCTGGTCCTCAGCTCAAGCAGGAGATCCCTGCATGAAGTACGCTGTTTGCTCTCGTCGATGTTATGGCTCCACGGATTCTTTGCATTGAATTATGATGATGATGATCTCACTGGATGCCAATCTGTTGCCAATTTAATGCGTCGCATATGTAGTTAGTGATTAAATTCGTTTGTGCAAGATACTGCACTCTTTCCATCATTCAAATGTACATCTGATATAGTAAATACTCGAGAAAAGAGCCTAAGTACACCTGCACATGTCTTACTCTTTGAAGCTTGCATGGAACCAGTCAAAATCTACTCTAATCAAAAAATAATTCTGTAATCAATCTTGACAAGCATCAATTGGCAACTGTCACGAGTCATAACAAGATCATTCCAACGCGTCTCATCTGATGGGATGCCCTCCCCCATCTCTCTCTCTCTTTCTCTCTCTCTCTCTCGTTATGAGATGGATGACCCCTGTCCTAGGGTTATTCTCCGTTTCATCAGTAGTGCTTTTACATCGCAAGTAAATAATCAACATGTTAAGGCGTACATGTTTGAGTGAGTTCCAATTGCCGATGACATGACTATTATTGTTTCGCGGTGTCTCGATCTAACTACGACAGCGGTTTAGGAATGGCGTGTGGGTTATAATTATGCATCGCTCGGATAAGGACCGATGAAATCTCTTCCACATCATTCGTGCAGGGAGCCAATTTATAGCGTTGACTTTTTATGTTATTTCCGCGATTTAGGAAGAGGATGTTTTCATTTCATTTGTGGTAATGACAGTGACAACAACTTGATGCTTGTGTGAAATTTGAGGCCTTGAAATTGTCAAGTTCGTCAAGGTAACCTTGTGAACTGTTCGTAAGTGTGAATTGTATTGTATTGTGTTGTGTATCATCGTATATTGTATACATAAAGTACATGACTTTGATGATTATAATTATGTGATTGCCCCATGCTATAGGTCGAACTAAATAACTATTCCCACTAACTATCTATTTCAATTTTTGTTAACATGAGATGCAAAACTTTGATTTTGTATTTAAATTTGATCATTGAATATTGAAATCCCAAGTAAATAATCTTTTTAAACGAGTGAAATGACTGTTCCTGTTTTCGTGCAAATTAATAAATCACAAAACAAATCGATATTTGTTGTTACTGTGTAACCCCCCACCGCCGCACTTCATCGTTACCATGACTAATTTGAAAAATAAGTTGAAATATTCTTTTCTTTTCATGAAGGGAGTGTTACCCTGTGGTTTATTCTGATAGATAATGTTTATATCTTCTCAGAACTTAATATTCATCAATCTAAAGATTCACAGAGATTGATCAATTAAATTATGAGAAGATATAAACGTTATCTATAAAGAATAAACCATATTGACACAATTAATTCATAATTAGTGATAAGAAAAATATTCCAACTTTATAGGCCACACTGTATTTCTTATGTAATATATTTATACTATTGTAAACATACGTTTGTGTAGATTGTATTACTCCTTTGTCAACTGACTCCTTCAGCATGTGCTGTTCAGTCAGTGCCAATAGAATAAATGAAATAAAATAATAAACATTAATGAATTCAAGTGATATAATAAATATGAACATAACATTAGTTTTTAAAACGCTTTGAGAACATATTTGACTTGAATGTATGAAAACATGTTATTATTAGTATTATTCTTATCGTTAATATTATTATTATTATTATTATTATTATTATTATTATTATTACTATTATGAATTTCATTATCATCATTATCAATATATGAATGTATTCATTAACTGTTAATTTATATGATTCACTGGTCTGAAATGGTTGCTTTACATACGAACCACATCTCCCAAAATTGTAAATATGATGTATAAATCGATACATTTTTTTATCAATTGATTTTTTAAATTATGTCTTACGGGAACCTAATAAGTATGTTAAACTCCTTAAGCATGATATGTACCGATTTTACTTTTTACTTGGTGACCCGAAAATATGATGGATTCAGTTATTTGGGAATTACGTGGGTTAACATAACAGGAGCCAGTGACTTTTCATCAAAATCGTATTGGTACGGGTGTTCTATGAACTTACAACACCAAGAAAAACCCCTCAAGATATTGACATTTCGAAATGTTTTTCTCCTGCATAATTAAGTTCATGTACACAAGTAAATCGTCAGATCTGTGATGAGCAAGGTATTGCGCTAAATAAAATTCGAAAGTTCACAGAACTCTTCACACCAACAGCAAACCGTCGCCGCTGTTTGCTCAGTAATCTTTATTTTAAGAAAATTAAAAATAAACGAAATGGTGACTTGTTGGTACAGTTGTATTAGCTAACTATCACGAGAGTCAATAGATTCTATTTACATTTCATCTTTACTCTTTTCGACATTATCTTCTCCTCACGTATGTACGCTGACCCGATATTTGCTCCCGCTACATCTGCTCCGGGCTTTATGTTGTTAAAGGTTAGGGTCTCGGGCAATGATTGGATTTTATTTCAGATTAAGTTTAGGGTTAGTGTTAGGTACAGGCAAGCCAATAGGTGAAGTATTTAGTCAAGCGTTTAGTTAAGAATTTGGTGAGAGTAGGAAATTGAGCGCGAAGCAGTTGAAGTCTATGCATGTATCGTAGATGCATGTGGCGGAAATTTGGGGGAGACGCCCCGTCTCCCCCGGCCTCCCACGAGTTGGAAAGGGAGACTAAGATATCCAATGTCCGTCACGATTTCTGGTCTTCTATCGTGTCTAAAAATGCTACTCAAAATTGAGCTCACATGACCTGCTGAAGTTTGAAATGCAAGTGATGACCTCCACCCCCTCTTTCTCCCTCTCTCTCTCTCTCTCTCTCTCTCTCGCTCCTCCTCCTTCTCTCTCTCTCTCTCTCTCTCTCTCTATCTAGTTACCTCTATGGAGTACAACAACGTGTCTCCTCCACTTTTTGAGAGAGATTTCTGCCAATGGTCGCAGAACCTTGTTAATGTTTACCATCACGTTGTTCTTACTCACGAATGTATGCCATCTAATGTACAATCATCGTGCCTGCGTTCCATACATTCTTCTCACATAGCGCCTTGGCGAGCCTACGTGCGATAGTAAAGACGTTCGACATGAACTAGATAATTATAACGCTTGGCACTAGACGAAGATTTCTATGTAATCATGGACCCTTAGGCCCCGTTTTTATAAAGAGTTACCATTGATCCTAATCAATCGCAAGTCCTCTAACCACTCGCAAATGTGGAGTCCCCTATCGCTTATGTACATAGTTGCGATTGATATCCATCGCAAATAAGTTGCGATTAATCGCAACTGTTTATAAGACAGGGCCCTGGAATAGTCAAGTAGATATCGTAAAGGATACGTCTTGAACATCACGTACGTGAGACAGAGGGTATGTTCACACGTACGTCTATTTGTACATGGAGACGTGCCTTTTCATCCATTGTTATTCCTTGTCATGCTTGTGGAACTAGCTCCTATACTTCGTGATATTGTCAATTAGAACACTTTAAATGAACATAAAAGGAGGGTAAGTTCACATTTAAGTTTAATCGGAAATGGAGAACGTGCCTTTTCATCCATTGTTATTCCTTGTCATGCTTGTGGAACTAGCTCATTTGCGTCGTGATATTGTCAATCAGAACACTTTAAATGAACATATCAGATACGTGAGACGGAGGGTAAGTTCACATTTAATTTAATTGGACATGGAGAACGTGCCTTTTCATCCATTGTTATTCCTTGTCATGCTGATTGTGGTCTGTTGTCGAACTAGCTCCTTTACTTCGTGATATTGACACTTAGAACACTTTAACTGCTGCTTTGAAGACTCACTAACTTCTTCAGCCCATGTGTGAATGTTGACTTTACTGGTGGACCCTGCGCCTTAATAGCTTTAACAGAAACATGGCGTCATATCAATGCTATGAGCCATCAATATGACTCTGTAAACAGCATACGAAGTAAGATGGTACCTATTCGTGTCTATGCCTTAAAAAGTTTGGGGTTGGGGATGGCAATTTTTTAATATTTTTTTAAAATAATTTTTTAAAAGCAAATTTGGTTTATGACGTATAAAGAAACTGGTAGACAGTGACGGAGTGGACCCACTGCAAGTTGCTTCGATATTTATGGTCCTCCAACATGTCCAAGGCAATACTAAATACACTAACACCAACCGTAATCATAATTATGGATTCTGTTGTTGTTGTTGTTGTTAATGGTTTTCCGTTTTGTTCCTGGTCTTATGATGCTCTTTATTTTTAAAACCTTTTCTACAACCCTATAATACCAGTAATATGATCTTCCTCTGTTTATTTCTCTTTGGTTTATCAGGACTATTCTATCATGGAATCGATGTGCCAGCACGAAGTTTTCTTCCAGAGATAATCTGTATCAAAGAGAAAGCTGTTTCAGAGAGAAATAAAAACTGATCAAAGAGAAAGACGAACTGCTTGGTGAATTGGACAGCCAATTATTGTGTGTGATATTTGTATTATTTGAAAGATCCATCAATCATGGCTGAGGCAAAACTTGAACCGGACACACCGACCTGTCCTCCGATCACTGACTTCGAGATGGACATGATGCGGATGGAACAGATGGCATTACTCCTGGAAGAGGAAGGAGAAGCTTCGCTCAACCTCTTCTCCCAAACCTCCAATGATCGCCAGCCTTACTGGAGCGAGCCCAGGTATGACCGAAACGAGGTCCCCAGTATACTGGTTTCGGGGATCACCAGCGACGACCAATCCGAAATCAGCGGGGAAGTGTCGTTAGCGATGAGTAAAGTTCAGATGAATGAAGCCGCTGAAGGCCACTCAGGACCCTTTGCAGAAACCACCCCTGCCGGAGGTGCCATACCGAAGTCAGGATTTCGTCGGAGTGTTTCTGTGGAGAGTTCAGGAGGTAGGTAAGGCTTTTGGGTTATCCACATTGAAAAATGCAAGCAAGTTGAAGGTGACCAAAGAAAACCCGTTCGTAGTTTTATTCAAAAGACATGTTTGCATTGCATTTCCATAATACAATGTAATACAGCCCTGAGGAATCTTTCTTGGTGTAAATCAAAGAAAAACATCAGAGCTTATGATGTGCTTTAAGTCTAAATGTCAGATGCATTTTTATTGATATTTGTCAGGATATAACCTAATATAATCCATCGTGATTGTCGAGTCAGTTATAATATTCTAATAAACTATTCTGCGTGTCTTCCAGATACCCATTCATCGAAATTCTGAGTGTATAATATATATTTTCTTTCAGGTAATTGGGACAACTCTGATGCTAGCCTTACGAGTGGTTCCTCAAGGCGGTGTCTTACCAACCATCCACACCATGCATTAGAACTCATGTCCATTCTCAACGACATGCGCATCGCTGGTGACATGATCGATCTCAAGGTTCTCTCGGGCGACCAGAAGTATCTCTGTCACCGAGCCATCATTGCGGCAGGGAGTCCTCTAATCATGAACCTTCTGGAATCGCAGCACATCAAGCTCAGGAAGAGAAGCAACAAGCTTGTCGTGGATCATATCCGAGCGGACTACGTGAAGCAGATCATAGATTTTGTGTATACATCCAAAATGGGCATTGGTTTCCAGAATGCACAGGAAATGCTTTCACTGAGTTTTGGACATTCCGCATTCTTGAACAAATCGATTGAGCTGGCCTGCAGTGATTATCTTGTCGGACAGTTCTGTTTTGACGCGGGAAGCGAGACGTCTTCCTTGAGTGCTGTACCGTCATCGATTCTCTCTTCAGGAGAAGATGATGTGTCATCCAGTGGGACAGAGTGTAGCTTCCAGGAACATAACTATCCCTTAGAGGTTCTCCATGTTTTGAACGAACATCGCAAAAACAAAAGGTTTACGGATCTAATTTTGTCCGTTGAGGAAGTGGCTTTTCCCTCTCATCGATCGGTCATGGTTGCAGTTAGTCCTTACTTTCGAGCGATGTTCACGTCAGGTATGAGGGAAATCCGCGAGGAGGAGGTCGAGTTGAAGGGAATCCGCAGTGATATCTTCGGTATCCTGCTGGACTTCATCTACACCTGTCGTCTTGCCATCAACGAAGACAACGCGCAGGAGATGCTGGAGATGGCCAGCTTCCTGCAGCTTGTCCCTGCAGTCAACGCCTGCAGTCAGTTCTTCAGAGACCAACTCGATGTCCAAAACTGTCTTGGAATCATCAACTTTGCCAAAATCTACAGTTGCGATCAACTCTTCGACCATGCCTTTCTGTTCATTCTCACATACTTCAAGGATATCATGCTCACCGACGATTTCCTACTCCTGACCGTCGACCAGCTCGCGTCTTTCATTCTTGACGACCGTCTTTCTTTGAAGAATGAGGAGCTCGTCTTCGAAGCCGTCATGCAGTGGCTCAAACACGATGTCGAAGGGAGAATGAAATCGATGCCCAAGGTTCTTCGGCATGTCCGATTACCGTTGATTGAACCAGAGTACGTCGAGCAATACGTCCAACACGACCCGATTTTACAGGTAGGATCACTCATAATGAAATGTGTCCAAGGAATATGAAGAGCGCCACTATTTAGTTGTCTAATCTAAGGCGCCGATGAGACTGGAAAAATTACTGTATATGCCGTCATGATTCACCTGGGAAAGACTGGGGTATATAGTGGGTTGTTGTAAGCAATGTGTAATATGTATGTCTTTAGCTAGATAGTGCATCCATTTCCCGGGCCCAAAATATGTAGAATAGTATGAATAATAATTATGGTATATAGAATAAATATCGTTTAAGAACTCCCCTCCTACTATAGGAACTGGAAATTACTTATCATTGTGAATAACCGACTGTTAGATTTCAGATGGAATTTTTGCCGAGTCGCCGAATATTGTTTTATTACTTGGCTGTGTGGCACAAAGTGTAACGCTGTTGATCCATAACAAAATCAAATCTGGAACGTACGAAGCGTTTCCGCAAATCCAAAGGATCTCATTTGTGTATCTATCATTCTTTAAAAAAACTGCTAAGAGTCACAAGGTCGTAAACTCATATACATGTTATTTTAAATGGATCGAGTTGGCGACCTCCTGCCTCCCAACAGTCGATTATTTGAAGCCTAACTATTCATTGACTATAAATCATCGCAGGAAGATGCATCATGCCAGGCCATCATTGGCGAGAGTCAGCTACTCCGGGAGAGGGGTGCTAGCTGTCATCACATCGACGATCCTAGACTCAAGCTACGGTTCTCGATGACCACTGAAGTCCTGGTCACCGTCGGCGGTTTCGACGACCGACAGAAGTGGGTGCGCGACGTCTGGTGCTATAACCCCAAGGATTCGTCCTGGCACGCCCTTGCACCGTTTCCGGGAAAGAACAGGAGGTTTGCTGCCGTGGCTTTCGACAACGATATCTACATCATAGCAGGACAGGTATTGATCCATTCGTATCAAGGCGTCAATATAGATAGTGGTGTTTCGCAGGTCCAGCTGCATAGGCGGCCAGTCTTACACGTGGATAAAACATGAAATAACGAGGATACTGATCAGGGGAAGTATATGGGCGGGTTCTTTCTTTTCCCTTACTCTCCCTTTCTTTCCCCTTTATTCGCTGTTCGGGTTGGGGGCGTCCCCTGTTTCTACACCAATATGTAGAGTTCAGGTTCGAGTATGAACATCTCTCCAGGACAGCGTTTACGCTTTTGGGAGAGTACTTCTTCAAGGTTCAAGTATGGTCAAATAATTATTAGTAGTATTTATAACAGAATGTAGATATTTTAAATATTTTGATGTTTTTAATTCTTTCTTAGATAACATCTATTGTCATGATCACTATAAGATCAGGCTAATTATCTAATCGATCCTTGCTTCTCTATTCTTTCTTCAAACTATACCAGGCAGATCACGGTGATCGTATGTCTGAAACGCTGCCTGATGTCTGGCGATACGACTCCATCACAAACCGCTGGTCCCAGGTGGCGAGCCTGAACACGCCCCGTTTCTCGCACGGCGCCGCCGTCGTTGACGGTTACATTTACGTAGTCGGAGGCAAGATGGGCTGGGCGAGACGGTTTAACGATGTCGAGAGGTATGACCCAGCGAAGAATACTTGGACTATCGTCACTCGGATTAAAGGAAGCTACCTGGAGAAGCCTGTTCTATCATCTCATGAAGGTAATGGAGTAGGCGGTCTATCTTTTAGCGCAATGTGTTAACAAGTTTCGATTTGATATCACCAAAATGCCGCCAAAAAGCCACTCCACCCCCTTCTCTCTCCTCATAACCCTATCCCGCTCTAGCCACACCCCTCATTCTCTCTCCCTCTTTCTCTCTCATTCTCACCCTTTCGTTGTCATGATCACAATAAGATCAGGCTAATTATCTAAAGGAAGCTACCTGGAGAAGCCTGTTCTATCATCTCATGAAGGTAATGGAGTAGGCGGTCTATCTTTTAGCGCAATGTGTTAAAAAGTTTCGATTTGATATCACCAACATGCCGCCAAAAAGCCATTCCAACCCTTCTCTCTCCTCTTAACCCTATCCCGCTCTAGCCACACCCCTCATTCTCTCTCCCTCTTTCTCTCTCATTCTCTCCCTTTCGTTGTCTCTGCCGAGCTCCAACTAAAACTTTGTTGAAACGGTAATAGGCAAAATCAGTTATTGTAAAACGTAAAGAACCATAGACATATTTCAATTTTTAAAACAATCAAACGTGTTTAAAGTACCGGTTCTCATGAAAATGAACATATTATAAGAGGGTTAGGGCTGGTCTATAATAGTTGTTGACTCTGTCACTTGGTCTGATAATATAAGAACTAATCCTGATTCATGTGACATTAATGATTACAGGTCGTCCATCGACTGGAGTTGTCATACCTCATGGATACACGATGTAACAATTGTAAATTCAAGTATAGATAGAGAGTTTAAGTTGGCTCAAGAACTATTCCCCAAGTATGACTTTATAAAATGTCGCTTAATTACAGACTCCTTCTTTTTTCCTTCAATCACAGGAAAGCTCTACGTAAATGGGTACTTTTTCCGAGACCCGGATATCATGCACTGCTATGACCCGGAAGATGACAATTGGATACAGATGTTCAGTTTCCCGCGTGTTCAAGGAGACGGCATCGAGAACGCGGTCGTGGTCAATGACTACGTCTATTATCTGGTCTTCAGGGGATATGATAACTATGTGGTGGTCGTCAACCCGCTTACAGGGGAAAAATTGAGAGGTAGTTGAAAAGTAATTAAGGCTTAGGCGGATCAAGGGGCCGAAGGGCGGAAAAAGACGCCCCCTCCACTGAGAAAAAAAAGAAAAGAAAAATAAGAGAGAAGCTTTTATGACTAAGAAGGCCGACGGCACCTCTTCAGATTCTAGGAAAGGGCCGTCAGAGATTATAGGAGTGTAATCGTCAGAGATTATAGGAGTGTAATCGTCTCACCCCCTTTGGAGGACTTGTGCGCGCCTGGTGATGTTCGGTGGGATGTCGAATTTTCGTCATGGGAAAATTACTGTCGGTAATTTCACTCACCCCCCACTTCGGAAATTCCTGGATCCGCCCTAATTTAGGCATCTGCCATGTATTGTAAACACGAAAAATTGAGCAGTGCTAAGAAAGTTGTATGGTTGCACCCTGCAGTTATCATCATCCGTAGACCTCATCAGGACAATTACCCTGGACGATCATCCCCGGTAAATTACCCCGGAAAATTACCCCAAAGGACAACCACCCCCGAGGACAATTACCCCGAAAGATTATCTCGTATGACAATTATCCCCCAGGACAATTACCCCCAAGGACAACATGACTCCCCCCGAGGACAATTACCCCCGTGAAAATTACCCATACGGACAATTACCCCGAGGATTATTACCCCGGAAATAAGCTCCGAAGACAATTACCCCGAGTTTAATCCCCCAACCCACATAATTCATTAATAGCAAAAGACGATGTTACACATTGAGAGAAGATATGAAGGCAACGAGCCCATAAAAGCCCATGCATGGACGCATATGGACCCACAAATATTTGCGCGTTATCTACCTCATTACTACACCTTTCCTTCTCAATAATGTAACGCTAATGCTGCTGCTGCTTTCCACGAAAGTTATAAGTTTCAGCGGGGTATGCATGTACAGTGCGTCTCAAAATGCTTAGAAAATACATTTCTCTTAAGTTGAGCAGCGTTTTTCAACCTTTTGTTAGTCATGGTACCCTTAAGAAATATTAAGTTTCGCGTCACCCCAATCCCAAATTCATCACAGAATGTTCATTGTGCATTACTCTGGCACTCGTCAAGAGCCATGTACCTAGGTCCATGCATGTACACACGTATGGGCACATTAGTTTCTAAATTTTGAGAGCGACCGAGCGAGCCCCCCCCCCCAAAAAAAAAGAAAGAAAGAAAGGCATTTTTTAATTGTAAAAGGATGATTTTAGATGCTGCTTATAAGTATCGGCTTCCATGGTGATGTAGATATACAGTAGGTTTGCGGCTGCATCATTGTGAGAGAGAGAGATAGAGAGAGGGGGGGGGGGAATTGGGGGTCCTGAAAAGGACTCTCGGTAATCTTTCTTTCTTGAGTGTGTGTAGTCCTGACTAACAACAGTCCTTTTCAGGACTACACACACTCAAGAAAGAAAGATTACCGAGAGTCCTTTTCAAGACTCCCCAATCCTCCCCCTCTCTCACATGGTGCAACCGCAAGCGTACTGTATAATAAAGAATGATTTTGTTATCAACATAGTACTTGAAAGGACTTAAAGTATGCGGGCACCTCGCCGCCGAATTTCCATGAATACAAAAATCATATATTCGGTGATTACCTCGATTAACACGAATATGAGGATATTCGGGAATCTCGTTGCTCAGATTATCCTGTTTCTAAATGTTACGAGCGTGGTAAAAATGTAATATCGAATTAAAAGATACAATATGTATTCGGGCACCTACACTGCAAAAACTAGGGTGTTAAATTTAACACTGTGGGTGTTGAAATTTATTCTTTCCCGGTATCTATATCGTGCAACACCCAAAGATTAAAATAACACCAAGTTCTTGATTAAATAATAAATACTCTTTCTGGTGTTGAATATTTAACACCAACGATCAACACCATTGGTGTTACTTTAACACCATCACTCTTGGTGTTAATATTTGACAACTCCTACTGGTGTAGATTAACACCAATATCTGGAATCATAACAAGTTCAATTCCACTTTTGGTGTTGATATTCTTGTTTATCCATTAGAGATTTTTCTATGTGTGTCTAATGGTCCCACTCTCCATATTCCCTATTATCGACCATTATCGACCAGGGTAGAGGAACCAGTGGTAAACTGATAATTCATAATCGATGCTGGCAACTGTCCACCAATAGGTATATTCTAATCTCCATTGCATTAACTCCATCACATAGATCATTTGAAGTAAATTCAAGATTAACATGTATGTGGTACAGGCTGGTACACAAATATATAATAAACATGCATGTTGTTTCTTGGTTAGTAATCATATAATCAATATATCTATTGCTTAAACGTTAATATAATTGTAACAAGATCGGACAAATAATCTATTGGTCAATAATTGCCAAAGGAAAATACAAATCACAAAATTGATGTGCATTGTCATAATTTGCTTAACAAATCATGATAAATGTATTTTTCTGTGAACACGTGTAAAGTAAAGCGCGCGTACATTTTGTGAAAACTTATTCGACCAATCAACCGCCTTAAACGAAATCACGTGATGATACTTTCAACACCAAGCATAAAACAACACCATGTTACTTAACACCCAGTAATTATTAATGCATGCTTAAATCTGACCGGTGTTAAAAATAACACCAATGGTGTCAAAAAAATTCAATACCATACTGGTGTTAGAAATTTAACACCCTGGTTTTTGCAGTGTAGCTATCAAAATGTTGCCAGCGAGCGAAGCGACCGAGGTAGAAAGTAACTCTGTTATCTGCTATTTCCTCATGAAATTGCATACTCTAGCAGTTTCTGATTATTTTGTTCTTCTTCACGAAATCAACGTTATTCCCAAATATTTTTTAAAAATTTAACTATATTTCTCGCGGGACCTCTAGAGATGTATTGGGGCATCCCTGTTGAAAAACGCTACACTAGAGTTACAATACCAAATGATATGAATGTACCAGAAATCGGATTAAAAAAGAAAATTAACACGGCACCGTACATACCATATATAACCTGAAATTATTGCACCAGAAAAGATCGTTTACTTCAACATGACAACAAAAATATACATAACTTGAAGAAAACTTTGATTTTGGAATAGATCATGGATGAGGATCCATTATACATTCAAAGACAATTACACGATCATCTGACGATGAATATGACTGAATATGACAGAGGACGCATAAATAATGGGACAATATAGAATTAAAACATCATCCTAATTTCTTTGTTGTGCCAATTTTAGAGACAAGCTAGAGACGTGTACGCATCTGCGCGTAGGGTATTGTTATATTTCTAAGAAATTTAAATATCGTACTTTACTTGGTGGCAAGACTACGGGGGAGTGGGGAAACCTCCTACCCCCATCGAATTGCATGAATAATTTTAAAAGGCTGAAATAAGAGCGAGAGGAAATAACGACACAATGTTATATTCCGAATGTTCTGAAATATGAGAGGAATGATTATTAAAATCTCCCTACATCCATCCTAATCGTGCCCCAAAACGTTATTCATCCAACAGTACGCCATACACATGCGTCCTGAGTAGGATGGGTGGGGGAGCATTTTCCGGGGATGATTGTCCAGGGGGTAACTGTCCTAGAACCTCCGAAGACGTATCTTAAGAGCGTTATCTAAAGATCGTTACCTTTACGAGAAAAAATTAATTCTGTTAAGTATTTTAGTTGGTATCAGTGGGCCTACACCAAGTCAATTAACAATTCATTTATACAATTGACATATCTTCTAACCTATGCTTTTCTCTTTTGTTTCCTTTTCTTGTTCCTGTCTTGCAGAAAGTAGGATGATCGACGGGAAGTACCTGTACTCGTATGGCGCGACTGTAGTCGGGGATAAGATCTATATCGCAGGAGGTAGTAAACTGGACGCGAGTGTGAACGTGCCCTATCTGTTCTGCTATGATCCAGCTCTCGATGAATGGAGTACCGTGGGTAGCATCCCGACACCTCTCTGCGAACATGGGTGTGTTACCATTGAGAGGTACATGCCGCTCAAGCACTAGGCATAGGCCAGACAGTGCTAATTGGGCTGTCATCGTCGCTTTCGTCAGTATTCTACTGTGCCTCTCTTGAAATTAATTGGCAGGGGTTTTCAGACATACCTATGCAAAAATCATTTGCCTAAATGTATTGTTCATACTGAATGCAGCATAGTTCTGAGTGACTATCTATGCGATTGAGATGTATATAGAATTTGATAGACAAATTAAAGCCTTTATCTAAAATGTCTAAGTTATATACCGAAAGCATTCTAGCTGGGATAGTATAATTACGAGATATACCTATAAACAATGAATGAATAAATTCAGCAGTTTGGGATATTGTGTTTACCATTACTAGTAGTACATATTTATCTGCTTATATTGCGTTCCCTGTTCTCCTGTAAAGAATTAATGTAATTTATTGGTTCATCTGTCATACAAAATAAATTCTTTTTCCAGCGGTTGAACAGTAACAAAGATCATGTTACAGCAGATTTATAACAAAGAAGTGTACAATGACAAATATATCCATCATGTGATCACAACACAGAAAAAATACAAAAGAGGTTTAGGGAAGTTACGAAACCAATGTGTGTCAGAAAAATAATACAGGAAAAGGAAATTTATCTCATTATCTCATGATAACGACATCCTAAAATGTGTGAATAATCGGAATTTAGGTTTGATTCAGATTACACCCCCGCCTCCCCCAACACTATTGTCCAACATTGGGTACAAAAAGAATTGAAATCAAGGTGTCCAATAAAAGTGTAAGTTTATGGTCGTGATGTAAATGATACGACAAAAGAAAGGTATCAGACTTCAAAATTGCATATTCACAGTAAACAAGGTCGTACCTAGGTATGGTGTGACACCCCCCCCCTCTCCCGAGAAAATCATCTGTCTGTCAATTTGAATTTTAGGGCCTTATCGGCAAGTCCGCAATAATGATTTTTTTTTTCTCAGAAGAACTTGTAACCTCCGTCCGCAAATTTGAAAATATGATAACAGGTTTTTATCTTCGTCAGAAAAAAATCTACAAAACTGAACTTGGAAAATGTTGGACTAGTTTGTTGACACCCCCCCCCCCACCCTACTCAAAATGGTCTAATGACGCCCTTGGAAGTCATTGCCAAAGAGTGAAAATACTGCAATTTATATTAAGCAACATGCTCTTTATGCTCGATAGTATAGTTAATTCATATTCGTAGGAAATTTTATTTTATCAGGAGAAGAACTATTGTAACCGTCGAAAAGTATAAAGGCGTTGCTATGAAGGCATGGGGGACATGTGCCACACTTGAATGTCGGGAAAATAAACACTCTTGTATGGGAGGGAGCCTTTCAAGATACGTCACAGAGTTGCCAATATTTCTGTACGATTGATCGCAACTTCAAAAAATTCATAACTTTCTTATTTTTAATCGGATTTTGCTAAAACTTTCACTGACCTATTCCTCTAATTTTCTGCTTTTAAAACTAACATAGTATCAGGGTGTAATTTCCGTTTACGTGGGTAGGTTACACGAAATCAGTTTTATACGACGAGGATGCCGACAGAGAGAGAGAGAGAGAGAGAAAGAAAGAGAGTAGGCAGAGGAGATGAGTAGAGCAGTGAAGAAAAGATAGAACGAGAGAGAGAGAGGGAGAGAGAGAGCCAAGAGTTACAGGAAGTATACAATGTATTAGCTTAGATGCGTATACTGACATAATGAAGACAAATTATTCTTTCCAGTTCAATTAATATACAAACTGAAAATCAGATCGTAGACGATAATAAACAGGACAAAATTGGGAGGGGGATATTATATCTTCTCACGCTAATTCTCATTTCCAATTTCTCCTCCTCCCCCCAAGCACGTCCCCACGTGCCCCTGTGTCTATGCCACTACATTCACGATCCAAACCTTGTCATTGTCCTTCTGACAATCGAAAGCATGAAACTCAATGGTTCAAAGATTCATGAATCCGTTTCCCCTATCATTGTTGAAAGCGAAATGTCGTATTGAACTGTATTATCGTATTCGTAAAGCAAGTTATTTATTCTAGAGTTAATAAGACATCTCCTGTTTTTCCTAAAATAGTAAAATATAATAAAGACATATTATAAGGATGAGCAGTACATGTATAATATAAATGGAAAAAGTAATGAGTTCACTTTTATATGGCTTAAGTTGAAGCATGTATTTGAATAATGTATACAAATAATGTTTTGATATTAGTTGTATCATGTATATGTGAATTGTTTTATTGTTACAAAAATAAAACCTATGGAAAAAAAAAAATCGTTGTTTAATTATTTTATTTTGCATCAAAATCCCTTTTGTACTATAAGTGTGGACTCATCTTAGGACAGATTTCTGATATACTGCATTCTAGTGATTTAATGATAAATATGTATTTATATGAAACGTTCGTCACATCTTCATTCTTTTAAGGAACATGAATATTTTGTATATTTCGATGCTTCGATAAGGCCAAATAAGAAAAAATACGTGTTTCTCGTCCGGACTTTTTTTTTAAAGGAGGCGGCAGGGTATTACTATTGATTGTTTTGCAATTTTTTTGCAATTTTATTCCAAGATGGCTGCCATGCTAATTATAGCTGGCCAAGCCTATTTATTCACAGATATTGTGCTATGTGAGTATAGGCCTACTGATGCACTGTATGACAAAACAAATGATATGTATCACTGTAGCTATTTTTAAACAAAATGTATATCACAGGCTTTTTTTGCTTTTTTTTTGTTGCTTTTTTCTTCTGAATATAGTAAAAAGTAAAAACAAGGGAAACGCTCTTGGCGGTCTCGCCTGCATTACGCAATTCGATATGATGAAAAATTGAGGTCGGTTGGGACATTATTTATAGGCAGGGTGGCCCATTAGCAGGCCCTCAAAATGAAATCCTCTGAATATAATCGGCATTTTGAAGTGAATATTGACTAAGAATCTAACAATACTATTATTTGTACCAAGATTGATATCTTTCATGAAATATGAACAAATAACAAAAAATGATTTATTATTTCTCATATTAAGTTGTGGAAACATTATCCAAGTCTACTGACCTAAAATGAAATTATTTTGACCTTGACTTTGTGACCTGAAATTTGTTTCATATGATTTGTGATACTTGATAACCCTTGGGTACAAGTTTCATGGAATTTTAACAAACACTTTTGAAATAATGCTAAAAATTCAAAATCTTAATGAGTGATGCCAACGTCCCAACAAAGTCTAAGTTTGCAGACCTGAAATGACATTTGACCTTACTTTGTCACCTAAAAGACGTCATGATTGGTGATACTTAATAACCCTTACTTCAAGTCTCAAAATTTCAAAATTCAAAATTATGATAAAAATTCAAAATCTTAACCTTTGGTTAAGTTTTGATGTTGATGCCAAAACATAGTCTAAGTTTGTTGGCCTGAAATGACCTTTGATCTTGACTTTGTGACCTGAAGTTCTACTCACATCGTTGGGGATACTTGGTAACCATTTAGACCAAGTTTCATTGAATAAGAATGTATACTTTCAAAATTATATTACAAATTCAAAATCTTAACCTTTGGTTAAGTTTTGATGTT
The DNA here is from genome assembly GCA_037976565.1 of Mesocentrotus franciscanus. Classification (NCBI taxonomy): domain Eukaryota; kingdom Metazoa; phylum Echinodermata; class Echinoidea; order Camarodonta; family Strongylocentrotidae; genus Mesocentrotus; species Mesocentrotus franciscanus. The sequence goes on from CP137686.1 coordinate 13,482,440, forward strand.
GATGCCACAACAAAGTCTATGTTTGCAGACCTGAAATGACATTTGACCTTTTCTTTGTCACGTAAAAGACTAATCACATGATCGATGATACCTGATAACCCTTATGTTTAAGTTTCATGGAATAGGAATATATACTTTCAAAATTATGATAACAATTCATTAAATCTTAACCTTTGGTTAAGTTTTGATGTTGATGCCACAACATAGTCTAAGTTTGTTGACCTGAAATGACCTTTGACCTTGACTTAGTGACCTGAAATTCTACTTACATGATTGGGGATACTTGATAACCCTTTAGACCAAGTTTCATTGAATAAGAACGTATGCTTTCAAAATTATATTAAAAATTCAAAATCTTAACCTTTGGTTAAGTTTTGATGTTGATGCCACAACATTGTCTAACTAGTTTGTTGACCTGACATGACCCCTGACCTTGACTTTGTGACCTGAAATTTCACTCACATGATTGGGATACTTGATTACCCTTTAGACCAAGTTTCATTGAATAAGAACTTATACATTCAAAATTAAATAAAACATTAAAAAAACTTAACCTGTAAAGTAAGGTATATACACTGTAACATGGTATGGAAAAGCGGCGCCTACATGTACGTCTCACTTTTGCTTATATGCAGGCGATACAAAAAGGAGGCGGCGGCCAAAAAGGAGGCGGCGGCCAAAAAGGAGGCGGGCGGGGACGAGAAACACTTCAATTTTGTTATTTGGCCCAATGCATGATAACTATATACAATGTATCATGGTAATTGCGAAGGAGATGATCAGAATGATGACAAAGATGTTGATTATGAAGACGATATATATGTTTAACATCGTGGTGATGATGCTGTTGATGAGGATGAGGATGAGGATGATGATTTTGATTATGGTAGTGATGCATGATGATGATGTTGATTATGGTGGTGATAATGATATTGATTAAGGTGGTGATGATGATAATGATGATTTTGTCAATGATGACGATGATGATAATGATGGTGGTGGTGGTGGTGGTGGTGGTGATGATATTGATATAATGATCGATAACCTATAAGGCATTCATGATGATAAAGCTGAGGTGGATCGTGATGATGGCAAAGATTGTTTGGGCGTGATGATTAGCCTGCGATAAATGCTAAAAGAAATGTGGCTGGCAGTGATGATAAAGTTGATACGTCATGATGGTGAGGACGACGACGACGACGATGGTGATGATAAAATGTACATGTAGATGATTATGATGATAAATGATTGAGAGTGAAGATGACTGGTAATAAGAATGACAAAGATGTAGATCATCATGAAAAAAAAGATGATAATTATGTTTACCCAGGGCAAATGTTCTTTCTCTCTCAATCTTTCATTCTCTCTATCCCACAATATCTATTTTTCTCTCATCATTCCTTTATCTCCACCTATCACCTTCCCCTCTCTCTTTCTACCTGAATCTATCTTTCTCTCTTTCCTTCATTTCTCTTTGTGATGTCTCTCTATTTTCTCTTTCTGACTTTTTCCTATCTCTCTCTCTCTCTCTCTCTATCCGTCAATCTCTCTCCCACTCTCTGATTTTCTCGTCCTTAATCTCCCTCTCTGGAGCGAGAAAGTGCGCGACAAGACTGGTGGGAGAAAGGATCATTTTCACTGGAGAGCTTCTACTATAGCCTACTAGTTTATCACGCAGTTTATTCGCTAATAAAGTGTGCGACATTGGAATCGCAGTCTTATTAATTGCAAATAACAGCTGATATTTTGCACAAGATATCGCAGTTTTTATTCCTTTCTATATATAAAAACAAAATTTATATTCTTCCATGGATTTTCTATTCGCTAGTCTTCACTTCGCTGTTTTTAAAGGTATCCCTTAACCCTATAGTAGTATGCAGCGTCTACCCATTTAGATGTGTTAGCGAGAATAATACAAATCTATTAATATATTCCACCTCCGAAAAAAATATTTTCCTTTTTATTTCGGTTATAAACTTCAAATAATATGTGGATTTAGTTACTTTGATATATATTCCGACACTTCCCAATAAAAATTTCACTCAGGATTTGCAGAAAAATATGTTTAAAAAAAGATTTCTGCTTACAACTGCGAGTAATTATATGCCCCCGTTTATAAGTGCACGCCAAAATATTTTCTAATTTCTAAATTTAGGGATAAAATATCATAAGTCCAGGTATAGAAACAGCAAGAATAAGCTGTGATGAAAGCAATTCCAGAAAATTTTAACCAGTAACTTTGTAATAGTATATGAAAGGACATATAAATATTTCTAGGTTTTTCATAATTCCGGTGTAAAATTAAAAAATATATAAGTGCGCGTCATATTACAAAGCCAGCTGTATTGATCGTATCACACTCTATCGTAATAAGCATGTTTCTGTTTAAAACTCAAACATTTACAGAATCGTTACTCTCTTTGAAAAGTCTTTTAAATGAATTTAATACAACATTAAAAAAAAGAGGTATTTACAGGCGCAAACAAAAGGCGCCCTCTAATGCTCATTACAGTACATTCAATTATAAGTGTGCGGCACTCAGTTTTCTTTATTTTGCCTTAATTGGATGATTTCATCAATATATTCAATCATGTAAATATCACGTTACATTATAGATTATCATGTTATTCTATTTTAAAACTATACAGTAGGTGTAAAATTTAAACAGGTTTGAATCTCAAGCGTAACCACTTGTTTACACTGTTTACACAATGTTTCTTATTTGGTAATTCCAGCAAAATGAATACACCAAGAACCATAATAAATTTTTGATTTTTTTTTTTTCAAGGGGAAACTCTTAATGATTTCTATCAGATAACAAAAACTAATAAATGGAATTAACATTTTGGTGCTTGTTATTTTGAAGATGATTAGAATTATTCCATTTCATGGGTTGTCATAGGGCAGGAAGCACATCTTTCACTACATCTCTGGAATAAAAGAAAGAAAAATAAAAGCATAATAAACATTTGAGTTGTTACTTCCTTTACATTCACTTACAGTCAACTCTACCTAAGTCAACTTAGCATAAGTTAAACAATTGCCTAAGTTGACGTTCTAATTGAAGTCCATTATTCTTATATTCTTTTGCTTTACACCTCATGTAAGTCAAATTTCTCTGAAGTCGAAGCTATTTCGGTAGTCCATCTTGATTCGACTTATGCAGAGTTGACTGTATAACCGGTTGCTTTTTTTCTTAGGATTATGAAACTAAAAAACATAATGAAACTCTGCGATAAAATAAAAGGAAGTGAAAAGAAATGGAAGTCATTCCTTCTCAAGATGAATCTAATAAATATCTAAATCAATGTGTTTCTTTCAAATCATGAAAATAATAATAAAAGGTAAATGTTTTTGATGTGTTTGTTTTGAATGCTTTCTATCACTGTTTACAGTATTAAAAGAAAGACAATCTATGATTAAGGAATGAGGTGAAAAAACAAATGTTCCTACATATTTCACCTAAATAATTTTTTTCTAAAAAAAATATTGATTTAATATTAACATCCACATGCTTACAATAACTTACTACATGTAAGTTACTTATGTAAATATTAACTTTTCTAAGGTCCATGTGTCTAGCCTTGTCATAAAAATGAGCTTGCTAGTGAGCCGCCTTCTTTGTTTGTCTAAGTAATGGAATTGATATAAAATAAATACCTGGTACTCATAATTTCTATAAACAAAAATATATACAATAAGTGAAATAATGGCATGACATGCGCTTTGCTTTACTAAATACCCCCAAAATCTCTAACTGTATTCAACAGGAACTCAGTTTACTTCATTGATTTATTTCATCAGAAAAAAAAACAATCGTATTCTAATTTATTGGCTGTAAGATCTCTTAATTTGGGAAAAAATATAGATAAATAGATAGATAGAAAGATAGATAAATAGATTTCTTTTATTATCATGCAAAAACATGACATCTACTTTACAGTCAGATAATCAAGTCTTACCACTTTGTACATGTATCTATGTTTCCCCAGAATGCATTCTTTTGTTGTGGTCCCACAGATTAGATAAGTTTTTGGCGGGACACTTGGGGCAGTCAGCTCGGGTACGCCTTTTTCCTCTTCTGTCTAATCGCTGAATAGGGACACTTTGTACGAAAAAAACATAACAGCTGTTAGTGTGAACTATGCAAGATATACAAGAAGTTGTTAATAGACTTAACTCCCCCCCCTAAAAAAAAACAACAACAAACAAACAAACAAAACAAAACAAAACAAAAACACAGATTTAAAACACATGCTCTAAACAATCATGTCTACGCCATTGCAGAATTCCTGCTCCTGCATATTCCAGCATCTACCTATTCCACACTCACTGTTTGACCCATGTGATATTTGTACTTTCATACATTGCTAAATCTGGAAAGATAGACCAATTGATGCATACATGCATGGACAAATGAATTATGGAAACATAAAAAAATATTTCTCAATTTCATGAGTCCCTATATGAATTTAAGCTTATAAAGTATAAAAACAAACCATGCAAATGAATCAAGTCTTTAGTGACATTTATACATTATATTGGAATGATAATTATTCTTAAAAAATACATTGGGTAATTGCGCTAACGCGATAGCTCAGTTGGTCTCATATTCCGGCGACCTGGGTTCGAAACCAAGTTGATGAGCTAGTGCCCTTTGGTAAGGCATTAATCCTCATTACCAGGTCCCTCGGAGCGGACCTAAAGCCGTCGGTCCTCTGGTTGGTTACTAACAAGCATTCATGCTTTCTTAGCAGTCAGGTAAAATAACCACCACTAACACTAACATCTCTATTAGGTGTCCGTCCATATTAACAGACATACGGTGCTATCAAAGTGTATAGTGTGGTCAAGCATACCTGGATCTCGCTTGGTATATGTATTTCCAACGTTCTTCTCCATTCAATCTATGTTTCCTTTCCAGATGTTTCGACATATCTGAAGTTTTGTCGTTACATATTGGGCATGGTCTTGGTATACGATTCCTCTTCCCTGAAGGCAATTTGTCAAGAAAAGATGCAATTGTCAGTGAACCAAGAACCAATTCTAATTCATCTTAATATCTACTCTATTTAATTTTTTTCAATTATTAATATTATGCTACCCAATACTTTTTCACTAAGCAACGTTGGGTTGTCTGATATTATTTAATCAGTGATCTTGATTTTTAATCACTACACCACATACAATTCTATTTTATTTTATTTTTTTACAGATGCTTTTTTAAAAGTCTTATGCACCCAATGATGTCATTATTACATGTATTAGCAACATGTTTAAAGAGTTCGCTAGTTTGCTTCATAATGGCCTAGAAAGCTGCTGAATTATTAGTTAGTTTTCATGGCTATGGATGTTATCAACTGTTCGATGGGTTACTTTGGATGGTTATCATATTACTAGATACATGTATATTTCATAGTTTTAAATATAATACCTTTTGGATTATCTTTCATCTTGAATTTTTGTTCATCTTGGTCAATTGTCCGGTTCTTCTCCACCTTCCTGGATATCTTCAACATCATTTCTTCCTTTTCCTCTTCTTCTTCTTCTGCCCTCTCTTCTACTTCCTCCCCCTTCTCCTCCTCCTCCTCCTCCTTTCCCTCTTCTTCTTCTTCTTCAGCTGATACTATGGGCGTCTCTTCTATTTCTTCCTCTTCTTCTCCTTCAGCCGACCCTACTTCAACCTCCTCATCCTCCTCTTCTTCTTCTTCTTCTGCTGCTGATTTTTCTTTGTCCCCCATTCTCTGTGATGATGATGTCAACGCTGCTTTATACAGTGCTATTTCTTTCCCACTACTCTCTATATATTGCTTGAAAACGTCAGGAGGAATGCCATACAAAAGCATCTGATTAAAGTCATCAGCAGTCTGCAGAAATATATAAAGAAAAGAACATATAGTCTTTGAAATAGAAATGTGGAAGTTTGCATAAATTTTGATTGCTAGCTTCAGACAATTATTACTGTTGAGCACGAAGCACTCAGCAAAGTGATCAGAAAGAAAAAGAAGTACTATTATACAGATATTGCTTGCCTTGAGGTTTAATAAAACATTTTATATCCCCAACGGAGTTATATTTTTTCCCGGGGATTACATTTTCACCAAGGGAAAATGAAGTGTTATTATTAAAGCGATACACCAGGCAATATCTGTTATATTAGAGAGAGAGAAAGATATTATAGATACACCCAAGTTGACGCACAATTTAAACTAGTGAAATTGAATTACTGGTATCATGGCCGTACATGTACGTAGATATTTTTTCCTGGGCTGGAGGGGGGGGGGGGAAGAAAAATGTGATTTAGAAATGCCCCATAAAGTAGCCTACATGGAATGAACCGCTATTAAGGTAGTAGTACTAGTACTAGTAGTAAGGAGCCTTCCTCCCTTAAGCTTAACTCCAGGGAGCTCCGACGCCAACGCCGTCAGAGCTCCCTGGATCTGGAGTTACCTAGATCTAGGCTTATTAAAAGCTAAGCGACTATGCCTATGTACGTACAAAGTGACGTGAATGAGCAGTGGCTTACTTCACGAGAATGCTTAAAAGTGGCTGTGACAAACTTTTCGGGTAGTTTAAAGCAACGTATCTGTGTAAAGTAAGTCACCCAAATTTCATAATCATGATCATATGTAGAGGCCATTAATTATGTAACACTTCACGAGCCGAGGTTACGTTTCAGACCAACGATATACGGAGTGCCGCTGGCAGGATCTGCATGTTTATTTTCATGCTATAATATTAAATTATACTTCATTAAATACTGTCGGTAAATATTACTAAAGACTTAGTCTAAGTCAGCGACATTCTGTCGCGCACGTATAAGAAAAATTAAGTTATAAGTGTGCGTCCATGTGAGTGAATTGACCATTGATGCTCACTTAAATAAATGGTGCTCACTTAGTATTTGACGACTGGGACTTAGTAATCCGTCTCTCAACCACCCCCCCCTCTCTCTCTCTCTCTATCTCTCACCCACACTCACTTTCTCCTATTATTAAGCTATATTTCAAAGTAACACAATACCACAAGTATTGAATCTAGACGAGCCACAAATAGTTTTAACAAATTTAACATATATTTTCAACATCCAACAAAATGCCTCAACATGTAACAACTTTGAAATCGAAAAAACATCATAGCACCTTGTTCCAATACTGGCTAACATGGAAATATGGCTGTAATAATAAATACTATGTAAATAGTCATTGTAAAGCATACAAACTCTAGTTACAGAAAGTAAACATAATAATAAATATGAGAAATAAGGGAAATGCTCTCTGCGGTCTTGCCTGCATTACGCAATTCGATATGATGAAAAATTGAGGTTGGGACATTATTTATAGGCAGGGTGGCCTATTAGCAGGACCCCCCAAAAAAATTATATATCCTCTAAATATAATCAACATTTTGAAGTGAATATTGACTAAGAATCATCAGAAGAATTATTTACTATTAGTTGGACCAAGACTGTAACTTTCATGAAATATGAACAAATAACAAAAAATGATTTATTGGAAACATTATCCACATCTACTGACCTAAAATGACATTATTTTTACCCTGACTTTGTGACCTTTGTGTCATATGTTTTGTGAAACTTGATAACCCTTGGGTACAAGTTTCATGGAATTTGACCTTAGGTTAAGTTTTTGATGTTGACGCCGCTGCCGCCGCCACCGGAAAAGCGGTGCCTCCTATGTACATGTATCTCCGGCTGTCTCGCTTTTGCTATGCAGGCGAGACAAAAAAGGGGGTTGAGTTTTTAAAACAAATTGTTTTTGTCTGCAAATCTCAAAAATATATGACCTTATTCATATGTACTCTTGCCGGCCAATTTTAAAATCCGAGAGCTGATTTATTCATCGTCTGAAAATTTCGTCAAATTTTCAGGAAATTTGGTCCACAACCCCCCACATTCCCTATGTAAAATTATGTAGGGGTATTGCGATACCCTCATATCAGTGCTTCTGTATCTTTCCCCGATGGACCAAAACAACTGTTGTCTTTGTTGTTTTTTTAAAGTTCTCTAGGATTGCTCACTGTAAAATTCTGAAAAACTAATTACAGTATCTTCTGATATAAGTTTACAACTACTACTAATATTATTATCAATTTTTTTTTAACGCAGAGCCTCTATTGTGACTTTCAGAGTATAATATCATTTTACAGAGTATTATCTTCCCAATAATAAAAATGTTTTGTTCACTTTCTTCGTCAAAAGCAGGTGAATAAGCAGAGGGGGGTTAGAGCACTAATTTTTTTTTTTTTGACCCAATTCGTGAAAAAATTCTTTTATTCTTTTAACTTTAGCACACATTGCACTTGTTTCAGTGAGAAAAAACTAATTTGTTGATACAATATTTTCCTGTAGAAAGTAATATTTCATGTTAAACTGAATGTTGCAGTCTTGAAATAGGATTTCCCCCAAAAAAATGTCATATTTGTGCATCTAATTTTTGCAAAAAGTGGCCATTATAACAATATAGTTTTTATCCAATGGCTAGGGGACATTATTCCAGGACTGTACACACAAATAAAACGGGGTAACCTTGCTAGTTCAAAGGACCGCTATTCATAACATGGAACTTCCTATACAGTACGTGAAGGACCGCTATTCATAAAACAAAAAGGGGGTCACTATTCATAAAGGCATAAGGACCGTTATTCATAAGGACTGCTATTTATAATATGAAATCGGGGTGGCTAGTCATAAATATTAAGGGGCGCTATTCATAATTTATATTGGGGGTCACTACTCGTAAGGATCACTATTCATAATACAAAATGAGGGTCGCTATTCATCTGCAATCTTCTCGTATTATGAATAGCGACCCTCTTCTTGTATTATGAATAAGGACCCTTATGAATAACGACCCTGATTTTGTATTATGAATAGCGACCCTCTTCTCATGTTATGATAGCAGTCCTTATGAATAATGACCCTTTTCTCATATTATATATAGCGGTCCTTATGAACACAGGGGTGATAGTGAGCACTGAAAAAAAAAAATTCTCAACCCCTGACTAAACAAAAAAACATTCAGGGGAAAAAAAATGGCATCTAACAACATTCCCCCTTTTTAAGTAAGAAAATTGGGGAAAATCTGGAAAAATCAGGGGAAAAAAAAAAATCTGGGAAAAAAAATTATTAAAAAAAAAAAAAAAAAAAAAAAAAAAAAAAATCGGAAAAAATTATTGGGAAACCGATTTAAATCGGATAATTATCAGGCCTGTGAACAGCTGTCCTTATTAATAGTAGTTATAGCGGTGCTTACAAATATAGCGAGCGGACCCCAATAAAACAGTGTCCTTGATATGACGCTTGTTTGAATTTATGTTCCATTATTTTAAAAAAATCAACAACAAAGTATAAATGAAACCAGGATAAATAGGACGGATGGATAGGCCTGCCCAGTTGTGCCATTACAGCACAACTGTTCTACCGAGGGTCCACATAATTTTATGTTTTTATATTTGTGATCTCATTCACAATTTCATTTAGTTCTCGGAGTTCCTGGCTTTCATAACGCTCACTAACAGTGCAACCAGTGGATGTCGATGACGATGGTACTGATTTCAGATCAACAGCTGCCGCGATAGCATGACTCATGTTCTCTTTTATTTCACTGCTGGTCATAGCATAGTGCTTTCTAAACGATGTCCAGACACACTCATGATCTCCTTATCTCAAAACCCTGCATTTTGTAGAGTACTGATGCTGGTTGCCCTTAGGCAACGGTTGGTGTAAGCCTTGGTACCTGCACGAGATGAAATTGTTTTCATTTTGTCTGCGATTGCGTTTTTCCCTAGGGGTGCATTACGGTACCATGGACCAGAACAAGATGGATTGAACTCACGCTTGGGCTGTGCCTGCCTCTGCCAAAACCACTTACATTGGGGTTCAATTTATCTTTGTAGTGTAAGAAGGAGGCAACAGGACATCGTGGACCGTTTGTTGAAGTCATGACACCACCTTGGCTTTTCTCTAGTTTATCTGCACGGTTGTTCTTTGTGAGTGTATCTTTGAGAGTTATGTAGCATTTCCCCCCTTCCTCACAAATTTCAAAGCTGTCGAGTGTCATTTCGCGCAAATTCTCCGACCTAAGATTGCAAAAATACAACACAACATCAATATATACCTTGTCCTGAAGACCTATAGGATCATCCAAATCAAGCGAACTTTGGATTTTGTCCATGTCTTCTTGTGAGATAGCTGGTCTGTGATTCACAACTCCCTTTCCTTCTTGTTTAAGCATTGCTGAAAAACACTTGAAATATATCTTTGAATTTGAAAAATCTTTATGCTGAATAATGTCCACATTTTTAGAACTGAGGAAATGACGCTGAAGTCCGAATCTAATAGTTAACATTGACTTTTTGCTGTATAGAGAACCATTCTTCTGTCTAACACCAGCGTAAAACCTTTGGAGTACGTTGTCCAGCTCCGAATTTGGCAGTTTGTTTACACTATCGAGGTCTGTGTTGATAATTTGCAGGTAGTCTTCGAAAATTCTTACCGATGATTTCACAGTCTTTTCGGTGTTCTTGCTGTTTGCAGAATTAATTGAGTCTTGTAATTGATCATCAAGAAGTTCAAATCTAGGAAGAGTTGCTTCATCCATCATTGCCTCCTTTGAAAATAAAACAAATTTACGAAACTAAAAAATCGGAGATTACATGTCTGCGTTGTGCAATTAAAAAACTTAATTAAAAAAATTTAGCGACAAAATCGCAATGTGATTATGGTATCCGCGCTGGCACAAAGTAATATTATACACATAGACCAATGGGGATCGCAACATATTTTGACTATTCCCGCATTTTGCGGGCATATTTAAAAACAGGACTTCACTTTAAACCAATCAGATGACAGGATTAGGCAAGATTCTTAAAGTAAGGTATATAACATGGTATGGTTTGGCTGTCTTTTGATTCTTTTCATATCATATAAACATGAAAGTGACCCTCGACCCTTTTACCACAAAGCGGTGTGTAGTAGGTCCATGGTTTCAGGCAGGGCGTACAGTATTGCTGCACACACAAATAGACGATCTTACTTGACCAAAGGCATTACGTCAGAATATAATTAGCACAAACTTTTGACCCATGCATGTGTGTGTATTTTTGGGGAGCGCGATTAGTGGAGACTTGAATTGTGAAAGGGAGGGGGAATCTGGATTGTGTATTGTCACGTAGTTCTGGTAACTCTTTGGTTACGCATCCAAAGATCGTTGTACATGTAATTTCTCTTTTCCACAGAAAACTACTAGTATCATCAATAGTGATCTGTCAGTTTATGACAGGTTCAGTGACCCAATCGGATTTCTACATCAGGTGTCTCTCCAAGTACTTCGGACTTGAGCCATCCGTTTCATCATTTCATATCCTGTTGCTCCACATTCTGCCATTAAATCATCTAGAAAGCCTTTATGTGGTACTAGTATGTGGCTGCTTATTCATGCATTGGAGTATGTTGATAAAAAAAATGAGTGTATGCCTTGATTTATTGAAAAACAAGAGAACTCAACTTCAAAATAAAAGTATGATACGAATCACAAACAAAGTTTTGAGATGGAATCTTGAGCAGTGTTCAAACAAAGGAGGCAATTCATTATTTTTCCGAACAGTACACTGCCATTCTCACCTTAATCATCTCTCCCCCATCCTCTCTTTCTCTCTCTCTCCCACATCGCTTTGAGCGTAAGCTGCGTGTATAAAGGGTGAGTTTGCTTTTCGGCATGAATGATTTGCCACCGAGAAGATTATATCAGGTTCTTGACGATAGATGGAGCCAAACCAGCCAAACAGGAGGTTTAAACAACTTTTGAAGACGACCTGACCGTTGAAGAAATCAATGTTTATTTTTCTTTTCTCTCTGCAATTACACAATTTCTTTCAAATTCCTTTAGCAAGAGTCGTTTATTTGTACTGCTTAACAAGTGGTGTGAATTTGAATAGAAACTGTTTCAATGTTTTTTTCACCATTACCAGAACTCAACCTTATGTTTAACTTTTACGGACGTTCTGCAGTAGTGTCCATGTGCACTTTAGCTGCGAAAGGGCAGCTGGTTATGTATTCACCATGCACAATGCCTGGAGTTCCTGTAAATACATGATCAGCTGACCATGTGCAACTAAGGTGCGCACGAACATTAGGCCTAAAAAAAAAAGATGTTGTATCGCCCATTTGGTGCCAGAACCTAGGATTTCTTTCTACCCCCCTCAGAACAGTGACTGTCGCCCCAAAACCCAAAACCGGGATTGTCGCCCCAATCTCGCTGGTTTCTAGCTGGTGCAGTGCATGGTATATACACGTACACGAGGCGGGTCTACTTGTTTACGCTAGCAGGATTTCGACATAGGGCAGAAGACGAGTGAGAATTGGGAAATAATTTGATGATTTTATGCATTTATATCCCGTTTAAACAGACCAAACACCTTTCTTTTTAATTCATTGAACATTTTTTCTCTAAAAAACGGTAAAAAAACGACCATAGATTTAACGATTTTTGGGTCAGTCGCAAATGGCAATACTGCGAAACATCCTTAGAAAACTTAAATAATAATTTTACAACATTTGAATATTTACTTTTGATCCGTTACATGATCCAACATTCTGCCTTGGAGCTCCATCACTGTTAATTTGCTGGGTTGATCTTGGACTTTCAGCCTCCAATCTTGGGTGTCCACCTGAAAAGATAGAGAAATCAAATATCAATTATTTAACTCTAAAAGGAAAGGAAATAAAGCGGAGATTTTGCGCTGCAAGTGCTTAATGATAACTGAAACCAACAACAGGAATAAATTGTCATTAACAAAATATAAATGTGCATAGCTCTGATCAAGGGTACCCAAGTGTTACATTGTACTGTAGGTCAAATTTGAAACTCATTGCCATACCTTGGTAATATCATGACAATAGACCTTAAACATCGCAAAACACACACCAAAAGTATTGGAGCATACAGAATTTTCTACATGCTATCAATCAGCCACCAAAGTTCACATTGTCACAAATTCATTGTACATAACTATGTGTCCACTTCATGCAGTTATTTCTGTGTAGATCTTAAACTGATTTGTATTTTAAGGTGTATCATAAAGTAAGTAAAATACAACTGATAAATCAAGATATTGAGGAAAAGCTCTCAAAATAGTACAAAAACCAAAGTGGACACCGAGTTATGTACAACGCATATGAGTTTTTAACACACAAACTTTCTCCTCACATTCTTATTTGTGCATATGTTCTCGTGCTAATGTTTTATATTATAGAGAGCTATGCAACACACATGCACATATTTTCCTTTTTTCACTTAACAGCCCAACTTCTATTTATTTGCATTAAATGCTACTCATCACAAACTATATACTGTACATAACTGGGTGTCCACCTTATGCCTGGTATCACTAAAAAAAATAATCATAATTTGTAAGCTATTGGATTTTTTGTTTGTAAATGGAATTATTATAACAAATTTAAAGTAAATAAAACAAGTTGCCACCATTAAGTTTAATTTAGTGCAAATATAATAAGTTATATTGTTGAAACAGAAATACGGACACCAAGTTATGTACAATGCATGCACGTCTTTCCCAATCTCAACCACTGTAACTTCATCCTCATGTCCGAATCTCAGAATCCATTGGAAACCTTACACAGATAACACTTTGACAAGTTTCCATGCATTGTAAGTTTCTCTTTTAATAAGATGAAATGCTGTGAACAATGAACCTTTACTTTTTTTCAATAAGCAAACAAAAGAAAACAAATGGAATCTACATGTACTTATTTATATCTCTTGCCCTTTACCTCTAACCCTGCTATATGTGATTTGTGTTTACACCCAAGCTTGAATGTCTTTTGCACCTTTATGTTCTCTCTTCAGCACAATTCAGCATGCTTGCTATAGTTAATAACATAGCTGGATGGTGGAGGTAATAGTAATAGTGCCCTTTCACCTTCATGTATTCCATTTCTACTCATGTTCAAAGGCTAAACCCTGCCCCCAAAAGAAAATATTATTCTTTAATTATCCTTGTCTTTATAGTGAAAGGGCCAGCACCTTTGAACATTTAACCAGGCAACTTGATTGCAACAAGACCTGGAGGTTCTAGCAAGAAACATTTAAGTAATATTGACTGCCTTCAGGGAAATACGACATATATCGCCCGAACCGAAGGTGAGGGTGATATATGACAAGTCGTAGTGCCCTGAATTAGGCAGTCAATATTACTATTATTAACCACATCAGACATCTAGAGCAAACAAGAAAATCTTATACTCTTGAATTATGTAAAATACAGTAGCCTATACTGCACAGGGTTTCCTAGCATGAAGAGTTGCAAAAACATCGTCAGACCAGCACTGTGCATCTAGTGCTTGACGAACTTTTCGATACACTGCAAACAGTGTGCCTTGTGTGTGATTATTACGTCACAATAGAGTGCGCGCAAAGTGCGCAGGTTCTCATACGCGTAATAGATGCGCAAAGAAAATTACAAAACCCAGATGTTGGCTTAACATTATTACCCACTAGTTTAACACGCATTTTGTCATTGACTTTCCAGAATGGGCAATAATATTTGTTCATTGGTTTACTGCGTAATAATATTGACCGGCAAATTACACACAAAATCCCATTGACTTTTCTGAGCGGTCAATATATTTTTTTCGCGCGTAGTTTTGTTGGCTATCAATTAAACTTAGAGGGCAATACAATTTAAAAATTGCCCTGCTCAGATGTCTGATACGATTAATAATACGCTTTAATGCAAATAATTATTGAGACTTTTGATACCTAACCATTAACAAAACCTTAACACTGTACTCGAGTTGTCAATATTTACATCGGATGATAATGATATGCCTAATCTGTTGGCAATGATCTTCTTTGATCGTGGGGGTCTGTTGATGAATACTAGCACAGAAGACATCGACATTCAAACTCCGGTCAGACGGTAGACTGTATAAGAGTTTTTTCTTGTGTCTGGATTTGGCAGTCCGGGAAGAAGCTGTTGATTTCTGGTCCTTTGGCGGATTACAGGGGGGAGTCTGTTGTGTGGAAGTGGATGGCATATTAACATCTTCATTCATCTTCATTTCTTTGAAGTATAGATCTCTCTTCTTTATTGGTTGTTGCTGGTTACTTTTTGTCTGCTCATTCTTGCTCTTTGATTTTTTTTTTGCTCTCTCCATTGTATCTGATGCTTCTCACATGCTTTCCTTGTCTTAGGCTGGCCAACCTCAACATCCTTTTTCCTCTGCCGGTAGCGCCTCTGTCTCTCCAGCTGCAGCTCTCTATTGCGCTGTTTCGACGCTTCAGATTGCCGTTCCCTATATTCTTGAAGTCTTAACTTCTCACAGTCCTTGAAGAACTGGTGCAACTCCGGATCTTTCTTTCGTTTTTCCCGTTGATTCTTGGAAAATTCTTTCCTGCTCTTCTTTTCCTTTGGTATTGGGTCAGTTAGCATGATGGGAGGAATACCCCTTCTAGGGCTCAAAGTCCGACCATCCATCGCAAGCCTGCAATCTGAAAAAGGTAAAAAAATAGTCTTCATTAATTTCACCTATCAATTAGTACAACAAAGACATGACATAAGGTGTCATAAGGCGGAAAAAAAAATTGTGTTTAGCATCAACGCCCGCTTCCTTTTTTTTCTTCTTTCTTTCTTTATTTTTAAATAAAAAAACACGAAAAAAGGCAGAGTGACGAGCGCTCGCGCAAGGCATTCAAGCAAGTCATGAAAAACGGCACCTCAGCCCCCTAATTTCAAACCGGATTTACATCGTTCTCAGGGACTACCTGTTTTTTCGTTTAAAAGGAAAAAAAAAAAAAAAAAAAGGGGGAAAAAATCGGGAAACCGATTTAATTTAATTTAATTTAATTAATTTAAATCGGGAATTGATCACACCTGGCCTTAACCCCAATTGCCTCTTTTTTAGTAATTCATACAAATTACAATTACAATTTCATTTTAAAAAGAAAAGCAGAATTTTCGTTTTTAAAAAAATTAATAAATTAAAAAAACAAGTGAAACGCTCTCGGTGGTCTCGCCTGCATTACGCAATTCGATATGATGAAAAATTGAGGTAGGGACATTATTGATAGGCAGGTTTGCCCATTAGCAGGCCCCCCAAAATGAGATCCTCTGAATCTAATCAGCATTTTGAAGTGCATTTTGAAGTGCATTTTTAAGTGAATATTGACTAAGAATATGCAGACCTGAAATGACCTTTGACCTTGACTTTGTGACCTGAAATTCAACTCACATGATTGGGGATACTTGATATGCCTTTAGTCTAAGTTTCATTGAATAATAACTTATACTTTCAAAATTATATTAAAAATTCAAAAACTTAACCTCAGGTTAAGTTTTTGATGATGATGCCACAACATGGTCTAAGTTTGTTGACCTTAAATGACCTTTGACCTTGACTTTGTGACCTGAAATTCTCCTCACATAATTGGGGATACTTGATAACCCTTTAATCCAAGTTTCATTGAATAAAAACTTATACTTTCAAAATTATATTAAAAATTCAAAAACTTAACCTTGGTTAAGTTTTTGATGTTGACGCCGCCGCCGGAAAAGCGGCGCCTATGTCTCGCTTTTTGCTACGCAGGCGAGACAAAAATCGGGAAACCGATTTAATTTAATTCACTTTAATTAATTTAAATCAGGAAATTATCAGGCCTGCCCTTAACCCCAATTGCCTCTTTTTTTGTTATTCATACAAATTACAATTACAATTTCATTTTTAAAAAAAAAAAGCAGAATTTCGTGTCCATGATATGTACAGTACCTTAGTCCGTATGTATGGTAAGCACTGAAAACTTCCATAAAATATTCACAAATCCTAACAAATCCTATGTGAAATTACCATGAAATAAATTATAATCACTAATTTCAGTGAAACTGTTTCGGTTCAAACTGCTATTATTCATCATAAACGTACATAACATGGACACAATGATAACTGGATCATGGCAGGGTTCGCCGGTGTCCATGTTATGTACTGGACAACATCGGCACAAAATTACCACACCCCCCAAAAAAAATTGAACAAAATTACCATAACAGAGATGTGAAATGAAACAAATAAAAGTGATGGCAAGAATTTACCGAAAATGTAACCGAATCATTGTTTTTCACCAGTATTGCACGTACAATCGTACATAACATGGACATCAAACTTGCAATCACGTCGAGACAGCACACAGCGTTCAAGTTATGTACGATGTAATTTAGCGATAAAACGAGTTTCAAAAATGCATTTAAAAATTTGAATCGGCAGAATGGGAAGGGACTGTTATATTTGATGAGAACAAAATTCACAAATTGTCGTAAAATGTTTTGTTAACAGATTTTTACTGCAAACTTGCACGTACATAACCATGGAGTCCTACACAAGCATTGCCGTTGGACACGCAAATCGGTTCCGGTTTATGTACAGAGCAATTTATTTACAAACACACCAAAAATGATTTCAGTTCGAAGAAATGTCAGGAACTTATAAAGAAATAAAAATAAACTAAATTTAAGTAAAAATGAAACCCCAAAATGCACACTTCTTGTGCTTCTCGCTACTTCTTGCAAGTACATAACTCGGACACGTACGACTTTCTTGCAACAATTCAAAACAAGCGCCAAACACAAGTTTGACTGCTGGCAAATCACCACAAAATGTGGATATTTATCCGACAAAAATCGTTTTGAAGCGCATAAATATGTATGGAATGAAATAATCTTACCTTAAACTTGACAATGGACCGGGAGATAGTTTATCGAATTCAATGGTACTGCTTTCGAGCTCGTGAAGGTGATCGTACATAACACGGAATGAAATGGTCGGACTCAAAGGAACTTTGCCGCATTGCGGCGCGTTTGGACGGATTCCCGGCGGAAGAATACTTTTTTTATTTTGCCCACGAAGTCACTTTTCATTTTGTGTACAAATTTTTTCTTCTTTTTCAATCACACTGTGAGCTTCATGTGCACGTACATAACTGGCGGGACATGAAAATTTGTTTGGTTACATTATTGTTTTCAAAATGATATTTTAATCATGGGAGCACAAACATTTTGATGGTGTTATATTGTTGTGTAATTATTTCATCGATACATTACATTTTTATCATTATGAGGCTTATTCTTTCATGAAATTTTTTCTACACAATTTTGGGACAACAGCCGGACACCAAGGTTATGTACGATTCATTAATGTTCAAACGGCAATTAAAAATATTCAACACCGAGGATCAGTGAATGAAACACACAGGAAATCAATTGGAGATATTATTCTTTCATTTCATTTAAAAATCATGACAAAAATATATGATACAATACTGTTAATTTGAGATTAAAAATACACATGCTTCCAGAGTAACATTTTAATGTCCAAATATGGGCATTTTTCATGGCATTATGTGTGCTAGAGCAAAACAAAACCATGACAAGCCATAATTAATGGTTTGGTAAGATTCCTCACACTATTAGCATCACATTAATAATGTTTGTAAACATTGTAGGGAAACCAATTTCATATTATCTCCAAATGAAGTTGAGGTCAGTAAACGGTACCCTTGATCTGAGCCATGCACATATACACCGTGTACATTTATAAGAAAAGAAACATACAATCATGAAGCTGATACAAACGTCATTATTACTGTGATGACTTCATGACTGTGGTGGCTCCATTTAGTATCATTCACATAAAGTATAACATGGTAAACTGCCGCATAAAACTGCTTTGGTAAAATAAAAATAAACAAGTCAACGCAAAGCATAGCATCCCCTCGCAGGGTACACATGGCCTACATGTATATACGTCAGAACAAGTTACCTCCATTACACTGACTATACTATTATATTACTAGGCAAGGAAGTTAACCACATTTTCGCATATATATAATTAGGTATTTTTGCATATTTAATGAGCTATGACCTTTCATCTTTGACCTACATACTCATACTTGCCAACATTTGAAATTCAGAAAACGGAACGCACATCACAAAGCATATACAGTACGCCGCGACTGCACTGTGCACTGCACTAGCACTGCACGTGAAATACATATCTCTACTGTATACATGTACGTACTGTCGGAGTCATGCAGTGATCGTGAGCACTAGCGTGACGCGTGCATGCTGTGCAGTGCCTATGGGCTCTATGGGCAGTCTACGCACACGCCCGCTCATTACACCCTGTGAATAGAGATTAGTGTGGCGCGAAGCAAACACGCTGCACGAATCTTGCGCAATGCAATCCTTCCAGCACTCATCAGATTGAAACTATGGAAAGTCGAATGGTATTTTACTACATGTATGTATTTCCCCAAATCAGAACGTTCCATTTTTCATGGCTCTAAAAACTTCAAAAACGTAACAGTTCCGTTAAAAACGGAACGATTGGCATGTCTGCCTACTCCGAAATCGAACTTATGCCGTGTTTTGATACCATAAACCTTCATATCAAATTTTGTTAAAATCTGTCAAACAATACCGGGTACTAAAGTTATCGAACGGAAACCAAATTCACATATTTAATGAGCTATGACCTTTGACCTACATACTCCGAAATCAAACTTAGGTTGTTTTGATACCATGTACCTTCATATCAAATTTCATTAAAGTCCGTCAAACATTACTTAAGTTATCGAACGGAAACCAGATTTGCATATTTAATGAGCTATGAACTTTGACCTACATACTCTGAAAGGGAACTTAGGCTGGGTTTTGATACCATGTACCTTCATATCAAATTTCATTAAAATCCATCAAAACATTACCAAAGTTATGGAACGGAAACCAGATTTGCAATTTTTCACATATTTAATGAGCTATGACCTTCGACCTTTGACCTACATACTCCGAAATCGAACTTAGGCTGTGTTTTGATACCATGTACCTTCATATCAAATCTATTAAAATCCGTCAAACATTACTAAAGTTATCAAGCGGAAACCAGATTTGTAACGGAAGGACAAAAGGACGGACGGCAGCGTTACTATATCCCCTCCGAAAATTACCCCAGAGCATTCTGCAGGAGTATTTATTATACAACCACTTTGTGTTTAATACGAGGCTTTACCTGGTGTCAAATGATCATCATCTTCACAGTTATCTTCAAGGTATTCTTGCTTCACATAGAAGGTCTGGTAAACTACTTCTTCAGACTCATCAATCATCTCTTCCTTGATTCTTCTCAGGATGGGTGTGTTGCTTTGTTCTCCTTCCTGAATGGTACAAAGTTAACAGATTGGTCTACTTTAAAAAGGTTCCCACTGCTGTGATTTTTCTTTCTTTACCCATTCTTTTTATACTCATGTGGCAGAAATTCTCAGCTGCAATATCCTATGAAAAAGGCCATCCTTGAAATGATCCCCCATTTCAAATATGACTAGAAATAGTTGACAACTTGGACCACATTCTGATGCCATATATAGTATTTTTGTATCTGTATCTGTCCAATGTTTTAAATTGTTTGTGATATTCAGCATGATAAAGTCAATTTTGCTTCCAAAATGATTATAATTCATGCTTGTTCCCAATACAATCAACCATTTAGAGTACAACTTCTAGACATTTTTTTTGCAATAAAGTAGAATACTGAGTGCTCAATATTATCTTTAGTTAGAATTTTAGAATTAATATACACTAGCAGGGCCCGTGGAAAATCCACGGGATTCTAGGGAGGGTGGGAGGGGGTTGTAAATACTTTAAAATAGATATGTGCTATCGATTTTTTTTTTTTTTTTTTTTTTTTTTTTTTATAATAATTTTTAATTATAATTTTTATTATATTAAAAAAGATATTTCTGTGCTAGATGATATTATTTTTCTTCATTGTATATGCCTACTTTTTATCATTTTATAATTTTCTTCTTCTTTTCATTAATATTTTACTCGTTAGAATACCAACCTTTTGTTTGCTGTCCCATCATGTATCGTTTTTTTTTATCGCTTTTTTTTCATGTATCGTTTCGAATTTTTAATTTTTATCAGAATTATGTAATAAACCTTGAAAACTGGAAGAAAACAGTGAAATCAATTATTTGTAATCAAAATTCATGCAGATATTGTTTACCTTCGTTTTCACTTTCGTTATTTACGATTATTATTGTCGTCACTTCGTTCCTATTATTCTCACTATCCCTTTCCCGGATCCTTACTCGTTATCTATACGAATCAAGGGCGTCATTGCAATCCGAGTTTGAACTTGGGGGACACAATTACATGTCACTCTCTCTAGTTACGCTGTTTCACGGCATGTACTTTCATTGGTGACCGGTTCATTTATTGTCTTTTTATCTTTGACGTTTCATTACATTTTTAGAGAAAGAAGACGATTGGTTGTACGGTTCTCGACTCTTAATCTTTGTCTGAATTCAGTTTCCATCTCGCGAAGCGCGTAAGTTTCGACGTTTCATAATTATCAGAGAAAGAAGACGATTCGTTCTACCGTTCTCGACTCTTAATCCTTGTATGAATTCAGTTTCCACCCTCTCGCGCGTATAGCTCGGAAGCTTTGACGTTTCATTAAATTATTAGAGAAAGAAGACGATTCGTTGTACCGTTCTCGACTCTTAATCCCTGTTTCATTAAATTTTTAGAGAAAGAAGACGTTTCATAGTACCGTTCTCGACTGTTTGAATAAAGCCCCTCCCGCGAAGTCAACAGAGAGAAAGAGAGAAAGAAAGAAAAAGGAAAGATTTTAACCCCAAATCGTGGGGGGACATTTCACCACCTGAAAATTCGTGGGGGACGTGTCCCCGTCCCCCAGGATAATGGATTGACGCCCTGATAGGCCTACGAATATTGTTCTCAGCATGCACTTCACTCCCATTATCATTTTGGTTTTTTCACACATTGCTAAGTTAATTTAGTCCTACAATGAAAATAATATACAAATATACAATGACACTCGAAGGATAATGGATTGACGCCCTGATAGGCCTACAAATATTGTTCTCATGCACTTCACTCCCATTATCATTTTGGTTATTTTCACACATTACTAAGTTAATTTAGTCCTACAATGAAAATAATATACAAATATACAAATATACAATGACACTAGTGACTCGAGGATCTAGCTAAAACTATTCGCATCGAAGGAACATCAAATCGTATTATATTATCCCGAGGGCCATCGATCGCGGCCCCAGAGAGAACAGTACTGTTCCCGAGTGCGAATAGTTTTAGCTTGTTCCGAGAATGAGTCATTGTATAATTGTTTTATATCCCTTCCACCTGTAGGCCTATCATTCCTTGGACACTTCTGTAATAGCATGTACCGTACTCACATTCACATCACATTCAATAAAGAAATAAAAGAAAACAACAATTCATTGCACGGCTCAAACACGAAACATTGAAGAGTCTAAAGACACGCTATACAGCCAGTATTACAGGTACAGCAGTAGAGTGCTGCAGTTACCGCACAGGGTACAGTAAATTGCATGGCGTGAGCGCCGTGACTGGCACCAAGGAGTTGCCCGTGCGGAGGCATTTGATATTACGTGAGCTCGCTGAATTTACCTTCTCGTCAGTTATATGGTCTCGATAATTACAATCTATTTGCGTTATTGTTGTTGTGATTTTAATGTAGTTTTCATGAAAAGACCAATAAAGCAGAAGCTTGGACTATGATTATGTTGACATGGTTCACAGAATATGTATAAATATTTTCAAAGTAAAGATTTTACGAAAAATCGGACGTTTGTGCCAATATATCGCAGCTGTCGCACGAATTGTCTCAACTGTGTGTGTGTGGCCTGGGCGTAGAACCAACATAATACGTTCTCGTCAGTTTGGCTGCTGCAAAGGCCTATATATAGCAAGATGCCTAACACCGACAGGCCCAACCCGTTGCGCCTTGTACTTGCTACGCCACATGACTTGAGTGGATTGTCGTATGCTGTGTATTTCTCTGGCATGCCCGTAAAGTGCCTACAAAGCATATCATAAGCAAGATGCCTAACACGGGTAGGCCCGCTCTGTTGCAGCGTGTATCTGCTACAACACATTATAGAGTGGATCGTCTCTAAAAGTGTATCTCCTTGATTAGACAGAGGGCGGGTGCACGCCTTGCTGCCTCACTCTCGCGGGTTCGTCGCCTTCTTGCACGGACAACGACGGCCGTGCTCGTCCGCTCGTCCTCCCGGGACCCCGAAACCACCTTTAACGACATCGACGGCGACCGCGGGGTCGACGTGGCACGGGTAATGGAGACATGCCTCGTATAATTGTGTCGCGTTCCCGCGCCACGGCGAAGGGGGCGCGGTCGAGGAAAGACGTTTTTCATGAACCGTTTTTACCCCCCGCGACGATTTTGCGTATTAATATATAGATAGCAGGGCCCGTGGAAAATCCACGGGATTCTAGGGAGGGTGGGAGGGGGTTGTAAATAGATAATGTGATATCGATTTTTTTTTATTTTTATTTTTTTTATTTAATTTATTTTTATTTTTTTTAATTATAATTATTATTATATTTTTTAAAAGATAATTTCTGTGCTAGATGATATTATTTCTCTTCATTGTATAGGCCTACTTTTTATCATTTTATAATTTTTCTTCTTCTTTTCATTTATATTTTACTCGTTAGAATACCAACCTTTTGTTTGCTGTCCCATCATGTATCGTTTTGAATTTTTGAATTTTTATCTGAATCATGTAACAAAACTTGAAAACTGGAAGAAAACAGTGAAATCAATAATTTGTAATCAAAATTGATGCAGATATTTTAGACTTTACTTTCGTTTTCATTTTCGTTATTTACGATTATTGTCGTCACTCGTTCCAATTATTCTCACTATCCCTTTCCGGATCAAGGGCGTCATTGCAATCCGAGTTTGAGCATGGGGGACACAATTACATGTCACTCTCTCTCTCTAGTTATGCTGTTTCACGGCATGTAATTTCATTGGTGACCAGTTCATTTATTGTCTTTTTTATCTTTGACTTTTCATTAAATTATTAGAGAACGATTCATTCGTTGTACCGTTCTCGACTTTTAATCCCTGTTTCATGAAATTTTTAGAGAAAGATCGCCGTAGTACCGTTCTGGACTATTAATCCTTGTTTGAATAAAGTCCCTCCCGCGATGTCAACACAGAGAGAAAGAGAAAGAGAATTAAAAGAAAGAAAAAGAAAGATTTTAACCCCAAATCGTGGGGTGGTCCCACCGTCCCCCAGGATAATGGATTGGTCGACGCCCTGATAGGCCTACGTATATTGTTCTCATGCACTTCCCATTATCATTTTGGTTATTTTCACACATTGCTAAGTTAATTTAGTCCTACGTGAAAATAATATACAAATTTACAAATATACATGACACTCCGCGGGCCCTGACATGTAGCCCTCTAAATAAGTATATTACTTGCCTGACTGTAAATTTGGGAATTTGTCATTTTCCAACAAACGCATACAAAAGTATAATGTACTAAAATCTCTGAAAATTATGTCATTTCACCAACATTTGTAAATCACCGGTATCGAATTAGAAATAAACCACGTTTGAATTTTATTTGGGGCAGCCCCCAAGCACCCAAGCCCCGTCAGTACGCAAGCGCCCCCGATCTACACCTTGTTGGCGGAAAAATCGCAACTGATCTCCCTACCTTTCTTCTTTCTCTTTTTTTCTTCTTTCCCTTCCCTTCTTTCTCTAGGTGTGCTGGGGAACGGAGGCAAGGGCCGATTCACACGTTTTTGGCAGGATTAATCGCAACCGATCTCCCCTTCTTTTCACCCTTTTCTTTTCTTCTTACTCTTTTTTGTTCCATTTAAGCTCTCTTTGTTTGGGGCGGGGGAGAGGCAAGGTTTTTTGGCCCTCGATTCACAACTTGTTGGCGAAAATTGCAACTGATATCCCCTTCTTTTCCTTTCTTCCTCTTTTTTTTCTCTTTATCTCCTCTTTTCCTTTTTTCTTTCCCTTTCCTTCCAAGTTTTTCTCTCTTATTTTGTTGATGAGGGAGGGGGGGGGGCCGGGGAGGCAACAGCCCGTGAGGCAAGGCCCTTCGCGCCCCATCTCCTTCTTTTTTACACTCTTTCTTTTCTTCTTCCTCTTCTTTCTTTCCTTTTCTCTCCTCTTTCCCTTCTTTTCCTTTTCTCTCTCTTTTTTTTCTTTGCTGGGGGGGGGAACCAAGGCCCACTGCCCCCCCCCCCCTGGATCCGCGCCTGCTTCCACCTGTAGGCCTATCATTCCTTGCACACTTCTGTAATAGCATGTACGTACCGTACTCACATTCACATCACATTCAAAAAAGAAATAACAGAAAACAACAATTGCACGGCTCAAACATGAAACATTGAATGATCTAAATACACGCTATATACAGGTACTACAGTATAGCTAGAGTGCTGCAGTTACCTCATAGGTTAAAATGCATTGTGTGAGCGCCGTGACTGGCCTGACACCGCTGGAGTTGCCCGTGCGGAGGCATGTGATATTACCTAAGCTCGCTGAATTTTTCTTCTCTTCAGTTATATGGTCTCGACAATTACAATCTATTTGCGTTATTATTGTTGTGATTTCAATGTAGTTTTCATGAAAAGACCAATAAAGCAGAAGCTTGGACTATGATTATGTTGGCATGGTCCACAGAATTTGTACAAATATATTCAAAGTAAAGATTTTACGCGAAAAATCGGACTGTTTGTGCCAATATATTGTAACCGTCGCACGAACTCGACTGTGTGTGTACGTGTGTGAGCGTAGAACCACGTATTACGTTGACGTCAGTTTGGCTGCTGCGTATATATACAGATGCCTCACACGGGATAGGCCCAACCCATCACATCATGCATGTGCTACGCTACATGACGTGAGTGGCGTGTCTCTTAATAGTGTATCTCTTTGATTAGACTGCATATAGCAAGATGCCTAACACGGGATAGGCCCTACCCTTTGCGACGTGCATATTTGCTACAACACATCATGGACTGGACCGTCTCTTGATAGTGTGATCTCTTTGATTAGACGTGCAGAGGGCGGGTGCACGCCTCGCCGACTCGCTCGCGGGTTCGTCGCCTCCTTGCACGGACGACGCCGGCCGTGCCTCGTCCGCCCGTCCTCCCGGGACCCGAAACCACCTCTATAACGACATGGACGGCGACCACGGGTCGACGTGGCACGCGGGTACGGAGACATGCCTCGTATAATTGTGTCGCCGTTCCCGCGCCACGGCGAAGGGGGGCGCGGTCGAGGAAAGACGTTTTTCATGAACCGTTTTTACCCCCCGCGACGATTTTGCGTATTAATATATAGATTTACATACATTTCACTAGTTTACAGGCATATTGTGCATGACAATGTACTTTTCAGCAGTACAAACTTACCCGAGATTCAGCCACAGTGGTTTCCTCCACATCACCTCTAGACCCCGCTACAATGTTTGACCCATCAATATGTCTGCAAAGAAAAATAGAGAAGTAGAATCTTGTAAGATACCTCAAAGATTAAATAAAATTCTAGCTCACTTCTCATATGCACCCATTAAATCTTGTGTCAAACGTGTACAACTTTGTAATGTTTATGTTTGAAGTCTTGGTAAAAAAAATGAAACTAAAACTGTTCAAGATTATATAGTGAGTCTGTGGATAACTTTGCAACCATTCATGTTTGATATCTTGGTTCAATATTAAACTGACTCCTACAACACTTACACATCCGAAGAGTCACTGGAATCCATGGACTCATCCTCTTGCACTGCGTGGGTGTCCTCTGAGCACCAACCGAGACCATCCTGTTCTAATTCACCATCATCACTACATGATGGTTTATCAAGACCTTGTGTAGAAGAGGTAGAAGCAGTAGCAGAGTGAGTAGGTGGCTGCTTCAAGCTGGCTTGCTTCTCCCACTGAGTGGAGGCATCCTTGCATTGCACTAGCTTTCTAGGTAATTCAATCCAAGTCAGGTCTGTCATCGTACCTGGCATTGAAATGTTTACAAAAATGAAACAATATTTTTACTTTTCAGTATTTCTATAAAATGCATGTACATGTACAAGGCATGTGCATCAGCTTATACAGTACTTACATTATTTTTTATCATTTTTCACACCACGGTGCACACATGCAACAGGGTACCCATTAGTACATGAATGTTATTGTAATTGGGTAAGCATAGGCATGCCTGTAAAGTGGTAATTGCCTGAAATGTCAAATAGTTAGAAAATTGAGGGCAGCCCTTGAATCCAAATTCATACTAATTCCACCAAACTATACAATCTTCTAGCGATTTTAGCATTCAATATTATATTACAGAATGGTTTAAAATATGCTTACTGATGCCATCAGCAGAGAAAATTTAACTGTAGAGAAATGATCATTTATGTCTTCGACTCAATACCACCTAGATGCACCAAGAAAAACACATTTCATCCAAATGAATCACCAATTGACAATAAATGTATAGATTTCAAGATAAAAAAGAAAAGAGATTCATACCTTCGTTGACACCCATCTTTGATTCTGAAGTGACACTGTTGTCCTGCTGCATTGTAAGTAGATGGGTTGCCTTGTCACTTGAAGAAGCAGTCACACTTGGAAGCTTTTTGGAAGGAAAGGATAATAGAAACTTGTACCGGTACTCACAATGTACAATTAAAATACATCAATCAAAACCTACCACAAAAAAATGAAACTTGAGTTAACTTGGAATTACAATGATCTGTTTACGTTCTATCAAAACAATGGCTCATACTTACCGGTTATAAATATGTAAATTTGGTGTTAGTTTGGTGTAACAAATTTATTTCTTATACAGAAATTCTTTGCCATTTTAACTGGTTGTTTATCATGTTCTTTTTAAGACTTATTTATTTTTAATTATCATTTGTGTACCATAACTGCCTTTTGACACCCTTGGATGTTAGGTTTCTGGAAATTGAACAAATGTAAATTTTCTTCTCACCTTGATAATGTTCATGGAGGAGCCTGTGGTAGTGGCAACAGGTACTCTGGGACTGGCAATAATCGTTTTGTTGATCTGAGCAACAACGCTGTTAGATGTTGAACTCGGGAGTGTGATTACTGTGATGGCTTCATCGCTGTTTTGACTGGTGTCGTTTCTTGACAACGTCTCCAACATTTTCTCTGTCATGCTTGTCATCAGTGAGTGGATGGTATGTTCTTTGTTGCAACCAGCCAATTCACTGATTGTCCTTGTCATAAAGGACAGTGTGCGTTTTCAAGGGGTGAATCCTCGTACCAAATGCAGGGATCCTCTAAGAAATGCTGCTTTGGCCTCTGCCACATCCACTCACAATTGAAACTGAGCTTTGAGATGTACCTTCTCAGGTTTGCGACAGGGCATCGAGGATTGCCAGGCATGGCATGCATTTGTGCTTTCTGATTCTCTCGAAATGTGTAGAAAATTTGATTATGCTCCTGATGCAAAACAAAGTCTCCTGGTCTTGTAGTATGTAGGTTCTTCATTCCACTCTTGCCAAAGTACAGCACAGTATCCAGAAATACTTTATGCTGTAAGCCTTGGGGAGTGCTTAAATCCAAACTTCGCCTGCATGCGTGCCATGTCGTCTACTGTGATTTGGGGATGATGCCTCACTTTATCTTTACCATGCACTATAAGCTTACGAATCATTGCCTTAAAGGTTTTGTGAGACAAAGAAAATTCATCTGACCTGATAATGTCAATGCCATGTGATTCCAAAAAGTAACGTTGCAGGCCAAATCGAATGAATCGCATTGACTTTGTTGATAACAAGTCTCCCTTCTTGTTTCGAGCAGCTTTGTAGAAATTTGAAAGAAGAACATCCAAAGCTTTGTTGTCAATGTCTTCAAAATTTACATTCACCTGTTTGCTAAAGTCCCTAAATAAAGACAGTGCATATTTTCTCTGGCTTTTTGTATAATCATTGTTGCTAGATTCACAACTGATCCAGCCCTGCAACTCGTCATCCTCTTCTTCACATTCTTCATCAATACTGAAACTTGGTGGTAGATCTAGATCTACATCTGTTGTTAGTTCCTCTTCAAGTGAATCAATGGATGCTGCCATTTTGTTTACTCTAGGCGTCTAGCTGTATTTATAGTTATACTAGTAATTAAATTATTACTAGTCTGTATCTTAAACTCTTCAATAATTAATATTATTAGAATGATGTCACATCAACAACATTTTTGTCATTGTTATTGACTAGTCTATCAACAATCAACATGAAAGGTTTCTTTCTCTATTTTAGTATTTAGAATCTATTTTAACACCAATCTTGTGGAATCTTGAAAGTTGAAGTTGATCTTGCATGGACACTGCACTGAAACTTGTGAAAGTGACTGATGACTGTCATGAAACAACATAGACCCTTCACCCTAGTCTAGATCTAGTCTATTTTGGCTGTCTGTCAGTATCAGACCGAGAGAGAACTTCGGAAGATCATTTCATGAGGTCATACAGACTCATACTTGGCTAGAAGTAGTAGCGCACTTTTTAGATGGTAAATAAGGAGAGTCCACGTCCAGCTAGATGCCCTGAATATGACCCGTTTCCGATACACCACTTCCCCCGGCACCACTGGACCAGAGAAACACGACCGTCGCGTCTGTAGTGTAGAAAGCCTCCTGCTAGTCACACTCAGTATAGTAGTTTAGTACTCACAAGTGGGGAATGAAAACATGGCTTTGATAATGATTTGCAGCATCACAGACAACTGATTCCCTGGCTTGTGAAGTACAGGGGTCGGGCCAGTTTATCGAAACGAACGAGTTCTAAAATCTCAAGTTTATTAGCTGATTAGTCACAATATTCACCGCCGCAAATTCGACTCGACTTGACTCGACTCGCGATGCGCAGGCCAGCTGAATAGCGATATCGATATCAAAGATTCGGATCGGGGCCGGGGTCGGGGCGTTCTTTTTTCTTCAGAAAGTTGTAGCTTGAAAACAGACATTTAAGAGTTGCAACTGTCATATGAGATGATGAAAATATAAACAAAGAACGTTACATCCATGAAATCAAAATTGATGTATGTAATATATGTGCAGTTTAGAATGCAGTTTAGAATGCAGTCTGCAGAGGCGTACGTGCATGGTGAGATGCCGTACGATGAAATGATTTAACTGGCACTTGATCGACTGGTCTTAATTCTCTCTCTTCTCGTTAGGACTAGTATTTGTTATATTCATTTGCTTATAAGTGTCTTTCAGGCTTATGTGACTGTAAATCCCTTCAGGAGAACATACTCATCAATCCACGTCGTCTGGAGGTTCTTTCTTTTCGACATCTTTCTTCTGGAACCCAATTAGCCCTTTATTTGTCCCCCCCCCCCGGCCTCCAGAAGAATAGCTGCCTCGACTATGGGACACATTGTCCAAAGACATCAAGGACATATTGCAGTTCTCTCTCCTTCTACTTCCCTATAAGGTCCCTGAAGAGTGCAATCTTGTTTCCTGATTAGGTTAATTATATTGGATATGTTGTCTTCTCTTGTCTGCTCTATCCCATTTACTATAATTACACTACCGGTATGTGATATTACTCTCTTGGTCATGATACAAGAATTATGGCTTAGCAGATCGAGCCTTAATTCCCTCTTTACCCATTTCCTCTGTTCTCTCTCTCTCTCTCTTAATTCTCTCTTTCTCTCTTTCCCACTCCTTCTGTTCTTTCACTTTGCTCCTATCTTGTATTTCTCTCCTGAATGCCATTGCCTGTCAGGCGTATATAATAACATACATGTTGAGTGCATGTGTGTGGCTTTGAAACTATTTCCTGTTTGTAAGTTTTTATCTTGTAATTAATTTATCCAGTATATTTATACAGTGATCATTTTCTGCTCCTTCTCCTTTTCCCCCTCTCCCTCTCTCTCTCTCTCTCTCTCTCTCCTCTCTAGCTTGATTTCTTTCTGCCTCTCTTTCTCTAGTTTTTATCTCCCCCTCTTGCTAACTAAGCTTACATCTTGATCACTGAAAGTTATATCTGTATCTATATGCATACATTATTTATCATGGACTTGTATGTCCATTGGATCTTAATTCTTTCTTAAAATGGAGATCAATGTTGTCTTGATTCTTTTTACTACAGGTTGTATTAAGATGAACCCCCATTTTTGTTCCAATCTTTCCAGATTCATTTTCAATAATAATATATATACATATTTCTTCTTAATGCAATATCATTTATACCATTTCTGTTCATAATGCCTATTTTGGAAGCCTACTTTGCTTATCAAAATTCATACTGTATTATTATATATTTTTAAAATACCTTGCATGCCTGCCCTATTGAATCTTGATCAGGATGATGACTATATTGCAAGCTATATACTCAAATATCATTTAATGTTATTCTATTTATATTCTTGAATGGCTAAGTACGTACATTTCATGCAACTCATGTAATAATGGTTCTAGGATTATATTCGTGCTGAATGCTCAGGGTTGAGGATCGAGATACATGTATAAATCTATTGTACATTGTAGCATTTTTTAAAATTCACTTTTGAATCAACTTTCCGATATTCAATTTTCAATCCTTCTTATTTTTTTATAGTAATTTTTATCTTAATTTATTTCCCTCTCTTTATCTAAGAATGTTGAATTATGTACTGGGAGTAGCATGTGTGGGGGTACATGCCTCCGGGCAACAGTGTTAAACTTCACTTTTGTGCACCCTGACCCACTTGCTTCTCCCAGCATATCTTTGCATGTGTTTGTTCATTCTTATTACGTACTTGTCTCTTGCCATGATGTATTGTATTTGTGCTTTTTTTAAATGAATGGTCGATTAAATAATAATAATAATGATAATAAAGACTATACTCCTCTGCACCCATATATCCGCGGACACAAAAATAAATGCACAGACTATAATTCAGTGAACAGAACGAAAATATGTACGCGTGAGAAATTTATTCCGTCGACAAAAAAAACATTTTGTATTACAGAATGAATTCGGCACAGTCATTTTGTAATGAAATAAATTCTGTACAAATCATTTTGTAACAAAATGAACTCAAAACAATTATTTTGTAACAATATTTTGTTAAAAACTTTTGTTACAAAATTATGAACTAAAAACAATTATTTTGTTAAAAACTTTTGTAACAAAATAAATTTTTACAAAATGAATTCGGTACAAATCATTTTGTAACAAGTTATTTTTTTGTTACAAAATCTTTTAACAAAGTAATTGTTTTTAGTTCATTTCGTAACAAAATGAGGTGATTTTATACAGAAAAACTAGGGTAACACTTGGCGCTCCATACACAGCTGCATGACCGGATTCTCAGCAACATAATTATCTATGCGTATCTTTCTTGCTCCCTCGACGAGACGACTCCAGCCAACAACAACTCTCTCTCTTACTCCCACCCCTCCTCTCTCAGGCTCTTACCTCCCCCCTCTCTTTCATTCCCCCGGTATTTTTGCCTCATTTTCTCCTTTTTTTTTTTTCCTTCTCTCCTTTCCTTTACTTTTTCTTTTCCTTTCATTTCCCCCCGACGGCAGTGCTAGTTGAAAGGCAGGGGTATTGCACCCCAAACCCCCACCCTCCATATATTTTTCTTCTGCTGGTCTCATCTATCTTTCTCTCTCTCAGTCAGTGCCCCTTCTCTTGTCTGTCTCTCTCTCCATCTTCTTCACCACTCACCCTCTCTTTGCCTGTCGCCCCCTCTCTGTCTTCTAACTTCCAACTTTTTTAATTTCATTCATTCACTGATCATTCCATCTTCCAAAAGACCAAAAACAAAACAAAAAACACTACATTTCTTTTTAGTTTCTCCAGACATCATAGTTCGTCTGATATATGTATTTTTTGTTTTTTGTTTAAAAAAGTCAACAACAAAAAATTCAACTGAATGCTACAAGTATGTAACATCTTTATGTACATGTATATAACAAAGTAATAATAATGAACCAGTACTGGTCCTAAGACAACAGCAATATATTACAACATAAACTCACTATGACATCATTTGTATACAACATACTCTTAATATAGATCTCCATAGGCGGCAATTTCTCCACTCTCTCGTGTCACAGTACTTGCAGGGGATCTAACATTCGGGCAACATTTTCTCCAGGCCTTTTTTCTTCAAAGATGTCGAAATAACCTCTTGTAGACAGATATAACCTTCTTTTATTAAGAAAAAAGATATCTGTCAACCTTCCCCATCAAATTTAACATATACATGTATTTTCAACATCCAACAAAATACCTCAACATATAACAACTTTGAAATCGAAAACATCATAGCACCTTGTTTAAATACTGGCTAACATGAAAATATGGCTGTAATAACAAATACTATGTAAATTGTACTCAATTCCATCACTGATATGTGCTCCTGCCATGCCCTTGCCATACCCCTCCCTCTTACCAATACTCTGTTATGTGTGGCATGCTGACTTTAAAAAGGTCATCAAAAGTCTTTTTTATATTAATATGTAAACAAATATGTACATTTTCTAAAACTAGATATTCTAAACTTTGATAATAATGAGGTATTCTTAATGCGCCAAATGCACATACCGGTAATAATATAGCCAAGGTGCAATGGATAGAAAAGTAAGAACACATAAACACAACATAAGAATAATTTATAACATGAAAATAACTCTAATTAAAAGCAATATTTTTGAGTAGTACATTAAAGCTCCAAACATTGCACCTGTCATCTACTCAAGTAGAGCCTATTATAGCAAGAGCAACCACCACCAATCAATAACATCTACAACTACCCCATTTCCACTTTGGGTTGGATTCTGAACTTATTGACTGCTTTGAGCCATCCGTTCACAAATAAGACACATCTTTCACAAAAATACAAAGTAATCCTTTTCTTTTTACCTCTACAGATATGATATAAAAAGGTGTACATGTACAACAATGATAATTAAAAGGAAAAAATAATAATAATGGCTGAACAATGCCAATAAACAAACACATACCGTAGAGGCAGATCAGAGAATACTCATTTATGTTTCGATTTCACTCGATAAAGTGAATTTAAATTTAATTGGGATCACATAACAAATTTTGTTTAATGCCTAAGACTTTTTTTTGTATCTATCACATTCTCAAATACCACTTTAATAATGATTTTGATGGAGGCACCATGGCAAATTTTCATTTCCTCACTTTCACGTCTTCAGTTAGCATAGCGAAAAGTAGAAGTGCGCAGCGACGCATCTGAAACACAAAGTGCATACCGGTACTTGCTGAAAATCTAAAAATGTATTGTAGAACCATAATATCATTAGGATATACAAATTGTAGCTGGTAAGTACATCCGATACCTTGATTAGGCTTTTCTATTAATGAAACTATCATTCATATAACTGAAAGTACAATTTTTAATTCACCAATATCACCACCTATTATGATTTTGCATTCCAGAAGCGCTTAATACGCGTCACTACACTTTGTCAAGCTATCTTAAACTGACACACATGTATATGAATAATAGATACATTCATTAACGTCTATGCAATCCTTAACTTTCTAGATTTTGCACTAGAATTTCATCTCATACTTAGACAGTAAGTACCACATATTACAAATAAATAAATTACATACAAACTGGTTTAATCTGTAAACTATTATTGGTAAAGAAGTGAGATTCTGAATACCATAAAGGATTGTCACATACCTCTCCACCTACGCCCCACGCCCCACAGTCCTTTCAACTTTTCCAACAGTGC
The DNA here is from genome assembly GCA_037976565.1 of Mesocentrotus franciscanus. Taxonomy (NCBI): domain Eukaryota; kingdom Metazoa; phylum Echinodermata; class Echinoidea; order Camarodonta; family Strongylocentrotidae; genus Mesocentrotus; species Mesocentrotus franciscanus. The sequence continues at coordinate 13,517,116 of CP137686.1, forward strand.
GCATTATCCAGAATGTTCAGGATAGATCTTGGGATTGATTGGGATTCATCATAAACAGGTGGAGTCTGATAGTGACTTACGACTTCTTTGAGTAACATTCAGTATCATCCTCCCTCCTCACATCAAAGATGGTTCAACATCCAATCTTCAATTTAATTCAATTCAATTGTATTTTATTTGTTTCCAACAAAACATTAAAAATCAATTATAATTATTTACAACAATTGAGTCTTCATTGAAATATTTCAACAGTAATCCATCCGCTGAATCATGAAGCAAGCTACTCGGGAAATAGACAAAACCTGGCAGAAGAATGCAAGGCACGAATCCTCCAAAAAGCTAAACAGAACATTGCAAATGAGAATCACAATCTAAATTACTTATATGAATTATTACGGTCAGGAAGGAGAATGCGCTCATTGAAATGTCCGACAGGCCGATATTTGGGCTCATATGTTCCATACTCTGTTCGTTTGTACAACCAAATGGAGTGAGGAGCATGTGGGCCCAAGTATCGTTTGGCGTGGTTTTCCTTCCTTCCTTCCTTCACACTGATGTTCTATCCTTTTCATCATTTTCAATGTGTAATACTAGAATATAAAAATATTTCTATTTTGTCTACCTTTTATTTTGATGGTTCTTTTATGATTATAAACAACGATATAGTTTCTCATATATATATTACCTATGTGTACAATGTGTGTCCAAAACAAATTTCCATGTATTCTTGTGAATTTGGATGAATAAAAGAATTGAATTGAATTGAATTGAATTGAATACTCACTGCCTCTTTGACTTGACTGTAGCACCAGAAGTGGTGTTTTTTGGTAAATCAATGTTCAGTATCGGCTTGAGAGTTTCCCAATGCCACATAGTTTCTAGTCTGTGCATTCTGTGACTATGTGAAACATACTGCATAGAATTATTGCAACTGACTTCCATCTGCTTAACCCTCAAGCATGTTACATACTACCTCTTGGGGAAATATCAGCAACTAAGGTCAGATAGTGACTTACGACTTGCTTGAATGACATTGAGTCGCATCCTTCCTCCCAACATCATAGATGGTTCGACATCGATCCAATCTTGCCAACCTTCATCGAAATACTGCAACAGTAGCCCATCCGCTAAGTCATGAAGCATGCCACGCACTGCCTCTTTGACTCCTGCACCCGATACGGTAATATTGGGCGAATCGACGGTGAGTACCTGCTTAGAGTTTTCCAGAGTCACAAGGTATTTGAGCCTGTGTTCGTTCTTACCATTAGCGGTTGGAATCTGATGGCTCAACTCTGCCCTAAGACTTGTTTGAATAACTTTGAGTTGCATCCCCTCTCTCAGAGCCATTAAAGGTGCAATGTCGACCCAGTCTTGCCAGGATTCATCAAAGTATTGCAACAAATGTGTATCCATTGAATCTTGAAGCCTGTGACAAATTGCCTTTTGATTGTCTCACCTTTGACAGTTTCGGTGGGTGAATTGATGGCACATACTACCTTGGTGATCCCCTGAGTCACATGGAATTTCAGTCTGTACATTTTCTGCAACAAGAAGAATAAGAAAGAAAATACCGTATGCAAGATGTCTCTTCTCGTTGCATGTTCCTGGCTTTCACTACGCTCACTAACAGTGCCATCAGTGGATGTTGATGACCATGGTACTGATTTCGGATCAACAGCTGCTGCGATCGCACGAGTCATGTTCTCTTTTGTTTCACTGCTGGTCATAGCATAGTGCTTTCTGAGCGATGTCCAGACACACTCATGATCTCCCTTTCTCAGAACCCTGCATTGTGTAGGGTACTGATGCTGGTTGCCCTTAGGCAATAGTTGGTGTAAGCTTTGGTACCTGCACGAAATGAAATTGTTTTCATCTTATTTCCGATGGTGTTTTTCCCTAGGGGTGCATTACAGTACCATGGACCAGAACAAGATGGATTCAACTCACGCTTGGGCTGTGCGGCCTCTGCCAAAACCACTTACATTGGGGTTCAATTTATCTTTGTAGTGTAAGAAGGAGGCAACAGGACATCGTGGACCATTTGTTGAGTCATGACACCACCTTGGCTTTTCTCTAGTTTATCTGCACGGTTGTTCTTTGTGAGTGCATCTTTGAGAGTTATGTAGCATTTCCCCCTTCCTCACAAATTTCAAAGCTGTCGAGTGTCATTCGCGCAAATTCTCCCTCCCAAGATGGCAAAAATACAACATAACATCAATAAATACCTTGTCTTGAAGACCTAGAGGATCATCCAAATCAAGCGAACCTTGGATTTTTTCCATGTCTTTTTGTGAGATAGCTGGTTTGTGTATCTCAACTCCCTTTCCTATAAGTATTGCTGAAAAACTCTTGAAAACTCTCGTTGAATTTAAAAAATCTTCATTCTTAACAATGTTCACATTTTTAGAAATGAGGAAATAACGCTGAAGTCCGAATCTAATAGATAACATTGACCTTCTGCTGTATAGAGAACCGTTCTTCTGTCTAGCACCAGCGTAAAACCTTTGGAGTACGTTGTCCAGCTCCGAATTTGGCAGTTTGTTTACACTATCGAGGTCTGTGTTGATAATTTGCAGGTAGTCTTCAAATATTTTTATGGACACTTTCACAGAATTTTTGGTGTTCTTGCTGTACGCAGAATTAGTCAAGTCTTGTAATTGATAATCATCAAGAAGTTCAAATCTACATGTAGGAAGAGTTGCTTCAGCCATTATTGCCTCCTTTGGAAATAAAACAAAGTTAAGAAATTAAAAAATCAGAGATTACATGTACTGTACATCGAGATCGCCGCTCGTCTGCGCTGTGCAATTAGTCGCACTACGGTTATGGTATCCGAGCACGCACAAAGTAATATTTTACACGTAAACCAATGGGGATCGCAGCAAATTTTAACTATGCACGCGTTGTGCGGGCATAGTTAAATATTTGCCGGCATAGTCAAAAACACGACTTTACTTTCAACCAATCAAATGAGAGAATTAGGAAAGATTCTTAATGTAAGGTATGTAACATGGTATGGTTTGTCCGTCTTTACTTATTATATAAACATGACAGTGATCCCTCGACCCTTTTACCGCAGAGCGGTGCGTAGTAGGTCCATGGTTTCAGGCAGGGCGTACTGTATTGCTGCACACACAAACAGACGTTCTTACTCGAGCAATGGCATTACGTCAGAATATAATTACCGCGAATTTTTGCCCCCTGCACGTGTATATTTTGGGGGATCCCGCGATTAGTGGAGACTTGAATTGTGTAAGGGAGGGGGAATCTGGACTGTATTGTCATGTAGTGCTAGTAACTCCTTGGTATAGCATAGGGTGCGTTTATCATCTTTTGCCACTCAAAAACAGCTTTTCTTTACATACATATCGAACCCACTATACCGAACGTGATTTGCGGGATGTCGCGTTTATCAACTCGTCACGATTTGAAATAAAGTCTTGTCTCTGCACAACTGCTTTGCGCCGTTTGACCCAGGAAGCAGAGAGTTGCTCGTAGGTCAACTAGGGCGCGCGCTAAAAGTTGTCGATCTTCTTGGAGTAGTACGTTAGCATGTGCGCGATGACAATACAATAGTTAAAGCACGTAATCGCATAATCGTAAACAATGAACAATGCAATGAACAATGAACAATGGACAAGTACCCAGGCATGCTTGTACAACAACATGACACAGCACATGGTGCGCTATTTCTCTGAACCGAAAATAGCCGATCGGTATGTGCGTTTCACAACAGCTTTGCGTTTATCATCTCCCAGAAACGTGATTCTGGCTCATTCTCACATTCAAAGCGCAATTTTGTTGGCGTTTCAATATACATATATATATCTAAAGACGTTTGAAAACAGGCTTGTGTTTATCACCATGAAAATTTGCCTGAAACACGTTTGAAAACGCTGATTCTAGGCCAGAAAAGATAAGATAAACGCACCCAAAGATCGTTGTACATGTAATTTTTCTTTTCCACAGAAAGCTATAAAATAAAAAATGCGTTGATTTATTGAGAGATGGAATCTTGAGCAGTGTTCAAACAAAGGAGGCAATTCATTATTTTTCAGAACAGCACACTGCCATTCTCACTAGTGTTGTAACATCACGGATATTTCCAATTCCAATTTCCATAGTGAGCACTCATTTTTTGTTGTTGAGCAAAACGGGGGGAGTGCTATTTTTTTCAACCACCACCCCCCCCCCTTGAGCGTCCGGGGGAGGGAGCCTATCTTCTTTTTTTTTTTACAAAAAAGGGTGTTTTTACCTGTTTTTTTTCTAGGGAGGGGCCCCACCCCCTGGATCCGGCACTGATTAGGAAGCGTTGAAAACAAGTGTCACTTTCAAGGCGATGGTATCAAACTATGCCAAGAACTTCAGGATATTTGTTGCATATCATTTTGAAGTTTATTTTTTCCTCTACGTGAAATATATGACGTAGTAAGAAATTTCCTGCGATAACCAATGACAAATCTGCATTTTGGGGGACATCCCCCCATCCACTCCTAAACGCACAAGCACTCACGGTGACAACTTTTGGGTTTTGGCCGCTGCTGAACGCTGAGAGATTGTAACATATCTAAATGTTTTATTTTTAATAGGTTAAATAAATGTTTTCGCAATTTTCCAGAATAAGTAATTAAAATACTATAATATATATTTATTTCATTATTTATATTGTAAAATTTGTCCAAAATTTGTACACTTAAAAAAAAAAAAGAAACCCTCAAATTCAAAACGGATAGTGCCATGGACGGTCAGATACCGGACGGTTAAACGTTTGATCACAGCACTAATTATCACCTAAATCACCCCCCCCCCCATCCTCTCTTTCTCTCTCTCTCCCACATCGTTTTGAGCGTAAGCTTGCGTGTATAAAGCGTGAGTTGGCTTTTACAGCGTGAATGATTTGCCACCGAGAGGATTATATCAGGTTCTTGATGATAGAGGGAGCCAAACCAGCCAAACAGGAGGTTTAAACAACTTTTGAAGACGACCCGAACCATTGAAGAAATCAATGTTTATTTTTCTTTTTTCTCTGCAATTACACAATTTCTTTCAAATTCCTTTAGCAAGAGTCATTTATTTGTACTGCTTAACAAGTGGTGTAAATTTGAATAGAAACTGTTTCAATGTTTTTTTCACCATTACCAGAACTCAACCTTATGTTTAACTTTTGCGGACGTTCTGCAGTAGTGTCCATGTGCACTTATGCGAAAGGGCAGCTGGTTATGTATTCACCATGCACAATGCCTGGAGTTCCTGTACATGATCAGCTGACCATGTGCAGCTAAGGTGCGCACAAACATTAGGCCTAAAAAAAAAGGTGTATTGCCCTTTAGTTGCCAGAACCTGGGTCGGTCGGTCAGATTTTGTTTCTTCTTTTTTGTCCCCTCAAAACACAGACCGTCGCCCTAAAAACTCAAATGTCACCCAATCTCGCTGGTTTCTAGCTGGTGCAGTGCATGGTATATACACGTACACGAGGCGGGTCTACTTGTTTATGCTAGCAGGATTTCGAAACTAGGGCAGAGTGAAAATTCAGGAATAATTTGATGATTTTGTGCATTTATATCTCATTTAAACAAACAAAATACTTTTTTTATTTATTCATTAAACATTTTTTCGCTAAAAAACGTTAAAGAAAAAAACTTTATTAAAAAGCCGACCGTAGATCTAAGATTTTTGGGTCGGTCGCAAAGGGCAATACAACATCTTTATTTTTAACGCCTTACTGCGAAACATCCTTAGAAAACTTAAAACATAATTTTCCAACATTTGAATATTTACTTTTGATCCGATACATGATCCAACATTCTGCCTTGGAGCTCCACCACTGTTAATTTGCTGGGTTGATCTTGGACTTTCAGCCTCCAATCTTGGATGTCCACCTGAAAAGATAGAGAAATCAAATATCAATTATTTAACTTTAAAAGGAAAGGAAATAAAATGGAGATTGTGCACTGCAAGTGCTTAATAATAACTGAAACCAACAACAGGGATAAATTGTCATTGGAAAAATCCAGAGGGAGGTAATTTGCCACGTCAGTAATTCAACATTTGCTCCAGGTTTTAGTCCATCACAGCCTCACAGGTGACGGGTCAGGTTTACGATTTAAGCAGGGTTTTAGGTGAGGTTAGGTTGGGTTTAGAGTTATTGTTCTGTATAGTGCTGGGTGTAGGGTCTAGCTAGGAATTCAGTTTGTGTAGGAAATTACCGCAGAGCGTTCTGCAGGAGCAAGTATTGTACAAGCACCTTGTGTTTATGAGAGGCTTTACCTGGTGTCAAATGATCATCATCTTCACAGTTATCTTCAAGGTATTCTTGCTTCACATAGAAGGTCTGGTAATCTGCTTCTTCAGACTCATCAATCATCTCTTCCTTGATTCTTCTCAGGATGGGTGTGTTGCTTCGTTCTCCTTCCTGAATGGTACAAAGTTAACAGATTGGTCTACTTTAAAAAACTAGATGGAACTTCAACTGCGCGCAGTCGAAAATGATGCCTCCGCCATAGAGCAATTTTACAAACCAAAATGGAAGCAATTTTTAAAATTCAAGTTTGATTGTAATCCATCTGTTGGTTCTAATGATAACGCGATCACAAGCTATTTTGAGATACATAATGAGCCCTGTGACCTTTGACCTCGTGACCCCCAAATCTAATCAGTTCATTGACTCTGCAAGATACATACATGACCCAAGTTTTGCGGTAATCCATCAATCGGTTCTTGAGATAAAGTGATCACAAGCTATTTTGCATACATAATGAGCCCTGTGACCTTTGACCTCGTGACCCCAAAATCTAATCAGTTCATTAGCTCTGCAAGATACATACATGACCCAAGTTTGGCGGTAATCCATCAATCGGTTCTTGAGATAACGTGATCACGAGCTATTTTTGCATACATAATGAGCCCTGTGACCTTTGACCTTTGACCTCGTGACCCCAAAATCTAATCAGTTCATTAGCTCTGCAAGATACATACAGGACCCAAGTTTGGCGGTAATCCATCAATCGGTTCTTGAGATAACGCGATCACGAGCTATTTTTGCATACATAATGGGCCCTGTGACCTTTGACCTTGGACCTCGTGACCCCAAAATCTAATCACTTCATTAGCTCTGCAAGATACATACATGACCCGAGTTTGGCGGTAATCCATCAATTGGTTCTTGAGATAACGCGATCACGAGCTATTTTTGCATACATAATGGGCCCTGTGACCTTTGACCTTGGACCTCGTGACCCCAAAATCTAATCACTTCATTAGCTCTGCAAGATACATACATGACCCGAGTTTGGCGGTAATCCATCAATTGGTTCTTGAGATAACGCGATCACGAGAACGGGAGGTACGTACGGACGGACGGACAACCAGAAAACATAATGCCTCCGGCTACGTTGTAGCGGAGGCATAAAAAAAGGTTCCCACTGCTGTGATTTTTCTTTTTTTACCAATTCTTTTTATACTCATGTGGCAGAAAGTCCTAGCTTCAATATCCTATGAAAAAGGCCATCCCTGAAATGATCCCCCATTTCAAATATGACTAGAAATAGTTGGACCACATTCTGATGCCATATATAGTATTTTTGTATCTGTATCTGTCCAATGTTTTAAATTGTTTGTGATATTCAGCATGATAAAGTCAATTTTGCTTCCAAAATGATTATAATTCATGCTTGTTCCCAATACAATCAACCATTTAGAGTACAACTTCTAGACATTTTTTTTGCAATAAAGTAGAATAATGAGTTCTCAATATTATCTTTAGTTGAATTAATATACATTTACATACATTTCACTAGTTTACAGGCATGTTGTGCATTACAATGTACTTTTCAGCAGTACAAACTTACCTGAGATTCAGCCACAGTGGTTTCCTCCACATCACCTCTAGACCCTGCTACAATGTTTGACCCATCAATATGTCTGCGAAGAAAATAGAGAAGTAGAATCTTGTAACATACCTCAAAGATTACATAAAATTCTAACTCACTTCTCATATGCACCCATTAAATCTTGTGTCAAACGTGTACAACTTTGCAATGTTTACGTTTGAAGTCTTGGTAAAAAAAATGAAACTAAAACTGTTCAAGATTATATAGTGAGTCTGTGGATAACTTTGCAACCATTCATGTTTGATATCTTGGTTCAATATTAAACTGACTCCTACAATACTTACACATCCGAAGAGTCACTGGAATCCATGGACTCATCCTCTTGCACTGCGGGCGTGTCCTCTGAGCACCAACCGAGACCATCCTGTTCTAATTCACCATCATCACTACATGATGGTTTATCAAGACCGTGTGTAGAAGAGGTAGAAGCAGTAGCAGAGTGAGTAGGTGGCTGCTTCAAGCTGGCTTGCTTCTCCCACTGAGTGGAGGCATCCTTGGATTGCACTAGCTTTCTAGGTAATTCAATCCAAGTCAGGTCTGTCATCGTACCTGGCATTGAAATGTTTACCAAAATGAAACAATATTTTTACTTTTCAGTATTTCTGTAGAATGCATGTACATGTACTAGGCATGTGCATCAGCTTATACTAAGCCCGAGTCAAAACGTTTAACCGACGGTTAAACGACCGCATTCATCAAAACTGTTTAGCATTTCTCGCTCCGTTTAACCATTATTTTCTTGCAGTTTGTTACATGCGTGTTGTTTTTGTTTTTGTCCTTAATATTTTGTTCATATTTGCATCGGCACATTGACGCCGATTCATTTGTTTTCAGACCTCCGTATCGGCAACAAAGTCCCGCCAATAATTATTGTTTGTAGACCTCCGTATCGGCAACAAAGTCAAGTCATTAATTATTGTTTTTAGACCTCCGTATCGGCAACAAAGTCCAGCCATTAAAGTAGCTGAGCGAAGAAATGTCACAAAATGTCAAAAAATGGACAAATTATACATGTACTGAAAGTTTACACCAATATGAACACAAATCATCTGCTCTAAAGTATTATAAAATATAAATGAAACGCGATAAGATGCTTTTTCCAAGACCAAGACCCTTCTCAGAACTTCTTTTCCTGGCTTGAAAAATAAAATTACGGAGTACAGAAATTCCTAGGCCTCTCGCTCGGCTCTCGCTCAGCTCGCGTGCGGTATTTTGCATTCAGTATACATTACCCAGACTTCGAATGATTCATACCTAAGCCAGCTTTGATGAAAGTGGAATAACAATCTCTCGAAATCAGGAAATTACATTTTATTATTGCATATTAAGCAAATTATGTAATGTAATACGAGGGGGTGAATCGTGCAGATCGATTTGTCCAAATATTCTTCCGTTTTGTGTAATTTGCTGTGAAGTTTTCGGTCATGGTTTGGCATGTGCAATTAAGATGATTGGTGATTGCTGTTGAGTGTTGATAAATCGCGAGAGTCCCTTTGGCTTTGCATTTTTATGATGTCGTGCAGTTCCATTTATGGTGCATATAATGTAATTGGTATTCGCAAGATATAATCTCACATCTATTCTTCTTTGTTTTTTTATCCGTGAAATTTGCCAAAATAGCCCTACACTTTCTAAAAATTAGAAAATGTCTCGCCCAGTCAGTCACCCCAGTGCATGACGGATCGATCGCCAGTTCAGCGGGCCGGTGCGCGCGGCAGCTCGGCTCAGCCAGCTCGAACTTGGGAATTTCATGGCGCTAGTGTACTTTCGTATCCATTTTTGACCCGCAACTCCGGCGTGGAGATAGCCTACTAAAACATACAAAAATCAAATAAATCACTGTCACTAGTTGTGGAGCTGTGCTCATCAACTTCGATATCTAAATTTAGTAAAACTTCTTCCTCAAGCTCGGACATTGTGATAGGATATTTTGCGCTCGACTGGCTTTCGATACGTATAATGCATGCAGCGGACAGAGCTGTGTGAGGGGGCTTGGGATCACTCTCGCTCTTGTGCCCAACCTATTACGTCACACATCGTACCAGCGAACAGCGGGCTGATCGAGGGCGGAAAAAACGGGTAGCAAATTCATCATTTTTGATAGCAGATTAGTCAATTCTGTAACAATTTTTGAAAAGTAAATATGAATTATTAGAAAGATTGTAACATTACCTTGGCAATGATATCAATATTATTAAGGATAAAAGCATTTTAAAACCTTCGCTCTGGTACTTTAATTATTGTTTTTAGACCTCCGTATCGGCAACACAGTCCCGCCAATAATCATTGTTTTAGACCTCCGTATCGGCAACAAAGTCAAGCCAATAATTATTGTTTGTAGACCTCCGTCTCAGCAACAAAGTCCCGCTATTAATTATTGTTTTGAGATCTCCCTATCGGCAACAAAGTCAAGCCATTAATTATTGTTTTTAGACCTCCGTATCGGCAACAAAGTCCCGCCATTAATTATTGTTTTTAGACCTCTGTATCGGCAACAAAGTCCCGCCAATAATTATTGTTTTAGACCTCCATATCGGCAACAAAGTCAAGCCAATAATTATTGTTTGTAGACCTCCGTATCGGCAACAAAGTCCCGCCATTAATTATTGTTTTGAGATCTCCTATCGGCAACAAAGTCAAGCCATTAATTATTGTTTTTAGACCTCTGTATCGGCAACAAAGTCAAACTATTAATTGTTGTTTTTAGACCTCCGTATCGGCAACGAAGTCTTGTTTTTTTAGTTCCATTTCAAGCCTCTTTTCATGAACATGATTACATGATATGTCTTGTTCGAAATGACTGAATACTTGAGAATTTACACACCGGTACATGTAAAAATATGTGTGTTTTCATAACGGTTGAACGAAACCGCCCGTATAAAATTGATGGTTAAACGTTTAGCAAAAAAAACGTAATGACTCAGGCCTAGCTTATACAGTACTTACATTATTTTTTATCATTTTTCACACCCAGGTGCACACATGTAACAGGGTACCCATTAGTACATGAATGTTATTGTAATTGGGTAAGCATAGGCATGCCTGTAAAGTGGTAATTGCCTGAAATGTCAAATAGTTAGAAAATTGAGGGCAGCCCTTGAATCTAAATTCATACTAATTCCACCAAACTATACAATCTTCTAGCGATTTTAGCATTTAATATATTACAGAATGGTTTAAAATATGCTTACTGATGCCATCAGCAGAGAAAATGCAACTGTAGAGAAATAATCATATATTATGTCTTCGACTCAATACCACCTAGATGCACCAAGAAAAACACATTTCATCCAAATGAATCACCAATTGACAATAAATGTATAGATTTCAAGATAAAAAAGAAAAGAGATTCATACCTTCGTTGACACCCATCTTTGATTCTGAAGTGACACTGTTGTCCTGCTGCATTGTAAGTAGATGGGTTGCCTTGTCACTTGAAGAAGCAGTCACACTTGGAAGCTTTTTGGAAGGAAAGGATAATAGAAACTTGTACCGGTACTCACAATGTACAATTAAAGTACATCAATCAAAACCTACCACAAAAAAATGAAACTTGAGTTAACTTGGAATTACAATGATCTGTTTACGTTCTATCAAAACAATGGCTCATACTTACTGGTTATAAATATGTAAATTTGGTGTTAGTTTGGTGTAACAAATTTATTTCTGATACAGAAATTCTTTGCCATTTTGACTGGTTGTTTATCATGTTCTTTTTTAAGACTTATTTATTTTTAATTATCATTTGTGTACCATAACTGCCTTTTGACACCCTTGGATGTTAGGTTTCTGGAAATTGAACAAATGTAAATTAATAAAATGTTCTTTTTACTGAACATATTGATTGCTCACTTCTCACCTTGATAATGTTCATGGAGGAGCCTGTGGTAGTGGCAACAGGTACTCTGGGACTGGCAGTAATCGTTTTGTTGATCTGAGCAACAACGCTGTTAGATGTTGAACTCGGGAGTGTGATTACTGTGATGGCATCATCTCTGTTTTGACTGGTGTTGTCGTTTCTTGACAACGTCTCCAACATTTTCTCTGTCATGCTTGTCATCAGTGAGTGGATGGTATGTTCTTTGTTGCAACCAGCCAATTCACTGATTGTCCTTGTCATAAAGGACAGTGTGCGTTTTCAAGGGTGAATCCTCGTACCAAATGCAGGGATCCTCTAAGAAATGCTGCTTTGGCCTCTGCCACATCCACTCACAATTGAAACTGAGCTTTGAGATGTACCTTCTCAGGTTTGCGACAGGGCATCGAGGATTGCCAGGCATGGCATGCATTTGTGCTTTCTGATTCTCTCGAAATGTGTAGAAAATTTGATTATGCTCCTGACGCAAAACAAAGTCTCCTGGTCTTGTAGTATGTAGGTTCTTCATTCCACTCTTGCCAAAGTACAGCACAGTATCCAGAAATACTTTATGCTGTAAGCCTTGGGGAGTGCTTAAATCAAACTCGCCTGCATGCGTGCCATGTCGTCTACTGTGATTTGGGGATGATGCCTCACTTTATCTTTACCATGCACTATAAGCTTACGAATCATTGCCTTAAAGGTTTTGTGAGACAAAGAAAATTCATCTGACCTGATAATGTCAATGCCATGTGATTCCAAAAAGTAACGTTGCAGGCCAAATCGAATGAATCGCATTGACTTTGTTGATAACAAGTCTCCCTTCTTGTTTCGAGCAGCTTTGTAGAAATTTGAAAGAAGAACATCCAAAGCTTTGTTGTCAATGTCTTCAAAATTTACATTCACCTGTTTGCTAAAGTCCCTAAATAAAGACAGTGCATATTTTCTCTGGCTTTTTGTATAATCATTGTTGCTAGATTCACAACTGATCCAGCCCTGCAACTCGTCATCCTCTTCTTCACATTCTTCATCAATACTGAAATTTGGTGGTAGATCTAGATCTACATCTGTTGTTAGTTCCTCTTCAAGTGCATCAATGGATGCTGCCATTTTGATTACTCTAGGCGTCTAGCTGTATTTATAGTTATACTTTAACACCAATCTTGTGGAATCTTGAAAGTTGAAGTTGATCTTGCATGGACACTGCACTGAAAGTGACTGATGACTGTAATTCACCCTAGTCTAGAACTCTAGATCTAGTCTATTTTGGCTGTCTGTCAGTATCAGACCGAGAGAGAACTTCGGAAGATCATTTCATGAGGTCATACAGACTCATACTTAGCTAGAAGTAGTAGCGCACTTTTTAGATGGTAAATAAGGAGAGTCCACGTCCAGCTAGATGCCTTGAATATGACCCGTTTCCGATACACCACTTCCCCGGCACCACTGGACCAGAGAAACACGACCGTCGCGTCTGTAGTGTAGAAAGCCTCCTGCTAGTCACACTCAGTATAGTAGTTTAGTACTCACAAGTGGGGAATGAAAACATGGCTTTGATAATGATTTGCAGCATCACAGACAACTGATTCTCTGGCTTGTGAAGTACAGGGGTCGGGCCAGTTTATCGAAACGAACGAGTTCTAAAATCTCAAGTTTATTAGATGATTAGTCACAATATTTTCCGCCGCAAATTCGACTTTACTCGACTCGCGATCGACGCCAGCTAGCTGAATAGCGCTATCGATATCAAAGATTCGGATCGGGGGCCGGGGCCGGGGGCGTTCTTTTTTTTTCAGAAAGTTGTAGCTTGAAAACAGACATTTAAGAGTTGCAACTGTCATATGAGATGATGAAAATATAAACAAAAAACGTTACATCCATGAAATCAAAATTGATGTATGTAATATATGTGAAGTTTAGAATGCAGTCTGCAGAGGCATGGTGAGATGCCGTACGATGAAAAGACTTAACTGGCACTTGACTGGTCTTAATTCTCTCTCTTCTCGTAGGGACTAGTATTTGTTATGTTCATTTGCTTATAAGTGTCTTTCAGGCTTATGTGACTGTAAATCCCTTCAGGAGAACATACTCATCAATCCACGTCGTCTGGAGGTTCTTTCTTTTCGACATCTTTCTTCTGGAACCCAATTAGCCCTAAATTAAATTTTGTTACAAAATAATTGTTTTTAGTTCATAATTTTTGTTATAAAAGTTTTTAACAAAATATTGTTACAAAATAATTGTTTTTAGTTTATTTCGTAACAAAATGAGGTGATTTTATACAGAAAAACTAGGGCAACACTTGGCGCTCCATACACAGCTGCATGACCCAACACAGCAACATAATTATCTAGGTGTATCTTTCTTGCTCCCTCGACAAGACAACTCCAGCCAACAACCCCCTCTCTCTCCCTCCCTCCTCTCTCAGGCCCTTACCCCCCCCCCCTCTCTTTCATCCCCCCCGTTTTTTTTTGCCTCATTTTCTCCTTTTTTTCCTTCTCTCCTTTCCTTTACTTTTCCTTTTTTTCCTCTCCTCCCTCTTTTTCTTTTTTTCTCTTTTCTTTCCCTTTCATTTTCCCCCGATGGCAGTGCTAGTTGAAAGGTGGGGGTATTGCACCCCACACCCCCACCCCCATATATTTCTCTTCTGCTGGTCTCATCTATCTTTCTCTCTCTCAGTCAGTGCCCCTTCTCTTGTCTGTCTCTCTCTCTCTATCTTCTTCACCACTCACCCTCTCTTTGCCTGTCACCCCTCTCTGTCTTCTAACTTCCCTCTTTTTTAATTTCATTCATTCACTGATCATTCCATCTTCCAAAAGACCAAAAACAAAACAAAAAAACACTACATTTCTTTTTAGTTTCTCCAGACATCATAGTTCGTCTGATATATGTATTTTTTCGTTTTTTGTTTAAAAAAAAAAAATTCAACTGAATGCTACAAGTATGTAACATCTGTACATGTATATAACAAAGTAATAATAATGAACCAGTACTGGTCCTAAGACAACAGCAATATATTACAACATAAACTCACTATGACATCATTTGTATACAACATACTCTTAATATAGATCTCCATAGGCTGCGATTTCTTCACTCTCTCGTGTCACATTACTTGCAGGGGATCTAACATTCGGGCGACATTTTCTCCAGGCCTTTTTTCTTCAAAGATGTCAAAATAACCTCTTGTAGACAGAGATAACCTTCTTTTATTAAAAAAAAAGATATCTGTCAACCTTCCCCATCAAATTTAACATATACATGTATTTTTAACATCCAACAAAATACCTCAACATATAACAACTTTGAAATCGAAAACATCATAGCACCTTGTTTAAATACTGGCTAACATGAAAATATGGCTGTAATAACAAATACTATGTAAATTGTACTCAATTCCATCACTGATATGTGCTCCTGCCATGCCCTTGCCATACCCCTCCCTCTTACCAATACTCTGTTATGTGTGGCATGCTGACTTTAAAAAGGTCATCAAAAGTCTTTTTTATATTAATATGTAAACAAATATGTACATTTTCTAAAACTAGATATTCTAAACTTTGATAATAATGAGGTATTCTTAATGCGCCAAATGCACATACCGGTAATAATATAGCCAAGGTGCAATGGATAGAAAAGTAAGAACACATAAACACAACATAAGAATAATTTATAACATGAAAATAACTCTAATTAAAAGCAATTAAAAAGACTTATTTTAAATTAAAAAAAAAAAAATTTCTATAACTGAAATATTGGAATCTATTCAATTGCATACTTTGAGTAGTACATTAAAGCTCCAAACATTGCACCTGTCATCTACTCAAGTAGAGCCTATTATAGCAAGAGCAACCACCACCAATCAATAACATCTACAACTACCCCATTTCCACTTTGGGTTGGATTCTGAACTTATTGACTGCTTTGAGCCATCCGTTCACAAATAAGACACATCTTTCACAAAAATACAAAGTAATCCTTTTCCTTTTTACCTCTACAGATATGATATAAAAAGGTATACATGTACAACAATGATAATTAAAAGGAAAAAATAATAATAATGGCTGAACAATGCCAATAAACAAACACATACCGTAGAGGCAGATCAGAGAATACTCATTTATGTTTCGATTTCACTCGATAAAGTGAATTTAAATTTAATTGGGATCACATAACAAATTTTGTTTAATGCCTAAGACTTTTTTTTGTATCTATCACATTCTCAAATACCACTTTAATAATGATTTTGATGGAGGCACCATGGCAAATTTTCATTTCCTCACTTTCACGTCTTCAGTTAGCATAGCGAAAAGTAGAAGTGCGCAGCGACGCATCTGAAACACAAAGTGCATACCGGTACTTGCTGAAAATCTAAAAATGTATTGTAGAACCATAATATCATTAGGATATACAAATTGTAGCTGGTAAGTACATCCGATACCTTGATTAGGCTTTTCTATTAATGAAACTATCATTCATATAACTGAAAGTACAATTTTTAATTCACCAATATCACCACCTATTATGATTTTGCATTCCAGAAGCGCTTAATACGCGTCACTACACTTTGTCAAGCTATCTTAAACACACATGTATATGAATAATAGATACATTCATTAACGTCTATGCAATCCTTAACTTTCTAGATTTTGCACTAGAATTTCATCTCATACTTAGACAGTAAGTACCACATATTACAAATAAATAAATTACATACAAACTGGTTTAATCTGTAAACTATTATTGGTAAAGAAGTGAGATTCTGAATACCATAAAGGATTGTCACATACCTCTCCACCTACGCCCCCCTCCCCACGCCCCACAGTCCTTTCAACTTTTCCAACAGTGCGCATTATCCAGAATGTTCAGGATAGATCTTGGGATTGATTGGGATTCATCATAAACAGGTGGAGTCTGATAGTGACTTACGACTTCTTTGAGTAACATTCAGTATCATCCTCCCTCCTCACATCAAAGATGGTTCAACATCCAATCTTCAATTTAATTCAATTCAATTGTATTTTATTTGTTTCCAACAAAACATTAAAAATCAATTATAATTATTTACAACAATTGAGTCTTCATTGAAATATTTCAACAGTAATCCATCCGCTGAATCATGAAGCAAGCTACTCGAAATAGACAAAACCTGGCAGAAGAATGCAAGGCACGAATCCTCCAAAAAGCTAAACAGAACATTGCAAATGAGAATCACAATCTAAATTACTTATATGAATTATTACGGTCAGGAAGGAGAATGCGCTCATTAAAATGTCCGACAAGCCGATATTTGGGCTCATATGTTCCATACTTCGTTTGTTTGTACAACCAAATGGAGTGAGGAGCATGTGGGCCCAAGTATTGTTTGGCTTGGTTTTCCTTCCTTCCTTCACACTCAAAGAATTGAATTGAATTGAATTGAATTGAATTGAATACTCACTGCCTCTTTGACTTGATTGCAGCACCAGAAGTGGTGTTTTTTGGTAAATCAATGTTCAGTATCGGCTTGAGAGTTTCCCAATGCCACATAGTTTCTAGTCTGTGCATTCTGTGACTATGTGAAACATACTGCATAGAATTATTGCAACTGACTTCCATCTGCTTAACCCTCAAGCATATTACACACTACCTCTTGGGGAAATATCAGCAACTAAGGTCAGATAGTGACTTACGACTTGCTTGAATGACATTGAGTCGCATCCTTTCTCCCAACATCATAGATGGTTCGACATCGATCCAATCTTGCCAACCTTCATCGAAATACTGCAACAGTAGCCCATCCGCTAAGTCATGAAGCATGCCACGCACTGCCTCTTTGACTCCTGCACCCGATACGGTAATATTGGGCGAATCGACGGTGAGTACCTGCTTAGAGTTTTCCAGAGTCACAAGGTATTTGAGCCTGTGTTCGTTCTTACCATTAGCGGTTGGAATCTGATGGCTCAACTCTGCCCTAAGACTTGTTTGAATAACTTTGAGTTGCATCCCCTCTCTCAGAGCCATTAAAGGTGCAATGTCGACCCAGTCTTGCCAGGATTCATCAAAGTATTGCAACAAATGTGTATCCATTGAATCTTGAAGCCTGTGACAAATTGCCTTTTTGATTGTCTCACCTTTGACAGTTTCGGTGGGTGAATTGATGGCACATACTACCTTGGTGATCCCCGAGTCACATGGAATTTCAGTCTGTACATTTTCTGCAACAAGAAGAATAAGAAAGAAAATACCGTATGCAAGATGTCTCTTCTCGTTGCATGTTCCTGGCTTTCACTACGCTCACTAACAGTGCCATCAGTGGATGTTGATGACCATGGTACTGATTTCGGATCAACAGCTGCTGCGATAGCACGAGTCATGTTCTCTTTTGTTTCACTGCTGGTCATAGCATAGTGCTTTCTGAGCGATGTCCAGACACACTCATGATCTCCCTTTCTCAGAACCCTGCATTGTGTAGGGTACTGATGCTGGTTGCCCTTAGGCAATAGTTGGTGTAAGCTTTGGTACCTGCACGAAATGAAATTGTTTTCATCTTATTTCCGATGGTGTTTTTCCCTAGGGGTGCATTACAGTACCATGGACCAGAACAAGATGGATTCAACTCACGCTTGGGCTGTGCCGGCCTCTGCCAAAACCACTTACATTGGGGTTCAATTTATCTTTGTAGTGTAAGAAGGAGGCAACAGGACATCGTGGACCATTTGTTGGAGTCATGACACCACCTTGGCTTTTCTCTAGTTTATCTGCACGGTTGTTCTTTGTGAGTGCATCTTTGAGAGTTATGTAGCATTTCCCCCCTTCCTCACAAATTTCAAAGCTGTCGAGTGTCATTCCGCGCAAATTCTCCCTCCCAAGATGGCAAAAATACAACATAACATCAATAAATACCTTGTCTTGAAGACCTAGAGGATCATCCAAATCAAGCGAACCTTGGATTTTTTCCATGTCTTTTTGTGAGATAGCTGGTTTGTGTATCTCAACTCCCTTTCCTATAAGTATTGCTGAAAAACTCTTGAAAACTCTCGTTGAATTTAAAAAATCTTCATTCTTAACAATGTTCACATTTTTAGAAATGAGGAAATAACGCTGAAGTCCGAATCTAATAGATAACATTGACCTTCTGCTGTATAGAGAACCGTTCTTCTGTCTAGCACCAGCGTAAAACCTTTGGAGTACGTTGTCCAGCTCCGAATTTGGCAGTTTGTTTACACTATCGAGGTCTGTGTTGATAATTTGCAGGTAGTCTTCAAATATTTTTATGGACACTTTCACAGAATTTTTGGTGTTCTTGCTGTACGCAGAATTAGTCAAGTCTTGTAATTGATAATCATCAAGAAGTTCAAATCTAGGAAGAGTTGCTTCAGCCATTATTGCCTCCTTTGGAAATAAAACAAAGTTAAGAAATTAAAAAATCAGAGATTACATGTACTGTACATCGAGATCGCCGCTCGTCTGCGCTGTGCAATTAGTCGCACTACGGTTATGGTATCCGAGCACGCACAAAGTAATATTTTACACGTAAACCAATGGGGATCGCAGCAAATTTTAACTATGCACGCGTTGTGCGGGCATAGTTAAATATTTGCCGGCATAGTCAAAAACACGACTTTACTTTCAACCAATCAAATGAGAGAATTAGGAAAGATTCTTAATGTAAGGTATGTAACATGGTATGGTTTGTCCGTCTTTACTTATTATATAAACATGACAGTGATCCCTCAACCCTTTTACCGCAGAGCGGTGTGTAGTAGGTCCATGGTTTCAGGCAGGGCGTACTGTATTGCTGCACACACAAACAGACGTTCTTACTCGAGCAATGGCATTACGTCAGAATATAATTACCGCGAACTTTTGACCCCTGCACGTGTATATTTTTGGGGATGGCACGATTAGTGGAGACTTGAATTGTGTAAGGGAGGGGGAATCTGGACTGTATTGTCATGTAGTGCTAGTAACTCCTTGGTATAGCATAGGGTGCGTTTATCATCTTTTGCCACTCAGAAACAGCGTTTCTTTACATACATATCGAACCCACTATACCGAACGTGATTTGCGGGATGTCGCGTTTATCAACTCGTCACGATTTGAAATAAAGTCTTGTCTCTGCGCAACTGCTTTGCGCCGTTTGACCCAGGAAGCAGAGAGTTGCTCGTAGGTCAACTAGGGCGCGCACTAAAAGTTGTCGATCTTCTTGGAGTAGTACGTAGCCGATCGGTATGTGTGTTTCACACAGCTTTGCGTTTATCATCTCCCAGAAACGTGATTCTGGCTCATTCTCACATTCAAAGTGCAATTTCGTTGGCGTTTCAATATACATATATATATCTAAAGACGTTTGAAAACAGGCTTGCGTTTATCACCATGAAAATTTGCCTGAAACACGTTTGAAAACGCTGATTCTAGGCCAGAAAAGATGAGATAAACGCACCCAAAGATCGTTGTACATGTAATTTTTCTTTACCACAGAAAGCTATAAAAAAAAAAATGCATTGATTTATTGAGAGATGGAATCTTAAGCAGTGTTCAAACAAACGAGGCAATTGATTATTTTTCAGAACAGCACACTGCCATTCTCACTAGTGTTGTAACATCACGGATATTTCCAATTCCAATTTCCATAGTGAGCACTCATTTTTTGTTGTTGAGCAAAACGGGGGGGGGTAGTGCTATTTTTTCAACCACCACCCCCTCCCCCTTGAGCGTCCGGGGAAGGGAGCCTATCTTCTATTTTTTTTTACAAAAAAGGGTGTTTTTACCTGGTTTTTTTCTAGGAGGGGCCCCCCCCCTGGATCCGGCACTGATTAGGGAAGCGTTGAAGACAAGTGTCACTTTCAAGACGATGGTATCAAACTATGCCAAGAACTTCAGGATATTTGTTGCATATCATTTTGAAGTTTATTTTTTCCTCTACGTGAAATATATGACATAGTAAGAAATTTCCTGCGATAACCAATGACAAATCTGCATTTTGGGGGACATCCCCCCATCCACTCCTAAACGCACAAGCACTCACGGTGACAACTTTTGGGTTTTGGCCGCTGCTGAACGCGGAGAGATTGTAACATACCTAAATGTTTTATTTTTAATAGGTTAAATAAATGTTTTCGCAATTTTCCAGAATAAGTAATTAAAATAGTATAATATATATTTATTTCATTATTTATATTGTAAAATTTGTCCAAAATTTGTACACTTAAAAAAAAAAAAGAAACCCTCAAATTAAAAACGGATAGTGCCATGGACGGTCAGATACCGGACGGTTAAACGTTTGATCACAGCACTAATTCTCACCTAAATCACCTCCCCCATCCTCTTTCTCTCTCTCTCCCACATCGTTTTGAGCGTAAGCTTGCGTGTATAAAGCGTGAGTTGGCTTTTACAGCGTGAATGATTTGCCACCGAGAGGATTATATCAGGTTCTTGATGATAGAGGGAGCCAAACCAGCCAAACAGGAGGTTTAAACAACTTTTGAAGACGACCCGAACCATTGAAGAAATCAATGTTTATTTTTCTTTTTTCTCTGCAATTACACAATTTCTTTCAAATTCCTTTAGCAAGAGTCATTTATTTGTACTGCTTAACAAGTGGTGTAAATTTGAATAGAAACTGTTTCAATGTTTTTTTCACCATTATCAGAACTCAACCTTATGTTTAACTTTTACGGACGTTCTGCAGTAGTGTCCATGTGCACTTATGCGAAAGGGCAGCTGGTTATGTATTCATCATGCACAATGCCTGGAGTTCCTGTAAATAAATGATCAGCTGACCATGTGCAGCTAAGGTGCGCACAAACATTAGGCCTAAAAAAAAAAGGTGTTGTATTGCCCTTTAGTTGCCAGAACCTGGGTCGGTCGGTCAGATTTTTTCTTCTTTTTTGTCCCCTCAAAGCACAGACCATCGCCCAAAAAACTCAAAACCGGGAATGTCACCCAATCTCGCTGGTTTCTAGCTGGTGCAGTGCATGGTATATACACGTACACGAGGCCAGGGTCTACTTGTTTACGCTAGCAGGATTTCAAAACTAGGGCAGAGTGAAAATTCAGGAATAATTTGATGATTTTGTGCATTTATATCTCATTTAAACAAACAAAATGCTTTTTTTATTTATTCATTAAACATTTTTTCGCTAAAAAACGTTAAAGAAAAAAAACTTTATTAAAAAGCTGACCATAGATCTAAGATTTTTGGGTCGGTCGCAAAGGGCAATACAACATCTTTTTTTTTTAACGCCTTACTGCGAAACATCCTTAGAAAACTTAAAACATAATTTTCCAACATTTGAATATTTACTTTTGATCCGATACATGATCCAACATTCTGCCTTGGAGCTCCACCACTGTTAATTTGCTGGGTTGATCTTGGACTTTCAGCCTCCAATCTTGGATGTCCATCTGAAAAGATAGAGAAATCAAATATCAATTATTTAACTTTAAAAGGAAAGGAAATAAAATGGAGATTGTGCACTGCAAGTGCTTAATAATAACTGAAACCAACAACAGGGATAAATTGTCATTGGAAAAATCCAGAGGGAGGTAGTTTGCCACGTCAGTAATTCAACATTTGCTCCAGGTTTTAGTCCATCACAGCCTCACAGGTGACGGGTCAGGTTTACGATTTTAGCAGGGTTTTAGGTGAGGTTAGATTAGGTTTAGAGTTATTGTTCTGTATAGTGCTGGGTGTAGGGTCTAGCTAGGAATTCAGTTTGTGTAGGAAATTACCGCAGAGCGTTCTGCAGGAGCATGTATTATACAACCACTTTGTGTTAAATACCTGGTGTCAAATGATCATCATCTTCACAGTGATCTTCCAAGTATTCTTGCTTCACATAGAAGGTCTGGTAATCTCCTTCTTCAGACTCATCAATCATCTCTTCCTTGATTCTTCTCAGGATGGGTGTGTTGCTTTGTTCTCCTTCCTGAATGGTACAAAGTTAACAGATTGGTCTACTTTAAAAAAAAGGTTCCCACTGCTGTGATTTTTCTTTCTTTACCCATTCTTTTTATACTCATGTGGCAGAAATTCTCCGCTGCAATATCCTATGAAAAAGACCATCCTTGAAATGATCCCCCATTTCAAATATGACTAGAAATAGTTGACAACTTGGACCACAATTCTGATGCCATATATAGTATTTTTGTTGCTCCCTGTACCCATATCTGTATCTGTCCCATGTTTTAAATTGTTTGTGATATTCAGCATGATAAAGCCAATTTTGCTTCCAAAATGATTATAATTCATGCTTGTTCCCAATACAATCAACCATTTAGAGTACAACTTCTAGACATTTTTTTTGCAATAAAGTAGAATACTGAGTGCTCAATATTATCTTCAGTAGAATTAATATACATTTACATAAATTTCACCAGTTTACAGGCATATTGTGCATGACAATGTACTTTTCAGCAGTACAAACTTACCCGAGATTCAGCCACAGTGGTTTCCTCCACATCACCTCTAGACCCTGCTACAATGTTTGACCCATCAATATGACTGCGAAGAAAATAGAGAAGTAGAATCTTGTAAGATACCTCAAAGATTACATAAAATTCTAGCTCACTTCTCATATGCACCCATTAAATCTTGTGTCAAACGTGTACAACTTTGTAATGTTTATGTTTGAAGTCTTGGTAAAAAAATGAAACTAAAACTGTTCAAGATTATATAGTGAGTCTGTGGATAACTTTGCAACCATTCATGTTTGATATCTTGGTTCAATATTAAACTGACTCCTACAACACTTACACATCCGAAGAGTCACTGGAATCCATGGACTCATCCTCTTGCACTGCGTGGGTGTCCTCTGAGCACCAACCGAGACCATCCTGTTCTAATTCACCATCATCACTACATGATGGTTTATCAAGACCTTGTGTAGAAGAGGTAGAAGCAGTAGCAGAGTGAGTAGGTGGCTGCTTCAAGCTGGCTTGCTTCTCCCACTGAGTGGAGGCATCCTTGCATTGCACTAGCTTTCTAGGTAATTCAATCCAAGTCAGGTCTGTCATCGTACCTGGCATTGAAATGTTTACAAAAATGAAACAATATTTTTACTTTTCAGTATTTCTATAAAATGCATGTACATGTACTAGGCATGTGCATCAGCTTATACAGTACTTACATTATTTTTTATCATTTTTCACGCCACGGTGCACACATGCAACAGGGTACCCATTAGTACATGAATGTTATTGTAATTGGGTAAGCATAGGCATGCCTGTAAAGTGGTAATTGCCTGAAATGTCAAATAGTTAGAAAATTGAGGGCAGCCCTTGAATCCAAATTCATACTAATTCCACCAAACTATACAATCTTCTAGCGATTTTAGCATTCAATATTATATTACAGAATGGTTTAAAATATGCTTACTGATGCCATCAGCAGAGAAAATTTAACTGTAGAGAAATGATCATTTATTATGTCTTCGACTCAATACCACCTAGATGCACCAAGAAAAACACATTTCATCCAAATGAATCACCAATTGACAATAAATGTATAGATTTCAAGATAAAAAAGAAAGAGATTCATACCTTCGTTGACACCCATCTTTGATTCTGAAGTGACACTGTTGTCCTGCTGCATTGTAAGTAGATGGGTTGCCTTGTCACTTGAAGAAGCAGTCACACTTGGAAGCTTTTTGGAAGGAAAGGATAATAGAAACTTGTACCGGTACTCACAATGTACAATTAAAGTACATCAATCAAAACCTACCACAAAAAAATGAAACTTGAGTTAACTTGGAATTACAATGATCTGTTTACGTTCTATCAAAACAATGGCTCATACTTACGGTTATAAATATGTAAATTTGGTGTTAGTTTGGTGTAACAAATTTATTTCTTATACAGAAATTCTTTGCCATTTTAACTGGTTGTTTATCATGTTCTTTTTTAAGACTTATTTATTTTTAATTATCATTTGTGTACCATAACTGCCTTTTGACACCCTTGGATGTTAGGTTTCTGGAAATTGAACAAATGTAAATTTTCTTCTCACCTTGATAATGTTCATGGAGGAGCCTGTGGTAGTGGCAACAGGTACTCTGGGACTGGCAGTAATCGTTTTGTTGATCTGAGCAACAACGCTGTTAGATGTTGAACTCGGGAGTGTGATTACTGTGATGGCTTCATCTCTGTTTTGACTGGTGTTGTCGTTTCTTGACAACGTCTCCAACATTTTCTCTGTCATGCTTGTCATCAGTGAGTGGATGGTATGTTCTTTGTTGCAACCAGCCAATTCACTGATTGTCCTTGTCATAAAGGACAGTGTGCGTTTTCAAGGGTGAATCCTCGTACCAAATGCAGGGATCCTCTAAGAAATGCTGCTTTGGCCTCTGCCACATCCACTCACAATTGAAACTGAGCTTTGAGATGTACCTTCTCAGGTTTGCGACAGGGCATCGAGGATTGCCAGGCATGGCATGCATTTGTGCTTTCTGATTCTCTCGAAATGTGTAGAAAATTTGATTATGCTCCTGACGCAAAACAAAGTCTCCTGGTCTTGTAGTATGTAGGTTCTTCATTCCACTCTTGCCAAAGTACAGCACAGTATCCAGAAATACTTTATGCTGTAAGCCTTGGGGAGTGCTTAAATCAAACTCGCCTGCATGCGTGCCATGTCGTCTACTGTGATTTGGGGATGATGCCTCACTTTATCTTTACCATGCACTATAAGCTTACGAATCATTGCCTTAAAGGTTTTGTGAGACAAAGAAAATTCATCTGACCTGATGTCAATGCCATGTGATTCCAAAAAGTAACGTTGCAGGCCAAATCGAATGAATCGCATTGACTTTGTTGATAACAAGTCTCCCTTCTTGTTTCGAGCAGCTTTGTAGAAATTTGAAAGAAGAACATCCAAAGCTTTGTTGTCAATGTCTTCAAAATTTACATTCACCTGTTTGCTAAAGTCCCTAAATAAAGACAGTGCATATTTTCTCTGGCTTTTTGTATAATCATTGTTGCTAGATTCACAACTGATCCAGCCCTGCAACTCGTCATCCTCTTCTTCAAATTCTTCATCAATACTGAAACTTGGTGGTAGATCTAGATCTACATCTGTTGTTAGTTCCTCTTCAAGTGAATCAATGGATGCTGCCATTTTGTTTACTCTAGGAGTCTAGCTGTATTTATAGTTATTACTAGTCTGTATCTTAAACTCTTCAATAATATTAGAATGATGTCACATCAACATTTTTGTCATCATTGTTATTGACTAGTCAATCAACAATCAACATGAAAGGTTTATTTCTCTATTTTAGTATTTAGAATCTATTTTAACGCCAATCTTGTGGAATCTTGAAAGTTGAAGTTGATCTTGCATGGACACTGCACTGAAAGTGACTGATGACTGCCACCCGTCCCTAGGCCTAGTCTAGATCTAGTCTATTTTGGATGTCTGTCAGTATCAGACCGAGAGAGAACTTCGGAAGATCATTTCATGAGGTCACACAGACTCATACTTAGCTAGAAGTAGTAGCGCACTTTTTAGATGGTAAATAAGGAGAGTCCACGTCCAGCTAGATGCCTTGAATATGACCCGTTTCCGATACACCACTTCCCCGGCACCACTGGACCAGAGAAACACGACCGTCGCGTCTGTAGTGTAGAAAGCCTCCTGCTAGTCACACTCAGTATAGTAGTTTAGTACTCACAAGTGGGGAATGAAAACATGGCTTTGATAATGA
Organism: Mesocentrotus franciscanus; assembly: GCA_037976565.1. Classification (NCBI taxonomy): domain Eukaryota; kingdom Metazoa; phylum Echinodermata; class Echinoidea; order Camarodonta; family Strongylocentrotidae; genus Mesocentrotus; species Mesocentrotus franciscanus. Next base: position 13,543,542 of record CP137686.1, read on the forward strand.
TTTGCAGCATCACAGACAACTGATTCTCTGGCTTGTGAAGTACAAGGGTCGGGCCAGTTTATCGAAACGAACGAGTTCTAAAATCTCAAGTTTATTAGCTGATTAGTCACAATATTTTCCGCCGCAAATTCGACTTGACTCGACTCGCGACGCCAGCTGAATAGCGATATCGATATCAAAGATTCGGATCGGGGCCGGGGCCGGGGGGGGCGTTCTTTTTTTTTCTTCAGAAAGTTGTAGCTTGAAAACAGACATTTAAGAGTTGCAACTGTCATATGAGATGATGAAAATATAAACAAAGAACGTTACATCCATGAAATCAAAATTGATGTATGTAATATATGTGCAGTTTAGAATGCAGTCTGCAGAGGCGTGGTGAGATGCCGTACGATGAAAAGACCTAACTGGCACTTGACTGGTCTTAATTCTCTCTCTTCTCGTAGGGACTAGTATTTGTTATGTTCATTTGCTTATAAGTGTCTTTCAGGCTTATGTGACTGAAAATCCCTTCAGGAGAACATACTCATCAATCCACGTCGTCTGGAGGTTCTTTCTTTTCAACAACTTTCTTCTGGAACCCAATTAGCCCTTAATTAAATTTTGTTACAAAATAATTGTTTTTAGTTCATAATTTTTGTTATAAAAGTTTTTAACAAAATATTGTTACAAAATAATTGTTTTTAGTTTATTTCGTAACAAAATGAGGTGATTTTATACAAAAAAACTAGGGCAACACTTGGCGCTCCATACACAGCTGCATGACCCAACACAGCAACATAATTATCTAGGTGTATCTTTCTTGCTCCCTCGACAAGACAACTCCAGCCAACAACCCCCTCTCTCTCTTACTCCCACCCCTCCTCTCTCAGGCCCTTACCCCCCGTTTTTTTGCCTCATTTTCTCCTTTTTTTCCTTCTCTCCTTTCCTTTACTTTTCCTTTTTTTCCTCTCCTCCCTCTTTTTCTTTTTTTCTCTTTTCTTTCCCTTTCATTTCCCCCCCGACGGCAGTGCTAGTTGAAAGGCGGGGGTATAATTGCACCCCACACCCCCACCCCCCCCCCATATATTTCTCTTCTGCTTGTCTCATATATCTTTCTCTCTCTCAGTCAGTGCCCCTTCTCTTGTCTGTCTCTCTCTCTCTCCATCTTCTTCACCACTCACCCTCTCTTTGCCTGTCACCCCTCTCTGTCTTCTAACTTCCCTCTTTTTTAATTTCATTCATTCACTGATCATTCCATCTTCCAAAAGACAAACAAAAAACAAACAAAAAAAAACACTACATTTCTTTTTAGTTTCTCCAGGCATCATAGTTCGTCTGATATATGTATTTTTTCGTTTTTTGTTAAAAAAAATCAACAACAAAAAATTCAACTGAATGCTACAAGTATGTAACATCTTTATGTACATGTATATAACAAAGTAATAATAATGAACCAGTACTGGTCCTAAGACAACAGCAATATATTACAACATAAACTCACTATGACATCATTTGTATACAACATACTCTTCATATAGATCTCCATAGGCGGCAATTTCTTCACTCTCTCGTGTCACAGTACTTGCAGGGGATCTAACGTTCGGGCGACATTTCCTCCAGGCCTTTTTTCTTCAAAGATGTCGAAATAACCTCTTGTAGACAGATATAACCTTCTTTTATTAAGAAACTAGATGGAACTTCAACTGCGCGCAGTCGAAAAATGCCTCCGCCATAGAGCAATTTTACAAACCAAAATGGAAGCAATTTTTAAAATTCAAGTTTGATTGTAATCCATCTGTTGGTTCTAATGATAACACGATCACGAGCTATTTTAGGATACAAATGAGCCCTGTGACCTTTGACCTCGTGACCCCAATTCTAATCAGTTCATTGACTCTGCAAGATACATACATGACCCAAGTTTGGCGGTAATCCATCAATCGATTCTTGAAATAACGTGATCACAAGCTATTTTGCATACATAACGAGCCCTGTGACCTTTGACCTCGTGACCCCAAAATCTAATCAGTTCATTAGCTCTGCAAGATACATACATGACCCAAGTTTGGCGGTAATCCATCAATCGGTTCTTGAGATAACGCGATCACGAGCTATTTTTGCATACATAATGAGCCCTGTGACCTTTGACCTCGTGACCCCAAAATCTAATCAGTTCATTAGCTCTGCAAGATACATACATGACCTGAGTTTGGCGGTAATCCATCAATGGTTCTTGAGATAACGCGATCACGAGCGGGACGTACGCACAGACGCACGCGTGCACGTATGTACGCACGGACTGACAACCAGAAAACATAATTCCCGGCTACTTTGTAGCGGAGGCATAAAAAGTAACCATGTATTGCCATTATAAAGAATTAAAGCTCGTTTTCATTTGATTTTTTTAAAGAATGACATGCGCTGCATATGAAATTCAATTGTCAGTGCCTTTGCTTTTTCTCATGAACTGTGTACCCATAAGACATTGAGTGATTTCAAGTACGGTGTTCGGTGTTGGTGTTGGTGTTGAGAGCATGGAAAGGCTGCTAAACCGAGCTCCAACACCGACGGTCAGTTTAGAAGGACGATACCGATCGCGTTATCGATAGCTCAACACCAGCCTCAACACCGAGTGACGTCATACTCTACAGGCGAAAAGTCTTGCAATAAAAGCATAATCCTTTCAGAAATTCCATTAAAATTACATCATATCGAATATCAAATGTAAAGTCATATTAAACGAGCTGAAGACATGGAATTTCACAAGTTGACCTCTGTGACCCTTGACCTACATGCTCCAAAATCTAAACAGATCGTCTTCCTATGGTGATACATACTATCATTAAGTTTGAAGTGAAAATTCTCCAGTGGTTCTTGAGATATCGCGATAACGATCTCAATGTATGGAATTTCATAAGTTGACCTCTGTGACCCTTGACCTTTGACCTACGTGCTCCAAAATCTAATCAGATTGTCTTCCTATGGTGATACACACTATCATTAAGTTTGAAGTTTAAATCTCCAGTGGTTCTTGAGATATTATGATAACAATCTCAATGTATGGAATTTCATAAGTTGACCTCTGTGACCCTTGACCTTTGGCCTACGTGCTCCAAAATCTAATCAGATCGTCTTCCTATGGTGATACATACTATCCTTAAGTTTGAAGTTTTACATCTCCAGTGGTTCTTGAGATATCATGATAACAATCTCAATGTATGGAATTTCATAAGTTGACCTCTATGACCCTTGACCTTTGACCTACGTGCTCCAAAATATAATCAGATTGTTTTCCTATAGTGATACACACTATCCTTAAGTTTGAAGTTTAAATCTCCAGTGGTTCTTGAGATATCATGATAACAATCTCAATGTATGGAATTTCATAAGTTGACCTCTGTGACCCTTGACCTTTGACATACGTACTCCAAAATCTAATCAGATCGTCTTCCTATGGTGATAAATACTATTCCCGAGTCTTAAGTTTAAATCTTAAATGGTTCTTGAGATATTGTGATAACGGTCAAACGGGACGTACGGACGTACGGACGTACGGACGGACAACCCAAAAACATGATGCCTCCGGCACCACCTTCGGTGGCGGAGGCATAAAAAGATATCTGTCAACCTTCCCCATCAAATTTAACATATACATGTATTTTCAACATCCAACAAAATACCTCAACATATAACAACTTTGAAATCGAAAACATCATAGCACCTTGTTTAAATACTGGCTAAGATGGAAATATGGCTGTAATAACAAATACTATGTAAATTGTACTCAATTCCATCACTGATATGTGCTCCTGCCATGCCCTTGCCATACCCCTCCCTCTTACCAATACTCTGTTATGTGTGGCATGCTGACTTTAAAAAGGTCATCAAAAGTCTTTTTTATATTAATATGTAAACAAATATGTACATTTTCTAAAACTAGATATTCTAAACTTTGATAATAATGAGGTATTCTTAATGCGCCAAATGCACATACCGGTAATAATATAGCCAAGGTGCAATGGATAGAAAAGTAAGAACACATAAACACAACATAAGAATAATTTATAACATGAAAATAACTCTAATTAAAAGCAATTAAAAAGACTTATTTTAAATTTAAAAAAAAAAATTCTATAACTGAAATATTGGAATCTATTCAATTGCATACTTTGAGTAGTACATTAAAGCTCCAAACATTGCACCTGTCATCTACTCAAGTAGAGCCTATTATAGCAAGAGCAACCACCACCAATCAATAACATCTACAACTACCCCATTTCCACTTTGGGTTGGATTCTGAACTTATTGACTGCTTTGAGCCATCCGTTCACAAATAAGACACATCTTTCACAAAAATACAAAGTAATCCTTTTCCTTTTTACCTCTACAGATATGATATAAAAAGGTGTACATGTACAACAATGATAATTAAAAGGAAAAAATAATAATAATGGCTGAACAATGCCAATAAACAAACACATACCGTAGAGGCAGATCAGAGAATACTCATTTATGTTTCGATTTCACTCGATAAAGTGAATTTAAATTTAATTGGGATCACATAACAAATTTTGTTTAATGCCTAAGACTTTTTTTTGTATCTATCACATTCTCAAATACCACTTTAATAATGATTTTGATGGAGGCACCATGGCAAATTTTCATTTCCTCACTTTCACGTCTTCAGTTAGCATAGCGAAAAGTAGAAGTGCGCAGCGCATCTGAAACACAAAGTGCATACCGGTACTTGCTGAAAATCAAAAATGTATTGTAGAACCATAATATCATTAGGATATACAAATTGTAGCTGGTAAGTACATCCGATACCTTGATTAGGCTTTTCTATTAATGAAACTATCATTCATATAACTGAAAGTACAATTTTTAATTCACCAATATCACCACCTATTATGATTTTGCATTCCAGAAGCGCTTAATACGCGTCACTACACTTTGTCAAGCTATCTTAAACTGACACACACATGTATATGAATAATAGATACATTCATTAACGTCTATGCAATCCTTAACTTTCTAGATTTTGCACTAGAATTTCATCTCATACTTAGACAGTAAGTACCACATATTACAAATAAATAAATTACATACAAACTGGTTTAATCTGTAAACTATTATTGGTAAAGAAGTGAGATTCTGAATACCATAAAGGATTGTCACATACCTCTCCACCTACGCCCCCCCTCCCCACGCCCCCACAGTCCTTTCAACTTTTCCAACAGTGCGCATTATCCAGAATGTTCAGGATAGATCTTGGGATTGATTGGGATTCATCATAAACAGGTGGAGTCTGATAGTGACTTACGACTTCTTTGAGTAACATTCAGTATCATCCTCCCTCCTCACATCAAAGATGGTTCAACATCAATCTTCAATTTAATTCAATTCAATTGTATTTTATTTGTTTCCAACAAAACATTAAAAATCAATTATAATTATTTACAACAATTGAGTCTTCATTGAAATATTTCAACAGTAATCCATCCGCTGAATCATGAAGCAAGCTACTCGGGAAATAGACAAAACCTGGCAGAAGAATGCAAGGCACGAATCCTCCAAAAAGCTAAACAAATCATTGCAAATGAGAATCACAATCTAAATTACTTATATGAATTATTACGGTCAGGAAGGAGAATGCGCTCATTGAAATGTCCGACAAGCAGATATTTGGGCTCATATGTTCCATACTCCGTTCGTTTGTACAACCAAATGGAGTGAGGAGCATGTGGGCCCAAGTATCGTTTGGCGTGGTTTTTCTTCCTTCCTTCACACTGATGTTCTATCCTTTTCATCATTTTCAATGTGTAATACTAGAATATAAAAATATTTCTATTTTGTCTACCTTTTATGATTATAAACACAACGATATAGTTTCTCATATATATATTACCTATTTGTACAATGTGTGTCCAAAACAAATTTCCATGTATTCTTGTGAATTTGGATGAATAAAAAAATTGAATTGAATTGAATTGAATTGAATACTCACTGCCTCTTTGACTTGACTGTAGCACCAGAAGTGGTGTTTTTTGGTAAATCAATGTTCAGTATCGGCTTGAGAGTTTCCCAATGCCACATAGTTTCTAGTCTGTGCATTCTGTGACTATGTGAAACATACTGCATAGAATTATTGCAACTGACTTCCATCTGCTTAACCCTCAAGCATGTTACATACTACCTCTTGGGGAAATATCAGCAACTAAGGTCAGATAGTGACTTACGACTTGCTTGAATGACATTGAGTCGCATCCTTCCTCCCAACATCATAGACGGTTCGACATCGATCCAATCTTGCCAACCTTCATCGAAATACTGTAACAGTAGCCCATCCGCTAAGTCATGAAGCATGCCACGCACTGCCTCTTTGACTCCTGCACCCGATACGGTAATATTGGGCGAATCGACGGTGAGTACCTGCTTAGAGTTTTCCAGAGTCACAAGGTATTTGAGCCTGTGTTCGTTCTTACCATTAGCGGTTGGAATCTGATGGCTCAACTCTGCCCTAAGACTTGTTTGAATAACTTTGAGTTGCATCCCCTCTCTCAGAGCCATTAAAGGTGCAATGTCGACCCAGTCTTGCCAGGATTCATCAAAGTATTGCAACAAATGTGTATCCATTGAATCTTGAAGCCTGTGACAAATTGCCTTTTGATTGTCTCACCTTTGACAGTTTCGTGGGTGAATTGATGGCACATACTACCTTGGTGATCCCCGAGTCACATGGAATTTCAGTCTGTACATTTTCTGCAACAAGAAGAATAAGAAAGAAAATACCGTATGCAAGATGTCTCTTCTCGTTGCATGTTCCTGGCTTTCACTACGCTCACTAACAGTGCCATCAGTGGATGTTGATGACCATGGTACTGATTTCGGATCAACAGCTGCTGCGATAGCACGACTCATGTTCTCTTTTGTTTCACTGCTGGTCATAGCATAGTGCTTTCTAAACGATGTCCAGACACACTCATGATCTCCCTCTCAGAACCCTGCATTGTGTAGAGTACTGATGCTGGTTGCCCTTAGGCAATAGTTGGTGTAAGCTTTGGTACCTGCACGAAATGAAATTGTTTTCATCTTATTTCCGATGGTGTTTTTCCCTAGGGGTGCATTACAGTACCATGGACCAGAACAAGATGGATTCAACTCACGCTTGGGCTGTGCCGGCCTCTGCCAAAACCACTTACATTGGGGGTTCAATTTATCTTTGTAGTGTAAGAAGGAGGCAACAGGACATCGTGGACCATTTGTTGGAGTCATGACACCACCTTGGCTTTTCTCTAGTTTATCTGCACGGTTGTTCTTTGTGAGTGCATCTTTGAGAGTTATGTAGCATTTCCCCCCTTCCTCACAAATTTCAAAGCTGTCGAGTGTCATTCGCGCAAATTCTCCCTCCCAAGATGGCAAAAATACAACATAACATCAATAAATACCTTGTCTTGAAGACCTAGAGGATCATCCAAATCAAGCGAACCTTGGATTTTTTCCATGTCTTTTTGTGAGATAGCTGGTTTGTGTATCTCAACTCCCTTTCCTATAAGTATTGCTGAAAAACTCTTGAAAACTCTCGTTGAATTTAAAAAATCTTCATTCTTAACAATGTTCACATTTTTAGAAATGAGGAAATAACGCTGAAGTCCGAATCTAATAGATAACATTGACCTTCTGCTGTATAGAGAACCGTTCTTCTGTCTAGCACCAGCGTAAAACCTTTGGAGTACGTTGTCCAGCTCCGAATTTGGCAGTTTGTTTACACTATCGAGGTCTGTGTTGATAATTTGCAGGTAGTCTTCAAATATTTTTATGGACACTTTCACAGAATTTTTGGTGTTCTTGCTGTACGCAGAATTAGTCAAGTCTTGTAATTGATAATCATCAAGAAGTTCAAATCTAGGAAGAGTTGCTTCAGCCATTATTGCCTCCTTTGGAAATAAAACAAAGTTAAGAAATTAAAAAATCAGAGATTACATGTACTGTACATCGAGATCGCCGCTCGTCTGCGCTGTGCAATTAGTCGCACTACGGTTATGGTATCCGAGCACGCACAAAGTAATATTTTACACGTAAACCAATGGGGATCGCAGCAAATTTTAACTATGCAGCGTTGTGCGGGCATAGTTAAATATTTGCCGGCATAGTCAAAAACACGACTTTACTTTCAACCAATCAAATGAGAGAATTAGGAAAGATTCTTAATGTAAGGTATGTAACATGGTATGGTTTGTCCGTCTTTACTTATTATATAAACATGACAGTGATCCCTCAACCCTTTTACCGCAGAGCGGTGTGTAGTAGGTCCATGGTTTCAGGCAGGGCGTACTGTATTGCTGCACACACAAACAGACGTTCTTACTCGAGCAATGGCATTACGTCAGAATATAATTACCGCGAACTTTTGACCCCTGCACGTGTACATTTTTGGGGAAGGCACGATTAGTGGAGACTTGAATTGTGTAAGGGAGGGGGAATCTGGACTGTATTGTCATGTAGTGCTAGTAACTCCTTGGTATAGCATAGGGTGCGTTTATCATCTTTTGCCACTCAGAAACAGCGTTTCTTTACATACATATCGAACCCACTATACCGAACGTGATTTGCGGGATGTCGCGTTTATCAACTCATCACGATTTGAAATAAAGTCTTGTCTCTGCGCAACTGCTTTGCGCCGTTTGACCCAGGAAGCAGAGAGTTGCTCGTAGGTCAACTAGGGCGCGCGCTAAAAGTTGTCGATCTTCTTGGAGTAGTACATTAGCATGTGCACGCGATGACAATACAATAGTTAAAGCACGTAATCGCATATTACGTAAACAATGAACAATGCAATGAACAATGAACAATGGACAAGTACCCAGGCATGCTTGTACAACAACATGACACAGCACACGGCGTGCGCTATTTCTCCGAACCGGAAATTAGCCGATCTGTATGTGTGTTTCACAACAGCTTTGCGTTTATCATCTCCCAGAAACGTGATTTTGGCTCATTCTCACATTCAAAGCGCAATTTTGTTGGCGTTTCAATATACATATATATCTAAAGACGTTTGAAAACAGGCTTGCGTTTATCACCATGAAAATTTGCCTGAAACATGTTTGAAAACGCTGATTCTAGGCCAGAAAAGGTGAGATAAACGCACCCAATGATCGTTGTACATGTAATTTTTATTTTCCACAGAAAGCTACTAGTATGTGGCTGCTTATTTATGCATTGGAGTATGGTATGTTGATAATAAAAAATGAGTGTATGCATTGATTTATTGAGAGATGGAGTCTTGAGCAGTGTTCAAACAAAGGAGGCAATTCATTATTTTTCAGAACAGCACACTGCCATTCTCACTAGTGTTGTAACATCACGGATATTTCCAATTCCGTTAAACAGCTAGTCATAAACAGACAGTTTTCGAAAATTAGGTCGCCGCTGATAGCCGCTGATAGTAGGGGGTAGGGGGTAGGGGGTAGGGGGAGGGTAGTGCCGTGGGGGAGAAATTACTCTCACAGTATAGAAATTACTTTGAATTAAAAAACATTTGTTCCCCCTTATTTGTTTAAGGAGGTTCATTCATGATTATAATTTTATTCAATTATTGAAACAGCTCTGAAGACGAGACTATAATATTACTACTCGTTTTCTCAATCGTAACGCCCCCACCTGAAATTACTTTTAATTCAAAAACATTTGTTCCCCCTTTATTTGTTTAAGAAAAGAGGTTGATTCATGATAATAATTTATTCAATTATTGAAAGAGCTCTGAAGATGAGACTATAATATATTACTACTCATTTTCTCAATCGTAACCTGACATTTATTCAAGAATCAACAAACATCTATATTCATGATACCGGTAGTTAAAATCATCAATCAACTAGAAATATTACAATGATAATAGTTCAGTAAATAAAATATTGCATATTTGTAGGTTCATAACAAGTATTTACATACAAAATCTCGCACAAAAAAACAACTCTTTTTTTTCATCGTCACGTATTTCGGCATCTCACTACATGTATTATCACACGCGAGGCAATGCACATTCGTAGCCCGCTGCACATACCGGTACGCCAACAATCCAACACAATTATGATCGACTCGGCAGTGACAGAGCACAATTCCGGGCCCAAAATTTCATATTTCGCATCACAGGAATTACATGAAACTCTATCAGATACAAGATTATAACATTCACATTAGATATACTTTTCCTGATGTTAGAACTTACGATGGATGATTAGGGACAGGGGCGGATCCAGCCGGCGGCAAGGGAGGGGGCCTAAAAAGGGACCCACTTCGTGCCAAAATTTAAAAATCGTGCCAGCCGATTTTCCGCTCAGTAGGTTGGGGTGGGGTAGTGAGCACAATTTTTTTTTTGCCTCCGAAAAATGAAAGTTGAAAAATTGTGCCAGCGCTCAGTGGGAGGGGGGCATAGTGAGCACTCATTTTTGTTGTTGAGCAAAACTGGGGGAAGTGCTATTTTTTTTTTCAATGATCAGCTGACCATGTGCAGCTAAGGTGCGCACAAACATTAGGCCTAAAAAAAAAGGTGTTGTATTGCCCTTTAGTTGCCAGAACCTGGGTCGGTTGGTCAGATTTTTTCTTCTTTTTTGTCCCCTCAAAGCACAGACCGTCGCCCAAAAAACTCAAAACCGGGAATGTCACCCAATCTCGCTGGTTTCTAGCTGGTGCAGTGCATGGTATATACACGTACACGAGGCCAGGGTCTACTTGTTTACGCTAGCAGGATTTCGAACCTAGGGCAGAGTGAAAATTCAGGAATAATTTGATGATTTTGTGCATTTATATCTCATTTAAACAAACAAAATACTTTTTTTATTTATTCATTAAACATTTTTTCGCTAAAAAACGTTAAAGAAAAAAAACTTTATTAAAAAGCTGACCGTAGATCTAAGATTTTTGGGTCGGTCGCAAAGGGCAATACAACATCTTTTTTTTTTAACGCCTTACTGCGAAACATCCTTAGAAAACTTAAAACATAATTTTCCAACATTTGAATATTTACTTTTGATCCGATACATGATCCAACATTCTGCCTTGGAGCTCCACCACTGTTAATTTGCTGGGTTGATCTTGGACTTTCAGCCTCCAATCTTGGATGTCCACCTGAAAAGATAGAGAAATCAAATATCAATTATTTAACTTTAAAAGGAAAGGAAATAAAATGGAGATTGTGCACTGCAAGTGCTTAATAATAACTGAAACCAACAACAGGGATAAATTGTCATTGGAAAAATCCAGAGGGAGGTAATTTGCCACATCAGTAATTCAACATTTGCTCCAGGTTTTAGTCCATCACAGCCTCACAGGTGACGGGTCAGGTTTACGATTTTAGCAGGGTTTTAGGCGAGGTTAGGTTAGGTTTAGAGTTATTGTTCTGTATAGTGCTGGGTCTAGGGTCTAGCTAGAAATTAAGTTTGTGTAATTACCGCAGACCATTCTGCAGGAGTATGTATTGTACAAGCACCTTGTGTTTATGAGAGGCTTTACCTGGTGTCAAATGATCATCATCTTCACAGTGATCTTCAAAGTATTCTTGCTTCACATAGAAGGTCTGGTAATCTTCTTCTTCAGACTCATCAATCATCTCTTCCTTGATTCTTCTCAGGATGGGTGTGTTGCTTTGTTCTCCTTCCTGAATGGTACAAAGTTTACAGATTGGTCTACTTAAAAAAAAAGGTTCCCACTGCTGTGATTTTTCTTTTCCCATTCTTTTTATACTCATGTGGCAAAATTTCTCAGCTGTAATATCCTATGAAAAAGGCTATCCTTGAAATGATCCCCCATTTCAAATATGACTAGAAATAGTTGACAACTTGGACCACAATTCTGATGCCATATATAGTATTTTTGTTGCTCCCTGTACCCATATCTGTATCTGTCCAATGTTTTAAATTGTTTGTGATATTCAGCATGATAAAGCCAATTTTGCTTCCAAAATGATTATAATTCATGCTTGTTCCCAATACAATCAACCATTTAGAGTACAACTTCTAGACATTTTTTTTTTGCAATAAAGTAGAATACTGAGTGCTCAATATTATCTTTAGTTGAATTAATATACATTTACATAAATTTCACTAGTTTACAGGCATATTGTGCATTACAATGTACTTTTTAGCAGTACAAACTTACCTGAGATTCAGCCACAGTTTTTTCCTCCACGTCACCTCTAGACCCTGCTACAATGTTTGACCCATCAATATGTCTGCAAAGAAAATAGAGAAGTAGAATCTTGTAAGATACCTCAAAGATTACATAAAATTCTAGCTCACTTCTCATATGCATCCATTAAATCTTGTGTCAAACGTGTACAACTTTGTAATGTTTACGTTTGAAGTCTTGGTAAAAAAAATGAAACTAAAACTGTTCAAGATTATATAGTGAGTCTGTGGATAACTTTGCAACCATTCATGTTTGATATCATAGTTTAATATTAAACTGACTCCTACAACACTTACACATCCGATGAGTCACTGGAATCCATGGACTCATCCTCTTGCACTGCGGGGGTGTCCTCTGAGCACCAACCGAGACCATCCTGTTCTAATTCACCATCATCACTACATGATGGTTTATCAAGACCTTGTGTAGAAGAGGTAGAAGCAGTAGCAGAGTGAGTAGGTGGCTGCTTCAAGCTGGCTTGCTTCTCCCACTGAGTGGAGGCATCCTTGCATTGCACTAGCTTTCTAGGTAATTCAATCCAAGTCAGGTCTGTCATCGTACCTGGAATTGAAATGTTTACAAAAATGAAACAATATTTTTACTATCGAAAATAATATCGCTAGTGATATTCGTTTGTCTCGCAATGTGGTCAATAAGGAATCTAAAAGATCTCGACGTTTCGTGCGCCGCTGCAACACTTCGTCTGGTGATAAAAACTGGTTGATGCTGGTTATCCCAAGCATGTTCGGCTACGGCTGAGTTGTCAGTTCGATCAGAAGGTATACAAGACATTTACAGTCTTGCCGTACATTGATGGTGTCTCCCAACAACGCCTAGAGAGCCATGGCATTCGAACGGTTTTCAGATCAGATACCACCCTACGTCAACAACTTACACGCCCCAAGGATCCAATTCCTCCACATAGACGAGACGGCATTGTGTACAACATCCCTTGCAAAGGATGTGATAGATCCTATATCGGTGAAACTGCCCGTCCGATAAAAGATAGAATCACTGAGCATAAGAGGGACGTCAGGCTCCGCCGAACTGACAACTCAACCGTAGCCGAACATGCTCGGGATAACCAGCATCAACCAGACTGGGACGGGGTTCAGTGCCTTTCCCAGGAACGGCATCGGTACACACGGAGGGTAAAAGAAGCTATCAATATCCGTCTCAATCCCAATAATTTCAACAGAGACAACGGGATCGATATCCCGAATTTTGGATGCGTACGATACGCCGCCATGACACTCCCGTCCAGCCGGCCAGCACCGGTCGATTCCATTCAGCAGAGGGGCCGAGCCAGCGGCCGTTGATTGGTTGAGCTCGCTATTGCTTCCGCCCAGCAGGCGAGCCGAACCAGCGGCCTGCTGATTGGTCGAGCACCGTGTGCGTCGACCATTAGGCCATTTGCATAATTAGCTGAACCAGCGGCCTACTGATTGGTCGAGCACCGTGTGCGTCGACCATTAGGCCATTTGCATAATCAGCCGAACCAGCGGCCTACTGATCGGTCGAGCACTCTGTGCGTCGGCCAATAGGCCTTGTGCGTTATTGTTCCGATTATCGATCGAATTATAGACCGTCGTGCCGGTCCTCCCGTAGAGTATAAAGCACCCTTGCTTACATTAGTTTTTATCACCTGACGAAGTGTTGCAGCGGCGCACGAAACGTCGAGATCTTTAGATTCCTTATTGACCACATTGCGAGACAAACGAATATCACTAGCGATATTATTTTCGATACTACATCCGCAATGAGTAATATATTTAGCATTAATATTTTTACTTTTCAGTATTTCTGTAGTATGCATGTACATGTACTAGGCATGTGCATCAGCTTATACAGTTACTTACATTATTTTTTATCATTTTTCACACCACGGTGCACACATGTAACAGGGTACCCATTAGTACATGAATGTTATTGTAATTGGGTAAGCATATGCATGCCTGTAAAGTGGTAATTGCCTGAAATGTCAAATAGTTAGAAAATTGAGGGCAGCCCTTGAATCCAAATTCATACTAATTCCACCAAACTATACAATCTTCTAGCGATTTTAGCATTTAATATATTACAGAATGGTTTAAAATATGCTTACTGATGCCATCAGCAGAGAAAATGTAACTGTAGAGAAATGATCATTTATTATATCTTCGACTCAATACCACCTAGATGCACCAAGAAAAACACATTTCATCCAAATGAATCACCAATTGACAATAAATGTATAGATTTCAAGATAAAAAAGAAAAGAGATTCATACCTTCATTGACACCCATCTTTGATTCTGAAGTGACACTGTTGTCCTGCTGCATTGTAAGTAGATGGGTTGCCTTGTCACTTGAAGAAGCAGTCACACTTGGAAGCTTTTTGGAAGGAAAGGATAATAGAAACTTGTACCGTACTCACAATGTACAATTAAAGTACATCAATCAAAACCTACCACAAAAAATGAAACTCGAGTTAACTTGGAATTACAATGATCTGTTTACGTTCTATCAAAACAATGGCTCATACTTACGGTTATAAATATGTAAATTTGGTGTTAGTTTGGTGTAACAAATTTATTTCTGATACAGAAATTCTTTGCCATTTTATCTGGTTGTTTATCATGTTCTTTGTTAAGACTTATTTATTTTTAATTATCATTTGTGTACCATAACTGCCTTTTGACACCCTTGGATGTTAGGTTTCTGGAAATTGAACAAATGTACATTAATAAAATGTTCTTTTTACTGAACATATTGATTGCTCACTTCTCACCTTGATAATGTTCATGGAGGAGCCTGTGGTAGTGGCAACAGGTACTCTGGGACTGGCAGTAATCGTTTTGTTGATCTGAGCAACAACGCTGTTAGATGTTGAACTCGGGAGTGTGATTACTGTGATGGCATCATCTCTGTTTTGACTGGTGTTGTCGTTTCTTGACAACGTCTCCAACATTTTCTCTGTCATGCTTGTCATCAGTGAGTGGATGGTATGTTCTTTGTTGCAACCAGCCAATTCACTGATTGTCCTTGTCATAAAGGACAGTGTGCGTTTTCCAAGGGGTGAATCCTCGTACCAAATGCAGGGATCCTCTAAGAAATGCTGCTTTGGCCTCTGCCACATCCACTCACAATTGAAACTGAGCTTTGAGATGTACCTTCTCAGGTTTGCGACAGGGCATCGAGGATTGCCAGGCATGGCATGCATTTGTGCTTTCTGATTCTCTCGAAATGTGTAGAAAATTTGATTATGCTCCTGACGCAAAACAAAGTCTCCTGGTCTTGTAGTATGTAGGTTCTTCATTCCACTCTTGCCAAAGTACAGCACAGTATCCAGAAATACTTTATGCTGTAAGCCTTGGGGAGTGCTTAAATCCAAACTCGCCTGCATGCGTGCCATGTCGTCTACTGTGATTTGGGGATGATGCCTCACTTTATCTTTACCATGCACTATAAGCTTACGAATCATTGCCTTAAAGGTTTTGTGAGACAAAGAAAATTCATCTGACCTGATAATGTCAATGCCATGTGATTCCAAAAAGTAACGTTGCAGGCCAAATCGAATGAATCGCATTGACTTTGTTGATAACAAGTCTCCCTTCTTGTTTCGAGCAGCTTTGTAGAAATTTGAAAGAAGAACATCCAAAGCTTTGTTGTCAATGTCTTCAAAATTTACATTCACCTGTTTGCTAAAGTCCCTAAATAAAGACAGTGCATATTTTCTCTGGCTTTTTGTATAATCATTGTTGCTAGATTCACAACTGATCCAGCCCTGCAACTCGTCATCCTCTTCTTCAAATTCTTCATCAATACTGAAACTTGGTGGTAGATCTAGATCTACATCTGTTGTTAGTTCCTCTTCAAGTGAATCAATGGATGCTGCCATTTTGTTCACTCTAGGCGTCTAGCTGTATTTATAGTTTACTAGTCTGTATCTTAAACTCTTCAATACATATTATTAGAATGATGTCACATCAACAACATTTTTGTCATCATTGTTATTGACTAGTCTATCAACAATCAACATGAAAGGTTTATTTCTCTATTTTAGTATTTAGAATCTATTTTAACACCAATCTTGTGGAATCTTGAAAGTTGAAGTTGATCTTCCATGGACTCTGCGCTGAAAGTGACTGATGACTGTCATGAAACAACATACATAGTGACATACATGTACATGTAGACCCTTAACTTAACCCTTTAGTTACCCTAGTCTAGATCTAGTCTATTTTGGCTGTCTGTCAGTATCAGACCGAGAAAGAACTTCGGAAGATCATTTCATGAAGTCACACAGACCTAGCTAGAAGTAGTAGCGCACTTTTTAGATGGTAAATACCGGGAAGGAGAGTCCACGTCCAGCTAGATGCCTTGAATATGACCCGTTTCCGATACACCACTTCCCCCCGGCACCACTGGACCAGAGAAACACGAACGTCGCGTCTGTAGTGTAGAAAGCCTCCTACTAGTCACTAGTTTAGTACTCACAAGTGGGGAATGAAAACATGGCTTTGATAATGATTTGCAGCATCACAGACAACTGATTCTCAGGCTTGTGAAGTAAAAGGGTCGGGCCAGTTTATCGAAACGAACGAGTTCTAAAATCTCAAGTTTATTAGCTGATTAGTCACAATATTTTCCGCCGCAAATTCGACTTGACTCGACTCACGACGCCAGCTGAATAGCGATATCGATATCAAAGATTCGGATCGGGGGCCGGGGCCGGGGGCGTTCTTTTTTTTTCTTCAGAAAGTTGTAGCTTGAAAACAGACATTTAAGAGTTGCAACTGTCATATGAGATGATGAAAATATAAACAAAGAACGTTACATCCATGAAATCAAAATTGATGTATGTAATATATGTGCAGTTTAGAATGCAGTCTGCAGAGGCGTGGTGAGATGCCGTACGATGAAAAGACCTAACTGGCACTTGACTGGTCTTAATTCTCTCTCTTCTCGTAGGGACTAGTATTTGTTATGTTCATTTGCTTATAAGTGTCTTTCAGGCTTATGTGACTGAAAATCCCTTCAGGAGAACATACTCATCAATCCACGTCGTCTGGAGGTTCTTTCTTTTCGACATCTTTCTTCTGGAACCCAATTAGCCCTAAATTAAATTTTGTTACAAAATAATTGTTTTTAGTTCATAATTTTGTTATAAAAGTTTTTAACAAAATATTGTTACAAAATAATTGTTTTTAGTTTATTTCGTAACAAAATGAGGTGATTTTATACAAAAAAACTAGGGCAACACTTGGCGCTCCATACACAGCTGCATGACCCAACACAGCAACATAATTATCTATGCGTATCTTTCTTGCTCCCTCGACGAGACAACTCCAGCCAACAACCCCCTCTCTCTCTTACTCCCACCCCTCCTCTCTCAGGCCCTTACCCCCCGTTTTTTTTGCCTCATTTTCTCCTTTTTTTCCTTCTCTCCTTTCCTTTATTTTTCCTTTTTTTCCTCTCCTCCCTCTTTTTCTTTATTTCTCTTTTCTTTCCCTTTCATTTTTCCCCCGACGGCAGTGCTAGTTGAAAGGCGGGGGTATTGCACCCCACACCCCCACCCCCATATATTTCTCTTCTGCTTGTCTCATCTATCTTTCTCTCTCTCAGTCAGTGCCCCTTCTCTTGTCTGTCTCTCTCTCCATCTTCTTCACCACTCACCCTCTCTTTGCCTGTCTCCCCTCTCTGTCTTCTAACTTCCCTCTTTTTTAATTTCATTCATTCACTGATCATTCCTTCTTCCAAAAGACCAAAAACAAAACAAAAAACACACTACATTTCTTTTTAGTTTCTCCAGACATCATAGTTCGTCTGATATATGTATTTTTCGTTTTTTGTTAAAAAAAATCAACAACAAAAAATTCAACTGAATGCTACAAGTATGTAACATCTTTATGTACATGTATATAACAAAGTAATAATAATGAACCAGTACTGGTCCTAAGACAACAGCAATATATTACAACATAAACTCACTATGACATCATTTGTATACAACATACTCTTATTAAATATAGATCTCCATAGGCGGCAAATTCTTCACTCTTTCGTGTCACACTACTTGCAGGGGATCTAACGTTCGGGCGACATTTTCTCCAGGCCTTTTTTCTTCAAAGATGTCGAAATACCTTCTTGTAGACAGATATAACCTTCTTTTATTAAGAAAAAAGATATCTGTCAACCTTCCCCATCAAATTTAACATATACATGTATTTTCAACATCCAACAAAATACCTCAACATATAACAACTTTGAAATCGAAAACATCATAGCACCTTGTTTAAATACTGGCTAACATGGAAATATGGCTGTAATACCAAATACTATGTAAATAGTCCTTGTAAAGCGTACAAACTCTAGTTACAGAAAATAAACATAATAATAAATGTGAGAAGAAAAAAAATAATGATAAATATTTGGCATATCTGTAGTTTTGAGTAGGCAGGTTTCATAAATTGCTTCATTGAGTGAAGGAGTCAAGGCACTGGTGTGGAAGGGCAAACCAGGGGCTCATGTCATTTATTATACTAGGTGTAAACATTTGAAATCCCAGAAACTTTACAAACTTTACAGAATATCTGTCACCATAATGCTAATATTATGATATCATGATCATCATTATTACCTTTATATCATGTTGTATCCTCCCAAATTTCTGTCAGGCTCCCAGATTCTTACTCAATTCCATCACTGATATGTGCTCCTGCCATGCCCTTGCCACACCCCTCCCTCTAACCAATACTCTGTTATGTGTGGCATGCTGACTTTAAAAAGGTCATCAAAAGTCTTTTTTATATTAATATGTAAACAAATATGTAAATTTTCTTAAACTAGATATTCTAAACTTTGATAATAATAATGAGGTATTCTTAATGCGCCAAATGCACATACCGGTAATAATATGGCCAAGGTGCAATGGATAGAAAAGTAAGAACACATAAACACAACATAAGAATAATTTATAACATGAAAATAACTCTAATTAAAAGCAATTAAAAAGACTTATTTTAAATTATAAAAAAAAAACATTTCCATAACTGAAATATTAGAATCTATTCAATTGCATACTTTGAGTAGTACATTTAGAGCTCCAAACATCGCACCTGTCATCTACTCAAGTAGAGCCTATTATAGCAAGAGCAACCACCACCAATCAATAACATCTACAACTACCCCATTTCCACTTTGGGTTAGGATTCTGAACTTATTGACTGCTTTGAGCCATCCGTTCACAAATAAGACACATCTTTCACAAAAATACAAAGTAATCCTTTTCCTTTTTACTTCTACAGATATGATATAAAAAGGTGTACATGTACAACAATGTACAACAATGTACAACAATGATAATTAAAAGGAAAAAATAATAATAATGGCTGAACAATGCCAATAAACAAACACATACCGCAGAGGCAGATCAGAGAATACTCATTTATGTTTCGATTTCACTCGATAAAGTGAATTTAAATTTAATTGGGATCACATAACAAATTTTGTTTAATGCCTAAGACTTCTTTTTTGTATCTATCACATTCTCAAATACCACTTTAATAATGATTTTGATGGAGGCACCATGGCAAATTTTCATTTCCTCACTTTCACGTCTTTAGTTAGCATAGAATAGCGAAAAGTAGAAGTGCGCAATGAGGCATCTGAAACACAAAATGCATACCGGTACTTGCTGAAAATCTAAAAATGTATTGTAGAACCATAATATCATTAGGATATACAAATTGTAGCTGGTAAGTACATCCGATACCTTGATTAGGCTTTTCTATTAATGAAACTATCATTCATATAACTGAAAGTACAATTTTTAATTCACCAATATCACCACCTATTATGATTTTGCATTCCAGAAGCGCTTATTACGCATAACTACACTTTGTCAAGCTATCTTACATTGGCACACACATGTATATGAATAATAGATACATTCATTAACGTCTATACAATCCTTAAGTTTCTAGATTTTGCACTAGACGTTCATCTCATACTTAGACAGTATAAATAAATTACGTAGAAACTGGTTTAATCTGTAAACTATTATTGGTAAAGAAGTGAGATTTAGAATACCATAAAGGATTGTCACATACCTCTCCACCTACGCCCCCTCCCCCGCCCCACAGTCCTTTTCAACTTTTCCAACAGTGCGCATTATCCAGAATGTTCAGGATAGATCTTGGGATTGATTGGGGTTCATCATAAACAGGTGGAGTCTGATAGTGACTTATGACTTCTTTGAGTAACATTAAGTATCATCCTCCCTCCTCACATCAAAGATGGTTCAACATCCAATCTTCAATTTAATTCAATTCAATTGTATTTTATTTGTTTCCAACAAAACATTACAAATCAATTATAATCATTTACAACAATTGAGTCTTCATTGAAATATTTCAACAGTAATCCATCCGCTGAATCATGAAGCAAGCTACTCGGGAAATAGACAAAACCTGGCAGAAGAATGCAAGGCACGAATCCTCCAAAAAGCTAAACAAATCATTGCAAATGAGAATCACAATCTAAATTACTTATATGAATTATTACGGTCAGGAAGGAGAATGCGCTCATTAAAATGTCCGACAAGCCGATATTTGGGCTCATATGTTCCATACTTCGTTTGTTTGTACAACCAAATGGAGTGAGGAGCATGTGGGCCCAAGTATTGTTTGGCTTGGTTTTCCTTCCTTCCTTCACACTCAAAGAATTGAATTGAATTGAATTGAATTGAATACTCACTGCCTCTTTGACTTGACTGCAGCACCAGAAGTGGTGTTTTTGGTAAATCAATGTTCAGTATCGGCTTGAGAGTTTCCCAATGCCACATAGTTTCTAGTCTGTGCATTCTGTGACTATGTGAAACATACTGCATAGAATTATTGCAACTGACTTCCATCTGCTTAACCCTCAAGCATGTTGCACACTACCTCTTGGGGAAATATCAGCAACTAAGGTCAGATAGTGACTTACGTCTTGCTTGAATGACATTGAGTCGCATCCTTTCTCCCAACATCATAGATGGTTCGACATCGATCCAATCTTGCCAACCTTCATCGAAATACTGCAACAGTAGCCCATCCGCTAAGTCATGAAGCATGCCACGCACTGCCTCTTTGACTCCTGCACCCGATACGGTAATATTGGGCGAATCGACGGTGAGTACCTGCTTAGAGTTTTCCAGAGTCACAAGGTATTTGAGCCTGTGTTCGTTCTTACCATTAGCGGTTGGAATCTGATGGCTCAACTCTGCCCTAAGACTTGTTTGAATAACTTTGAGTTGCATCCCCTCTCTCAGAGCCATTAAAGGTGCAATGTCGACCCAGTCTTGCCAGGATTCATCAAAGTATTGCAACAAATGTGTATCCATTGAATCTTGAAGCCTGTGACAAATTGCCTTTTTGATTGTCTCACCTTTGACAGTTTCGGTGGGTGAATTGATGGCACATACTACCTTGGTGATCCCCTGAGTCACATGGAATTTCAGTCTGTACATTTTCTGCAACAAGAAGAATAAGAAAGAAAATACTGTATGCAAGATGTCTCTTCTCGTTGCATGTTCCTGGCTTTCACTACGCTCACTAACAGTGCCATCAGTGGATGTTGATGACCATGGTACTGATTTCGGATCAACAGCTGCTGCGATCGCACGAGTCATGTTCTCTTTTGTTTCACTGCTGGTCATAGCATAGTGCTTTCTGAGCGATGTCCAGACACACTCAGGATCTCCCTTTCTCAGAACCCTGCATTGTGTAGGGTACTGATGCTGGTTGCCCTTAGGCAATAGTTGGTGTAAGCTTTGGTACCTGCACGAAATGAAATTGTTTTCATCTTATTTCCGATGGTGTTTTTACCTAGGGGTACATTACAGTACCATTGCCCAGAACAAGATGGATTCAACTCATTCTTTGCATTTGGATTTGCCGGTCTCTGCCAAAACCACTTACATTGGGGGTTCAATTTATCTTTGTAGCGTAAGAAGGAGGCAACAGGACATCGTGGACCATTTGTAGGAGTCATGACACCACCTTGGCTTTTCTCTAGTTTATCTGCACGGTTGTTCTTTTTGAGCCTATCTTTGGGAGCTATGTAGCATTTCCCCCCTTCCTCACAAATTTCAAAGCTGTCGAGTGTCATTTCACGCAAATTCTGCCTCCCACGTTTGCAAAAATACACCATAACATCAATAAATACCTTGTCCTGAAGACCTAGCGGATCATTCAAATCAAGCGAGCCTTGGATTTTTTCCATGTCTTCTTGTGAGATAGCTAGTTTGTGATTCACAACTCCCTTTCCTTTTTGTTTAAGCATTGCTGAACAAATCTTGAAAACTCTTGTCGAATTAAAAAAATCATCATTCTTAACAATGTTCACATTTTTAGAAATGAGGAAATAACGCTGAAGTCCGAATCTAATAGTTAACATTGACTTTCTGCTGTATAGAGAACCGTTCTTCTGTCTAGCACCAGCGTAAAACCTTTGGAGTACGTTGTCCAGCTCCGAATTCGGCAGTTTGTTTACACTATCGAGGTCTGTGTTGATAATTTGCAGGTAGTCTTCAAATATTTTTACGGAGCATTTCACAGAATTTTTGGTGTTCTTGCTGTCCTCAGAATTAATCAAGTCTTGTAATTGATCGTCATCAAGAAGTTCAAATCTAGGAAGAGTCGCTTCAGCCATTATTGCCTCCTTTGGAAATAAAAAAAGTTAAAGGGATTGGGTATCTTTGCATCAGATTCTAAACGAAATCCTGAAGTTAGCTCATGCTGCAATCATAATTATAAACCTTTAGGTCAGTCAGGAATCCCAGGACTTTTACAAGCCGATCGCCTGACTGATTATCAAGATATTTATGATTGGAATTCAAAATTTCAAAGACCTTTTTCCCAACGTTTTATAACACTACAGTCTATTAGGGAAAAATGAGTAGGGTAAAACCGGCCACTTAAGATTTTTACTTTCTTGAAGCACTTCCTGATCATTTTGAAGCGCAATTTTTTAGGGCATCAATATTACACCATATAACAGACACTGATAACACGTAGGGCCATGCATCTCATATTTGTAAGACTGGAAAAATTGTTAAACAATGCCTTTAAGAAACTATAAAATCAGATAACATGTACATCAAGATCGCCGGTCGTCTGCACAGTGCAATTAAAAAACCTAAAATTTAGCGGCCAAATTGCACTGCGATTATGGTATCCGTGCTCGCACAAATTAATATTTTAAACGTAAACCAATGGGGATCACAGCAAATTTTAACTATGCCCGCAAAACGCGGGCATAGTTAAAAACAGGACTTCACTTCCAACCAATCAGATGACAGGATTAGGAAAGATTCTTAAAGTAAGGTACATGTATATAACATGGTATGGTTTGTCCGTCTTTTGATTCTTTTCGTATTATATAAACATGAAAGTGATCCCTCAACCCCTTTTACCGCAGAGCGGTGTGTAGTAGGTCCATGCTTTCAGGCAGGGCGTACAGTATTGCTGCACACACAAACAGACGTTCTTACTCGAGCGAAGGCATTACGTCAGAATATAATGAGCGCAAACTTTTGACCCCTGCATGTGTGTGTATTTTGGGGGATTGTGCGATTAGTAGAGACTTGAATTGTGTAAGGGAGGGGGAATCTGGACTGTATTGTCATGTAGTGCTAGTAACTCCTTGGTATAGCATAGATCGTTGTACATGTAATTTCTCTATTCAACAGAAAGCTACTAGAATGTGGCTGCTTATTTATGCAGTGATCTGTCAGTTTATGACAGGTTCAGTGATCCGATCAGATTTCTACATCAAGTGTCTTTTCAAGTACCTCGGACTTGAGCCATCTGTTTCATTATTTCATATCCTGTAGCTCCACATTCTGCGATTAAATCATCTAGAACGCCTTTATGTGCTACTAGTATGTGGCTGCTTATTTATGCATTGGAGTATGTTGATAATAAACCAGATGGATGTTCGACTGCACGCAGTCGAAAATGATGCCTCCGCCATAGAGCGATTTTACAAACCAAAACAGAAGCCATTTTAAAAATTAAAGTTTGATTGTAATCCATTAAAAGGTTCTCAGAATATTGTGATTACAAGCTATTTTTCATATACATGGCTCTGCAAGATAAATACACTATTTATAGGCATACATAATAAGCCCCATGACCTTTGACCTTATGACCCTAAAATCTAATCAGTTCATTGGCTCTGCAAGATACATAAACATGTCTTGTGTTTGATAGTAATCTATTCATGGTCTTATATCTTTGATAAAAATTAAGTCTAAATCTGAATATGTAATAGCAGCCAAGCATGACAAGTTAAGCCTCCATTTAAAACAAGGGAAATGCTCTCGGCGGTCTCGCCTGCATTACGCAATTCGTTATGATGAAAAACTGAGGTTGGAACATTATTTATAGGCAGGGTGGCCCATTAGCAGGCCCCCCCAAAAATGAAATTCTTTGAATATAATCATAATTTTTAAGTGAATATTGACAAAGAATCATCAGAATAATTATTTACTATTATTTGTACCAAGATTGATAATTTTCATGAAATATGAACAAATAACAAAAATTGATTTATTAATTCTCATATTTAGTTGTGAAAACATAATCCAAGTCTACTGACCTAAAATGACATCTGACCTTGAATTTGTGTTAATAAGTTGTGATACTTGATGACCCTTGGGTACAAGTTTCATGGAATAGGAATGTATACTTTCAAAATTATGATAACAATTCAAAATCTTAACCTCAGGTTAATTTTTTAATGATGATGCCACAACATAGTCTAAGTTTGTTGACCTTAAATGACCTTTGACCTTGACTTTGTGACCTGAAATTATCCTCACATGATTGGGGATACTTGATAACCCTTTAGTCCAAGTTTCATTGAATAGGACCTTATACTTTTAAAATTATACTAATAATTCAAAAACTTAGGTTAGGTTTTTTATGTTGATGCCGCCGTCGCCGCCGCCACTGCCGCTGCCACCGGAAAAGCGGCGCCTATGTCTCGCTTTTTGCTACTCAGGCGAGACAAAAATTTATATTTCAGTTGAAGTCGACTATATAATGGTTTTGTCATTTTACATTCCTGTACATAATTGTAAATAGCCAGTTGGCTTTCATGTTATTTTTGAGTACCCAATAACAAAAAAAAAAAGAAAACTAGATGGAACTTCGACTGCGCAAGAGTCGAAAATGATGCCTCCGCCATAGAGCGATTTTACAAACCAAAACGGAAGCAATCTTTAATATTCAAGTTTGATAGTAATCCATTAACGGGTTCTCAGAATATCGTGATTACAAGCTATTTTTCATATACATGGCTCTGCAAGATAAATTCCTGTCCTGAGTTTGATAGTAATCCATCTGTCGGTTCTAATTATAATGCATTCCCAAGTTATCTATATGCATACATAATGAGCCCCATGACCTTTGACCTTTGATCTCATGACCCTAAAATCTAATCAGTTCATTGGCTCTGAAAGATACATAAACATGTCTTGAGTTTGATGGTAATCTGTCTATCGGTTCTCAAGATAATGCGATCATAAGCTATTTTTTAATACATAAAAAAGCCTGACTTTTGACCTTTGACCCCATGACTCTAAAATTTAATCAGTTCATTTGCTCTGCAAGATATATACATGTTTTGAGTTTGATGGTAATCCGTCCACCGGTTCTAATGATAGTGTGATCACAAGCTGTTTTTGAATACAAAATGAGCCCTGTGACCTTTGATGTTTAACCTCGTGACCCCAAAATCTAATTAGTTTATTGGCTGTGCAAGATACACACATGCCCCAAGTATGGCGGGAATCCATCAATCGCTTCTTGAGATAATGCGATCACGAGCTATTTTTGCATACATAATAAGCCCTGTGACCTTTGACCTTTGATCTCGTGACCCCAAAATCTACTCAGTTCATTGGCTTTGCAAGATACATACATGACCCAAGTTTGGCAGTAATCCATCAATCGGTTCCTGAGATAACTTGATCCCGAGCTATTTTTGTATACATAATGAGCCATGTGACCTTTGACCTCGTGACCCAAAATCTAATCAGTTCATTAGCTCTGCAAGATACATACATGACCCAAGTTTGGCGGTAATCCATCAACCGGTTCTTGAGATAACGCGATCATGAGAACGGGGCGTACGTACGTACGTACGGACGGACGGACAACCAGAAAACATAATGCCTCCGGCTACTTTGTAGCGGAGGCATAAAAAAAGATACATACATGACCCAAGTTTAGCAGTAATCAATCAATCGGTTCTTGAGATAACACGATCACGAGAACGGGACGTAAGTACGGTCGGATGGATGGACAACCAGAAAACATAATGCCTCCAGCTACTTTGTAGCGGAGGCATAAAAATGAGTGTATGCGTTGGATTTATTGAAAAACGAGAGAACTCTGCTTTTACAGTGTGAATGATTTGCCACTGAGAGGATTATATCAGGTTCTTGATGATAGAGGGAGCCAAACCAGCCAAACAGGAGGTTTAAACAATATTTGAAGACGACCCGAACCATTGAAGAAATCAATGTTTATTTTTCTTTTTTCTCTGCAATTACACAATTTCTTTCAAATTCCTTTAGCAAGAGTCATTTATTTGTACTGCTACACATATTTGAATAGAAACTGTTTCAATGTTTTTTTCACCATTATCAGAACTCAACCTTATGTTTAACTTTTACGGACGTTCTGCAGTAGTGTTCATGTGCACTTTAGCTGCGAAAGGGCAGCTGGTTATGTATTCACCATGCACAATGCCTGGAGTTCCTGTAAATACAAGATCAGCTGACCATGCGCAGCTAAGGTGTGCACAAACGTTACTGCGGAACATCCTTAAGGAAAACTTAAGACATAATTTTCCAACATTTGAATATTTACTTTTGATCCGATACATGATCCTCCATTCTGCCTTGGAGCTCCATCACTGTTAATTTGCTGGGTTGATCTTGGACTTTCAGCCTCCAATCTTGGATGTCCACCTGAAAAGATAGAGAAATCAAATATCAATTATTTACCTCTAAAAGGAATGGAAACAAAGTTGAGATTGAGCACTGCAAGTGTGTAATAACTGAACTATCTGAAAGGAAAGAGAAATAAAATATCACTTACATGTATTTACCTTAAAAGAAATGGAAATAAAGTGGAGATTGTGCACTACAAGTGCTTAATAATAACGATACCCAACAACAGGGATAAATTGTCATTAAAAAATATATATATATACACTGTGTACATTTACAAGAAAAGAAACATACAACCAGGAAGCTGCGCTAGTTATAGCCTGTGCTCGCTGGGGTGGACTCGGGTGGAGTAGGAGTGACCGTCAATCAATTTCCAGAGTAAGATTTACGAGCTGTCGGAGGGGGATTAAGGGGATTACAGTACAGGGAAAAAAGACACACAGTGCAGTGGAGAGCTTCAAAGGGGCCTCTTGGATGGGAACTCCATTTGTATCAGCTTCCTGATACAACTAACGTCATTATTACTGTGAAAAGTTCATGATTCAACTGTGGTGGTTCCATTCAGTATCATTCACATAAAGTATAACATGGTAAACTGCTGCATAAAATTGCTTTGGTAAAATAAAATAACAAGCATACTGTATTTGCCGGCGTATAGGCCGCAGTATTTTTGGAAGAGAAAATATCAAAAAGTCTGGGTGCGGCCTACGCACAACAACAGTAAAAAAAAAAAAAAATCGGCAGTCAAACAGCACGTATTCGTACATATGGGACTACAATGACTATACCAGTTATGGTACAGGACATTTCTAGATTAACTCCACACATCTTACTGACGATTTCATGTTGCATTGTTGACATGAAGTTTTGTCGAGCTCGTGAATAAACTTCATAACCTATTTTAAACAAAAATCGACCGGTAGATCTAGATCTAAGTTCCTGCCATTGCATCACTAAAAGAAGCTGTTACGGAGCTACTGCTCAACGCAACTGCGCATCAAGTCTATTGATGTGGCTGACATCCAAATGGCTCCAAGACCGAAGAGCAAGAAAGAACTTCGGTTGTTTTAAGGGTTAGCAGGCTATTATAGGAAGTTTGTCCTTAATTTCTCTGCTACTGCCGTTCCATTGACAGATCTTCTGAAGAAAGGGAACCCCAAAAGACTTGAACGGGATGAAGTTCACGAGAACGCATTCACTACCTTGAAGACAGAGCTTTCCAAAGAACCAATCTTGCACTTGCCTGATGTGAACGGGGAGTTCATCTTACGAACAGATGCATCGAACAAAGGTATCGGCGCAGTTCTACTCCAGGAATTTGATGGTGAGAAGTTTACCGATAGCTTATGCTAGTAAAAAGCTACTGCCTCGAGAGCAAGCCTATTCCACCATTGAGAAGGAGTGCCTGGCAGTAGTTTGGGCCGTACAGAAATTGAGACATTTCTATATGGGCGGGAGTTCGTCCTCGAGGTCCACCACCAACCCTTGCTGGCAGTTCGGAAGTCCAAGGTCGCCACCGGAAGGATCCTTCGCTGGGCATTGGCCCTCCAGTAGTACAAGTTCAGGATCAAAGCTATCAAGGGCAAGGAAAATGTAGGTGCCGACTACATGAGTGGGGTGTGTTTTGGAGAGTTATACGTGTATGTACTGTAGGAGGCTAACAGGCATTCAAGTATATGTCATATAGTTGTTGACATATTACAGATTTAGTTACATTTTGCCAAGCTAGATTAGTATCTGATATATTTCTATGTCTTTTCAGTTGCATACCAGAAAACACATAATTTGTCTGCACCAAGGCTATTTTCTTTGTATCCATTTCATGCAATTTCGCAGGTAGGGGTATAAATCGGAGACCAAAACTGCCTGCAATACAGTACTCCTCAAAATCGATGAAGATTTGCTAAATTACGGCCTTAACGCCGGCAAATACGGTAGTTGCACTTCACATTCCTGTATCTTATACCACACAGCTAAATGAGTAGGTTCACTTTTAAGGGGCCTTTGAAGAGAGCAGCTATTCTTGATACAACCCACCTGCCATTCATTTACAATTTAATTGGCTTGATGTTGCCATGGCATCTTTTTTTGAGGAGGTAGTTTACCACGTCAGTAATTCAACATTGGCTCCAGGCCTTAGTCCATCACAGCCTCACAGGTGTAGGGTCAGGTTAAGGATTGTAGCAGGATTTTAGGTGAGGTTAGGTTTAGAGTTATTGTTCTGTATAGTGCTGGGTCTAGGGTCTAGCTAGGAATTCAGTTTGTGTAGGAAATTACCGCAGAGCGTTCTGCAGGAGCAAGTATTGTACAAGCACCTTGTGTTTATGAGAGGCTTTACCTGGTGTCAAATTCACATGTGCGTGATCATCATCTTGACCATGATCTTCCAAGCATTCTCCCTTCACATAGAAGGTCTGGTAATCTACTTCTTCGAACTCGTCAGTCATCTCTTCCTTGATTCTTCTCAGGATGGGTTTGTTGCTTTGTTCTCCTTCCTGAATGGTACAAAGTTAACAGATTGGTCTACTTTAAAAAAAAGGCTCCCACTGCTGTGCATTGCTGTGATATTTCTTTCTTTTTTCATTCTTTTTATACTATATTGTAGTAGAAATTCTTAGAAATAATATCCTATGAAAAAGACCACCCTTGAAATGATTCCCCCATTTCAAATATGACTAGAAATAGTTGACAACTTGGACCACATTCTGATATAGTATTTTTGTAGTTCCCTGTACCCATATCTGTCCAATGTTTTACATGTAAATTGTATGTGATATTCAACAAAATAAAGTAAATTTTGATTCGAAAATGATTTTAATTCATACTTGTTCCCAATACAATCAATCAGTGTTTAATTTATCATTTATGTCTGGAACATTTCCTGATTCAATGAAATTTTCAAAAGTCATTCCTCCATTTATGAAAGGTGAACTATCGCCCAATATCATTGCTTTCGACTTTTTCCAAGATTTCAGAAAGACTAATGTACAATTGATTATCTACTTTCCTTCATAAGCATTCAATTATTTTTTCCGAACAATTTGGTTTTCAAAAATGTTATTCAACAGAGTCAGCTTTACTTTTTGCATCCAAACTTTTGTACAAATTTTATGAAAAGAAAGAGATAGCTTTAGAAGTGTATGTAGACCTTAGCAAGGCATTCGATAGTTTGGATCACAACATCTTATTAAGAAAACTAAGTTTCTACGGAATTAGAGGCATTCCATTAGAATGGTTCCAAAGTTATCTGTCTAATAGAACACAATTTGTAAAATATAATGAACTGACTCTGAATTGCTATTAATGAAGCAAGGTGTTCCTCAAGGTAGTATCTTGGGCCCGTTATTATTTTTGCTCTTCATAAACGACATTGTTGAGTCTTTAAGGAAATTACATTATGTACTGTATGCCGATGACACAAACATCTTCTATTCGGGTAAAAATTTGAATGGCTTAATTTTGAAGCCAATTTTGAACTTCAAAAGGTTGCTAGTTGGTTTCGCAAATAAATTAAAGATTAATCAGACCAAAACATGATATGATATTATCATGACTTTGGCAACAAAAATGATACTTTAATTGAAAAGGTTAATCTGACAATAGATGGTAACTGTATTGACCAGGTACAATTTGCAAATTTCTTAGGAGTTGCCATTGACAATAAACTCACATGGGAAAAACACATTGAATTACTTTCCAAGAAGATTCGATCTCAAGTCGGCGTTATGAGTAAGCTAAGAAGTTTTCTACCATCCTCTACCATGCTTTCTTTATACTATACACTCGTATATCCCTACCTAACGTATTGTAACTTAGTATGGGCGAGAACGTTTAATAAATTATTAAAGCCCTTATCATACTCCAAAAGCGGGCTGTTCGGTTGTGCTGCAACACTTCCTTCAGGGCCCACACCTCTGAGACTCTCCATTGTTTTAAATCCTTAAAATTACTCAAACTTCCAGATATTTTTTCTGAAGGTACTTCAATTTTTATGTACAAACTCAAAAATGCTATGTTACCACTAACATTTCATGACAGTTTTCGTTTGAACTCAAACTACCAAACTACCAAAATTCACTAACTCATTTTTGCAAATTAAATCAATTAGATATCAAGGTCCTCATAAATGGAACTCCATATTAAGTCATTTAAAGGGTGTTAAAGAGCCACAACGCATTTAAACTTAAACTGAAAAGAACAAGACTTGCCACTTATTGATTTATTGAAATACATAATTGATTCATATATTATGTATGTAACATTATTAGTATTGTATTGTATTGTATCGTATTTCATCGTATTGTATTGTAGGCCTATTGTATCTGTATGTTTTTATGTTTGGGGTTGCTTGTTTACAAGTTTTAAACTTATTTTAGCAATCCCGGATTTTAAATGATTTCATTTGTAATGATTTCATTTTGATTTTTATCTTTTGCCGAATAAGTGTGAATTGAATCGAATTGAATTCAGGTTTTTATATCTAGACAGTTTATTTTGCAATAAAGTGGAATAATGAGTGCTCAATATTATTAATTAATATACATTAACATACATTTCACTAGTTTACAGGCATACTGTGCCAGGGGCGGATCCAGCTGGCGGCAAGGGAGGGGGCCTAAAAAGGGGCCCACTTCGTGCGAAAATTTGAAAATCGTGCCGGTCGATTTTTCGCTCATTGGGGTAGTGGCACCCGAAAAAAAATTCAGGAAGGGTTCGGGAAGGGTTCGGGAAGGGTTATTTTTTTTCCATCACCACCCCTTGGGCGCCAGGGGTAGTGACCACAATTTTTTTTGGGGGGCTCCCGAAAATTTTTTTTCCCTTTGGGAAGGGTTGATTTTGTTTCCACCGCCACCCCCCGCCCTTGGGCGCCAGGGGAGGGGGCCCAAATTCTTTTTTTTTCAAAAAAAGGGTGTTTTTACCTGCTTTTTTTTCTAGGGGAGGGGGGCCCCCCCCTGGATCCGCCACTGTATTGTGCCATTACAATGTACTTTTCAGCAGTACAAACTTACCTGAGATTCAGCCACAGTGGTTTCCTCCACATCGCCTCTAGACCCTGCTACAATGTTTGACCCATCAATACGTCTGCAAAGAAAATAAAGAAGTAGAAGCTTGTAAGATACCTCTAAGATTACATGCCATTCTAGCTCATTTCTTATATGCACCCATCAAATCTTGTGTCAAACGTGTACAACTTTGTAATGTGTACGTTTGAAATCTTGGTAAAAAAAATGAAACTAAAACTGTTCCAAGATTATATAGTGAGTCTGTGGATAACCTTGCAACCATTCACGTTTGATATCATAGTTTAATATTAAACTGACTCCTACAACACTTACACATCCGAAGAGTCACTGGAATCCATGGACTCATCCTCTTGCACGGCGGGGGTGTCCTCTGAGCACCAACGGAGACCATCCTGTTCTAATTCACCATCATCACTACATGATGGTTTATCAAGACCTTGTGTAGAAGAGGTAGAAGCAGTAGCAGAGTGAGTAGGTGGCTGCTTCAAGCTGGCTTGCTTCTCCCACTGAGTGGAGGCATCCTTGCATTGCACTAGCTTTCTAGGTAATTCAATCCAAGTCAGGTCTGTCATCGTACCTGGCATTGAAATGTTTACAAAAATGAAACAATATTTTTACTTTTCAGTATTTCATTTTCTGTAGTATGCATGTATGTGTACTAGGCACATGCATCAGCTTATACAGTTTAATACTTACATTATTTTTAATCATTTTTCACACCCAGGTGCACACATGTAACAGGGTACCCATTAGTACATGAATGTTATTGTAATTGGGTAAGCATAGGCATGCCTGTAAAGTGGTAATTGCCTGAAATGTAAAATAGTTAGAAAATTGAGGGCGGCCCTTGAATCTAAATTTATACTAATTCCACCAAACTATACAATCTTCTAGCGATTTTAGCATTTAATATATTACAGAATGGTTACAAATATGCTTACTGATGCCATCAGCATAGAAAATGATCATTGATTGTGTCTTCTACTCAATACCACCTAGATGCACCAAGAAAAACACATTTCATCCAAATGAATCACCAATTGACAATAAATGTATATATTTCAAGATAAAAAAGAAAGGATTTTCATACCTTCGTTGACACCCATCTTTGATTCTGAAGTGACACTGTTGTCCTGCTGCATTGTAAGTAGATGGGTTGCATTGTCACTTGAAGAAGCAGTCACACTTGGAAGCTTTTTGGAAGGCAAGGATAATAGAAACTTGTACACACAATGTCAAAAAAATAAAATAAAATAAATCAAAATCTACCACAAAAAAATGAATCTCTGGATAACTTGGAATTAAAATGATCTGTTTGCGTTCTATCAAAACGATGGCTCATACTACAGTAAATATATGTAAATTTGGTGTTAGTTTGGTGTAACAAATTTTTTCTTCTACAGAAATTCTTTGCCATAACTGGTTGTTTTTCATGTCTTTTTAAAGACATATTTATTTTTAATTATCATTTGTGTACCATACATGTAACTGCCTTTTCAGCTTTTGTCACCCTTTGATGTTAGGTTGAATAGGTTCCTTGAAATTGAATAAGGCCAAATATCAAAAACAAAGTGTTTCTCGTCCCCGCCTGCCTCCTTTTTTTAAATACTATTTACTATTCACCTTAATGATGTTCATGGAGGAGCCTGTGGTAGTGGCAGCAACAGGTACTCTGGGTCTGGCAGTGATTGTTTTGTTGATCTGAGCAACAACGCTGTTAGATGTTGAACTCGGGAGTGTGATCACTGTGATGGCACAATCTCCATTATGACTGGTGTTGTCGTTTCTTGACAATGTCTCCAACATTTTCTCTGTCATGCTTGTCCTCAGCGAGTAGTTGTTATATTCTTGGTTGCAACCAGCCAATTCACAGATTGTCCTCGTCATGAACGATAGTGTGCATTTTCCAAGGGGTGCATGATCCTTGTACCAAATGCAGGGATCCTCTAAGAAACGCTGATTTGGCCTCTGCCACATCCACTCACAATTGAAACTGAGCTTTGAGATGTACCTTTCAGGTTTGCGACAGGGCATCGAGGATTGCCAGGCATGGCATGCATTTGTGTTTTCTGATTCTCTCGAAATGTGTAGAAAAGTTGATTATGCTCCTGACGCAAAACAAAGTCTTTGTGTCTTGTAGTACGTAGGTTCTTCATGCCACTCCTGCCAAAGTACAGCACAGTATCCAGAAATACTTTATGCTGTAAGCCTTGGGGAGTGCTTAAATCCAAACTCGCCTGCATGCGTGCCATGTCGTCTACTGTGATTTGGGGATGATGCCTCACTTTATCTTTACCATGCCTTTTGAGCTTGCGAATCATTGCCTTAAAGGTTTTGTGAGACAAAGAAAATTCATCTGACCTGTTAATGTTAATGCCATGTGATTCCAAAAAGTAATGTTGCAGGCCAAATCGAATGGCTTGCATAGACTTCAATGAATACAAGTCTCCCTTCTTGTTCCGAGCAGCTTTGTAGAAATTTGAAAGAAGAACATCCAAAGATTTGTTGTCAATGTCTTCAAAGTTTTCTCTCTCCTGTTTGCTAAATTCCTTAAATAAAGACAGTGCAAATTTTCTCTGCCTGTTGGTATTATCATTGTTGCTAGATTTACAACTGATCCAGCCCTTGTCATCCTCTTCTTCACATTCTTCATTAAATCCTTCTGTGGCTGAGCTCCCTGGAGTTAGTTCTTCATCAGACATCAATACTGCAACTTGGTGGTTGATATAATCTAGATCTACATCTACATCTGTTACTGTTAGTTCCTCTTTAATTTTAAGTGAATCAATGGATGCTGCCATTTTGTTTACTCTAGCTGTATTTATGTATCTTAAACTCTATCAACAATCAACATGAATGTTTTATTTCTCAAGTCTAAACTCTAGACTATTTTGACTGTAAAAAAAATATCTTGCATGGCCTGAACACTGTGATATAACATAAGTGATAAAACAACATGGTCCATTGTGGCTGTCTTTCCGTATCTGACCGAGAGAGAACTTCGTAAGATCATTTCATGAGGTCATGCTTAGCTAGAAGTAGCGCACTTTTCAGTTGGTAGAAAGTCTAGATCTAAATAGTAATGGTGAGAGTCCAGCTAGCTAGCTGGATGCCTTGAATCTGACCCGTTTCCGATACACCACTTTCCCCCGGCCCCACCGGCCCGCCCGGACCAGAGAATCACGACCGTCGCGTCTGCAGAAAGCCTCGGCCTCCAGTCCTGGAGTCCTGCAGCTAGCAGCTCGCACTAGATCTTCTACTAGTCACACACACAAGAGGGGAATGAAAATATGGCCTTGATGATTTGCAGCATCACAATGGACACAAAGTGACAAACAACTGATTCTCCGGCTTGTGAAGTGCAGGGGCTGGGCCAGTTTATCGTAACGTAACGTTAAACGGCGTATACAGGTACCGTATATACTACATACTGCATGCATACCGTCGAGTTCTAAAATCTCATATATGCGCGCGCGCGCTGCAGCTGGCGATGCGATGGCATGCATGATATCGATATGACTCGCGACGCGCGCGCGCGGATCGGAGGGGTTCACGGCTAGGCTAGCTAGCTAGCTAGCTCGGTGTAAAAATGTCAGTCGATGAATAAAAGCCAGTCAGTCACTCGATCAATGGTGTCTGACAGTGAAGTCTAGCAAGTAAACGGGTTTCCTTGCATAATTTGAATATTAGGACACTGCTAACGTTTAAATTTCACAGATAGGACATACATGACATATTCATAATTCCTGCAAAGTTCTACAGAATTTGATGTTGGCTGCAAAAGGGACACTAGTATCTTTAAACGTTCCACTATGCGATGTCACTGTAAACTCGCCCATTTTTGTGTATGTGTATACTACCAACATCTGCACCAATTGCAGTTCTCCAAACTGGAGGAAGCCAAGCAAGGAGGAAGCCAAGCAAAGAAGAAGAGGAAGAAGAGCCATCTCTAAACTTGATAATTTATGAAACAAACTTACTTTGCCCAGAATCAACCATTCTCTATTTTATATTTGCCCTCCATAGCCATTATCTTCCCTCCATCTTCAAAAGAGCTTAAAAGCATCAAGATATTTAGGATGGGTCAACAAATGTTCAATCGGCCTTTACCTCAGTGGAATATGAGGGGTCGTATGGTGTGGTATAGAATTCGCTTTGCAAATCACAATATAACAAAAATTACATAGAAAATAGAAAAGCATGTGTAAAATCAAGAATGTAGTGAATGATTGAAATTAAGTTGAATAGCCCATTCAGCAACATGACAAAACTGTTCATCCATGGGGGTCTAAAAAACTAAGGTGAATTGGAAAAAAGTAAAAATCTACTGTCATAGAGTGAGGAAATTCTTTAAAGCTCTTCCTTCCTGTATAGCTTTTCTCATATATAATCCTTTTAATTTCACCCTCATTTCCTCCTCTGTATGTCTCCATCTATTTGTCTCAAGCATTTTCCTCTCCATCAGCTAGTCCACCGCCCCACCTTTCTCTTCTGCTGGTCTCGTCTACATGTACCTTTCTCTCAGTCTGTGCCCCTTCTCTCTCTCTTCTCCATCACTCCATCTTATTCACCTCTCACCCTCTCATCTTCTCACCCTCTCTTCATCTTATCTTCTTATTTTCCCTCTTTTTTAATCTCATTCATTCACTGATCATCCCCTCTTCCAAAAGACAAAATAAAAGAACACTAGCACTTACTTTTTAGTTTCTCCAGACATCATAGTTCGTCTGATATATGTAATTTTTTTTGTTTTTTGTTCAAAAAGTCAACAACAAAAGATTCAACTGAATGCTACAGGTATTTGACATCTTTATGTACAGGTATAATACAAAGTAATAATAATGAACCAGTACTGGTCCTAAGACAACAGCAATATATTACAACATAAACTCACTATGACATCATTTGTATACAACATACTCTTAATATAGATCTCCATAGGCGGCTATTTCTTCACTCTCTCGTGTCACAGTACTTGCAGGGGATCTAACGTTCGGGCGACATTTCCTCCAGACCTTTTTTCTTCAAAGACGTAGAAATAACCTCCTTTTATTTATTACAAAACGGGGAAAAGACATTTGTCAACCTTCCCCATCAAGAGGCAGTCAGTGGAGCCGGACATAGTTTCGGTGGAACAACAGATATTCAAAGAACTGTAGCTTACGGTCTAGGGTTAGGGCTGTGATTGGGTCCTAGGTAGATTTTGGGTTACCGGTAGGATAAGAGTTAGGGTAAGGGTTAGGGATTGTGTTGTATCCAAGGTTGAAGTTAGGAATTCTCTCAGTTCAGAAAATTGTCACAAGAGCAGGTGTCTTACAACTGTAGCTCGCACTGCTTGCTTTAATTCAGAGAAATGGACAATTATAGAATATTACACCAATAGCCTTTTCAGTATGGCTACCAGATGGTGTTACTGACAGCCTCAAATTGTCATATTTCAGATTAGTTTCACTCTTAACCCATTGCCTACCGGAACCGGGCTGATCATGTATTAAGCCAATGGAACTTAGAGAATTCAGTAGTCAATGGGCTAAGAACCTTTCCTGCAGCAAGTAATGAGTTCTTTGATGAAACGAGTGTGCAGACACAACATTTATTCGTTAATAAAATTGCTAAAGGTTATGTAACAAAGTACTATTATGCAGGGGCTGCAGCCATGTCCGATCATAAATGTCACACACATTCTTTGAATGCTACGTACACAGCATGAAATCATATTGTCTGCCGAGCACCATTCTGGTTAGGTGAACAAAATATGGTTCTGTTCGAGGGGGCTCCTTTTAAGAAATGTTGTGATTTTTCAACAGTGATATATATGTATTTTTATCGTGTTTTGGGGGTTACCAGAGCTCCTTTTCAATTTACCAGAGCTCTTTTGGAGCTTTCGAGAGATAAATCGCTCGCTGCTCGCGTCTATTTCCCCTCCCCCTTTAAAGCCACCATTCAATTAAGTTTTAAGAAATAAATGATGACCGCTAAAAAGGTTTCTAGTCAAGAATGCTTCTAGTCATACCCTCAGCAATCAATCTGAGTATGACCGACAAAATAGGCTTGGACGTCATATGAACGGCTTGACACTTTTCAAAAATGTCAAAACCACCCAACAATTCTGATGTAATGAATGTTTGTTCTATAAATATTTCATAACAACCATCTCCTTCTCTTTTCAGGTGGTAAGCCATTAAACAAATAATATCTTGAAATCTATATTCTGGGCTCCATATTAACTTTTGCCATGAGGGATCCAGGGGAGCATTTCACGAAACTGTCATAAGTACAAGTTCGCTGTCAACTCATTGAAACGCATGTATTACATTTAACACGCGTTTGAATGGGATGTCGGTGAGCTTGTACTCACGACGGTTTCATGAAACGATGTCCAAAGCGACAGTGTTAGGGTCTGTACACATTGGCCCCATGTAAATAATTGGTAGGGGAGGGGCAATGAGGACTGGGCCCATGCTTGTATCAAGCCATGCTACATTACATACTTTGTAATTTGTTATACAGGTTGTATCTCTCTTTTCTTTATATTCTCAACATGGAATGTTTTTCAAGAAAACCAAGCAGAACAAATCAATAAAATCATGATTTTTTTCCCCTCCTGAAACCACTGCACCGAAGTTGTACTTAAATCTCATGATCAGAAAAAAAAACTCACATCAAATGCATCTAACCAAGGTTTCAAAAATAGCACCTCTTCCATGAATGACTCCCCGGAACAACCCCCTTCCCGTCACTCCTTGTATTTGTGCGATAAATGTCAACTACTATTAAACTATAGCTTCATTCTTCAATAACAAACACTTCTCAGTTGCTTTGTATTGTGAGAAAATCAAGATCTTATCTATATACTCATCCATATCAAATCTATTTTTCATTCGATAGTCCAAAATATAACTTGTGCTACTAGCAGTACACAATTCACACATTTAGATGTTCATATTAGGCTATCAAAGGCAGTGAGTGCACTATGTGCCTAGTTTCTCTCACAGATAGGCAAAAGCCTTGTTCACACACCAAGGTAACTGGCTTTAAAAAAATGTAAAAAATGCTGCAGCATGATAAAACAAAATGCAGTAAACGTAGTGCACTTTGTGTATCTCATACACAGAGATAAACAGGTATGCTTAGGAGCTTTTGTAGCTTGTAGCTACTTTTACTCTTCTCTACTAGCCATTTATTTGCATGCACAATGTTTCTATTTTGCTGCAGCTCATTTTTCTTTAAAGGCATTGTTTAACAATGTTTCCAGTTTTACAAATTTGAGATGCATGGCCCTACGTGTTATCAGTGTCTGTGATATGGTGTAATATTGAAGCCCCCAAAAAAAAAAAAAATGGTGTTTCAAAATGATCATGAAGTGCTTAAAAAAAGCAAAAATCTTTGAGTGACCTGTCTTACTACACTCATTTTCCCCAATTGACTGTAGTGTTATAAAAGCTGTTCAAAACCGTTGGGAAAACGGTTTCTGAAATTTCTAATTCCAATCATAAAGACATGCGATTGGCTTGTAAAAGTCATGGGATTCATTTCTGACCTAAAGGTTTATATATAATTATGATTGCAGCATGAGCTAAACCAAGGATTTTGTTTCGGAATCAGAGGCAAAGTTACCTAATACCTGGTGGCTATCGTGCCAAATGTGAACATGGCTTTGCAGTTTCAATATCTTTATGATCATGTGTTACATCCATTTTCAATGCTTGGTCTCGTCTTACTGTACTCTGCAACTGATTGTGCGTGAGAGAGAGAGAGAGGGGGGGAAAAAGAGTACTTCCTCATGGCTTGTAGATTTCAAGGATGGCATTTTCACAGGGGTTTCCCCATTGTGATCCAATCTGCTTTCTCACCATGCATTGAGCTCACTGTAAATGGAGTTCAACCTGTTGGTATCGCCATATTTTGATTATCAATGCAAAACGTTTCAAGCTCTCATTGCTCACTTCTGCTGAACCGACCTGACCTGATGCCATCTGATCTGACCTAAACATACTTTGTCCCCATCTGACCCTATAAATAATGATGGTCCACGGTGAAAGAGTTTTTGTTGCCGAGAACATGACGTGGACGGCCATTGGACTCAGGGACTGTGCTTTTTCTTGACATGTCTCTTGTTTGCGTGTTTCTTGACGATGCCGGCAACCTTTGTCTTGTGGTCTAGCATCTTGAGTATTGTTCCTTTTGCTTCCTCTAAATATTCCATCACGTACTGACTCCTTTGTATCGACCCCTGAGAATAAACATGACAAAACATAAACAGTCAAACCTGCTTTAGTGACAACCTGTCTACAAAGACCACATTTTTTGTTTCCTTTGAAAATGGTATCTCATAGAAACATGTACTAAAGGAACCTGTACATAAAGACCACCTGCCTAGTGCCTATAAAGACCACTTTTCTTGTCTCCCTTGGGTGGTCTTTATATAGACAGGTTTCACTGTATAGTGGTATCTATCAACTTGCAGCAACACAAGCATAAGTCAACTAACAAACATTCAATGAAAATAAAACCTCTCATTGGTACATAAGACTGCATATTACACATGTTGATTTAAACTACTAGCTTGATTACATAAACCTCATTTAATCAGCTGCAGTAAATTATCTCACAAAATTATTGCCATGCATCATGTATTTGAAGTCCTTACTATTCCAGGATAAATTTTCTTGATTACGAGACATCTATTTTCCGTTATCAAATCCCAAGATTATAGTTGGTAATGTACAGTTTAGCCTAATGCAAGGCTCCACACTATCTTTTATTAGTTTTCACCAAAAAAATGGGCACTTATTGATGGAAGAATTGCTTTGTGCAAAACAATGGCAATGAAAACCCTATTAATACCTGTATAGATTAATCTTGCAACTGGAAACAGTTGAATAATCTTGAAGCCTTTTATATATCTATCCCATGATAAATACAGTGTGGCACAGGAGGATTATTTGTGTGGCATTTAAAGAGTAAAAGTTTAAACGGTTGAATATATGAGCCCCTTGTTAAAATTTGAATGGGGGAGGGAGGGGTTCAAAATTGGGGGCCAATAGATCTTGTATATGACTCACCTGTACGAGTTCTGAGAGTTTATGTGTTTCTGATTCCTTCAGCTTGCTGTTGCTGTTCATCCCTAGTAAACCATCCTTCATGGACTTCATCTCGTCATAACAATCCTTCTCCATCGAATTCTGATACCAAGAAACAGAGAAATCAGTTTATTATGAGGCCTGACACTTGTGGAAGTTTCTGAGTATGCACTAGTTTTTACACACTTATTCTGTTAAATGTGTATGTAATGCTTTACCACTGTCTTGTTCATGAGTTTATGCATGTTTACCATGATACTAAGAAGCAAATACAGTCAAACCTGCTTTAATGACCACCTGTCTATAAAGACCACATTTTTTGTTCCCCATGAATATGGTTATTCATTTAAACCTGTACTGAAGGAACCTGTACATAAAGACCGCCTGCCTATAAAGACCACTTTTTAAGTTTCCCTTGAGCGGTCTTTATAGACAGGTTTCACCGTGGATAGCCTAATGGAAAGCAATATAAGGCTCAATTACTATCATTGATAAAAGTTAATTTCTGATCTGTCACCTGTAAGACCCTCCTTCGTTCTTTCAAACTCAGCTCAGTTACTTCATCCACACCTTCTATGGACTCTACTTTCTCAGATTTTCTCCTCATAAAAAAAAATATCCTCAAATAGAAATAGCAACAAAATCTCTAACAAGGTAAATAAACTTCAAGCCATGTA
Source organism: Mesocentrotus franciscanus (assembly GCA_037976565.1). Classification (NCBI taxonomy): domain Eukaryota; kingdom Metazoa; phylum Echinodermata; class Echinoidea; order Camarodonta; family Strongylocentrotidae; genus Mesocentrotus; species Mesocentrotus franciscanus. The sequence goes on from CP137686.1 coordinate 13,585,482, forward strand.
TGTACATATGAAAGGTGTCTCGAGTACTTACTAAATCCTCAAATTGGTAGGCAATATGATGAATTTTCCAGCCATCCGTCTTCTTTAGAATACCTCGCTGGTTGGCAATTTCATGAATACCAATCTTCTTCTCATCTGCAAATTTAAAAAAATACAATTCATCATTGTTTTGATGTATATTTGTATCTATCTATCTATCCATCTATCAGGCTATAGTTCATCCAGACGTTGGACAAAGCCCTCCTCATAACATTTCCATTCTCTTCTGTCTCTAGCTGTCCTAGTCCAAGTGGCCGTTCCCATGTATGATGTTAGGTCATCTCTCCATCTTCTCTTCTGCCTTCCTCTTCTTCTCTTTCCGTCCTTGGTTGCCATTCTGTTAAACGATTTGTCCATCTATTGTCTTGAAGTCTTGCTACATGCCCAGCCCATCTCCACTTTGATTCTCTGACTTTCTCCATGATGTCTTTAACCTTTGTTTTCTGGCGTATGACTTTGTGATTGATTTTGTCTCGCAGAGATAAATGCGACATCTTTCTCTCCATGGCTCGTTGAGTAGTCACAAGCTTCTGTTCTAGATCCTTTTTGTATCAATAACTTATATCTCGTTTGATCAAATAATGTTCATATTGCAATAAAAAGGCATTCTAAAATTGTGAATCTTGCTTATCAACCATATTTGAAATACTTTCATGAAAATTCTCCTCACTATAACACTTTCAAAGATATATTATGATACTATTTCATGTTTTGATGGTTTGTTTGTTCTTTTGTTTATTTATTTATTTATTTTTTTTGTTAGTATACTTTTTTGTTTGTTTGTCTTATTACATTATATTCCATTATGTTTTTGTTTGTCCTATGGACAATTATGCCGTATCTTGTTAGTCTGCATAAATCTTAACAATCCAATCACATCTCACTTACATGTACAAAAATGAAACTTATAATTTCTTATATAGTTAGGACAATAATGTTTTTGTTTTTTCTTCTTTTTCTCTCCGTGTTTGTATTTATATTGTTCATGTGGTATTCTCCACTTTTCATGTATGCTTGCCATATTGTATAATATTGTATTTATGTTTAGCATAGGCTAGGTTTAGATCATTCTTATTTATCGTTATACTTTTATGATGTTGTTTTGTTGTATTCTGTATTTTTTGTATTATTAAGCTATGTTTGTATTCTTTATTATGTATCATTATCATGACATGTAAATGTGTTGTACTCTCATACCCCAGAAGGGGGTCGAATGAGTCAATAAATTCTATTCTATTCTATTTCTCAGTGCTTTCGAACAGGGCCTCCACTATGATCGTAAGATGATAAAAAGAAGAACAAAACCCCAAAACATTAACTCATTTTTATTTCTCTTTTTCTCTGTGACAAGTTACTATGAAGCTGCCAATTCAATGACAATATACGTATCATAATTTGAAACCACTAACTTTCCCACTGACTAAATAAACAACAACAAAGCAATATAAATTATCAAACGAAAGAGAGAGAGAATGTAAATAACGAAACAAAAATAATACTTTCCATAATTCTATGATGAATCTCCCCAAGCATACAAATTTCCGATAGTTACTATGTTTGTTATCATTCCTCATTTGTACACACTTTTTTTTATACTTGCGTTGAACGAGGTGCAAGTGAACATCCGTCATGTGTTGGTAAACTCTTATACAAGCAAAACCCATGGGCACAGAAGAAGTTCAGATAAACACTTACCTTTAGGTTTGACATCTGAGTACTTCTCAAAGTGATTATGAGCTGGTTTCCAGGATTGTCTGTAGTTTTCTACCAGCCTTGGACATGGTCTCTTGAAGAACTGTACAACTTTCATGGCCTCTGCTTCTGCGTTGGCTGCCGCTGCCGCTGCTGCTGCTGCTATTAGGTGTAAAGGAGACAGGAAAGTAAGATTAGGTCTCATGTTTGTAGGAAGTTTGCGACACATGCTCCGGTGACATTTGCTTCTTGGTCAATGTTGACCTTCAACTGTTGACCTAACATGGTACAATCACCTACATTTTACTTATTCCTCTAATGCAGTTAAAGGGAACCAAAACCTTCATACTAAGTTACTTTTATTGAAAAGTTTAACAGATTTGAATAAAATCAGTGAAAATTTGAACAAAATTGGGCAAGGACTAAGGAAGTTCAAATTTTCACTGATTTTATCAAAATCTTTTAAATTTTACAATAAATGTAACTCAGTATGAACTATGAAGGTTTTGGTTCCCTATAAGTGTCTAAAAAGACATGGTAAAAAGGGATTAGGCTCGTGTGTGTAAAACCAAAGAATAATGTACATGCCTGATCTTGCACATACATGTAATTCCCAACAATGTAAACCTAGAACAGACTCGGTTAAAACTTAATATCAAGCCATGTGTCTATGATTTCTACCAACCTCTGAGATTCAGTGAGCCATGGGTGAAAATCCTTGCATAAGGTCCAGAAGCCATGAGCTAGCATTCCTGTCAGATTGCACACTAAAATTTATTGGAAATCATGGACGGAACTACTAAATATCTTGCAAATGTTTCTGATACAAGTACTTGTTGACTATTTGACACATTCATTCTAATTTAGTTTTTTCTACTATCGTTTTATTTTTTTCATAAGGGTCTAACTCACCTTTAGCAGCATTTTTCTTCTCTTTCTTCTCTTTCTTATGAAGCTTGAAAGGCACTTTGTGTTTGGTCTCCTTCTCATCATCCGTTGACTGATCATCCAGCATCATCGGATGTTCCGTGGCAATACTGAAAGACAAAAGATATTGTCATCATCATTATTATACCTACTACTACTACTTCTACTAGGGCAGTGACTAGGGACTATAAATTAAAGCTACTACTTATTATTTTTATCGTCTATTGACTGACCATCTAGCTCAGTGACAATACTGAAATATAAGAAAACATTTAGAGGTCGTAGGTCATACAAGATGCACTATAGATTGTACACATTCTTTTCCATTCATGTAAGGCAGCTAAAGATGATAACGATGACAAGGTATTAGATGGAGGACGAAAGGTAGCACATTCCGCCCCCAGAGGAAACAGTTTAAACAATGTTTGTAGACAAGACTCAATTTCATTACAATCACTAATGATGAATGAGAGATTTGGATTGTATATACATTATTTTACAATGTTTTTAAAAAGACATGCAATCTTTAGGGTTTCAAGTAATTTACTGATTTCCCACATGCAAAGATGCATAATATAGAGGTAATGATTGTAGGTCCCAAGAAGTATTACTTCCTCACTATTAGTCAATCAGGAGAAAAGGAGCAATCAAGATAAATGCCAATTTTTTTCAAACCACAATGATGTTTGCAAGCTACCCATCACATAATAAAGGTGATCACGGTTGAAAGTAGGCCTTTACAGAGAGGTGGCCACATTGATAGGTTTGACCGTGTATATACAATTATCCAAGTATACCAATTCTGTACTACTTACATGTGCTGCTGTTTCCTTGGTTTCTTCCTCGGCGATGGACCCACTTCCTCCGTACTACCTACTGAGGGAGCCAAACTGCTAATGCTGTTCTCATGCGTTGACGCCGAGCCACCGAGTGGTACCAGGTCCATGCCGTTGGTATCAGTCTCCTGCTTGATGCGGATAGGAATAGTACCGGTGGAGATGGGACCACTACCGGTAGAGAGGGGTGCGGTATCGGTGCTGGTCTCAGAGGCGTTGCTATTCTCTGAATGTTGACTACTGGGTAATGAATCACTGTACAAAAATTGGAATTGGGAAATGATAAAAGAGAATGTCATTTTTTCACAAGAGTAACGAAAATCATTAAAGAATACTCTTCACATACAAATGAATGACTTTGGTAACAGATGGTTTATTCCTTTTAATAACCAATCTCTTTGAGAAACACATGAGGTACACATGGAATCTGGCTAGAAGATCTATTTAGAACAGAAAATGGACCAAAACTGAGGACAAAATAAGGCTAAAGTGTGGACAAGTGTTGACCAGACACCTGCCTGATAAGCTCATGAGTCCACCAGTGAGGTGTGTTAACAACTCATGAAATATTTTCAACTAGTGCTGTAGCCGAACCGCCGAACCGAACGGAAGTTCGCCGAACATGGCACTTCCGAACCAAGCCGAACCGAACCGAACACAAAGGCCTGGTTCGGATGTTCGGCAGAAAAATTTTAAACGTTTTTGCAGGCTAATTAACTTGTCATTTTATACCTAATTTTCATGTCATGATTGCTCATTCTATATTTACTTTTTCCCCATTTTCCTCCTTTGTGATTCATGCCTTTCCAATCGTGGGCGCGACTTCACTGATGCCATTTAAATCCCAAATCCTGACCTCTGCAACATCGCGATCGCAAGCTATAAACAAGCTAGAATACACGTGCATATTAGGCACTGATCAAAACAAGTTCGGCTCAAACCCAATCAATACAAAAATTTAAAAAAATTAATTGTAATAATATCGGACAAATTTTACCATCTAAATAACGAAATAAATACATATTATAGTATTCTAATTTATTTATTCAGAAAAATTAGGAATTTTATTATTTACCCCATTAAAAATAAACATTTATAATAACGGCAATAGAACGAGCCTGGGCTGCTATCTCTGTACTGTGTATACATCGGTAAATTCAAGATGGCAGCTTTTATGACTCATAACATTAGACAACAACCGTCTCGGCAAATCTTTAAAAAATATCGTTTATTTTCAAATTGAAAACATGATTCTTGTAAAACTGCAAATAAAACACGATTAAAAAATGGAAATATGAATGTAAGTACTAAAATAGTTACGTTTAAAGCAGTTTTTTATGTGAAATACGTGCCGGTCGGAAGCAGTGTTTTTCATCAGGAGTGGGGCAGAAGTCCTCCGTGTTGGTCGGGCCCACCTGGCCGGCCCGCCCAGCGCCGACCACCGTAGCTATTAGGCTGCTTGCTATTATATTACCGAACCCTGAACCGAACCAAGTTCGGGTAAAAAATTGCCGAACTCTGCCGAACCGAACCGAACCCGAACATGGCGCCTGACTTACAGCACTATTTTCAACATTTATATTCTCAATTGTTATTTATTATCATCACTAAATTAATTATTTGCTCCTGAAGAGGACAATGGACATTGAAAATTTGAGCAACATCAACAAATCAAATGCACTTCCTGAATCTTGGACTTAACAGTGTTTCATCTACCTTCATCAAGCCAATACATGAAATCTAACCGTGCTGGGTTGCTATTTAACATACTTCAAACAGTTTACACACTAAAGCCCATATCATGTTTTGCTGAGTAAGAAGGAAGGTCACAAAAACACTTTTAACACTCACCTTGGCTTTGGTGAATTACTTGTGACCGGTATTCTTGTGATTTCAACTTTGACCCCAGGGCTACCTGGTTGTGACATGACGGCGCTGGCCATGACAGGTTTCCGACTTGATGCGCTACAAAGACAGAAAAACAACAGAGCGTTCATAATTTGAAAAATTATCTTCAAAGGCAGTGGAAAAATAAAAGCATGAAAGCAAGAGCTTTAGAAGAAAAGAAATACTATAAAATAGCTACCCAAACCCACCCAAAATGTTGCCCTTTTTTGTTGTTTTTTCATTTTGTTTTATTGAAAGCTCCTGTGATTAATGGGGACAAAGTTTACAAGGAGGCAAGGTCATGATGAAGCAAGGTTAAATATGTCATTTCGGAGCTCCCTGCTATGATCACTAGATTCTAGATTCTGTGGGACAGAAGGGAAAGAGCTCTGAACTCACCTGTCATTATTTCTTTTCCTGAGAATACTAGGTCGAGGGGAAGCACCGGGATTGGCAGCAGAGGATGGGGGCATCTGACCCTGGGTCAACCCCAGGGTCCCGGGCGGAACCTGAGCCATTGTGAACGAAGGAACACTGCCCTCAGCTGATCCTGATATGACATAACAAGACAATCAGGATATTTATAGAAACACTGTTTGTAAACTGTGTCTAAACAACAAGAGATAGAGGAGTAAATGCATAACCACCGCACGTGACATTAAAAATCCATATGGGTCTTCAAACTAATGATTAGTGCAGTTTTTTTTGGATTATGAAGATTTTCATCACAAGTTTGAATAAAAAACACATTCTCATTACATATATTTTGAAAACTATAGTTTCGTAAACAGTCACTATACACATTAATAAAGCACTCAAAACAGAGTAAATATATTACTCACAAGATAAAATGTGTATGCTGTACAAAAGATCAAATACAAAAAATATTTACATAAATTAATAATCACCAATAGCATAATAAAATGAGAGGCAGGCATTAGAAATGTAAAATTTGTGCATTAATTTGCAAAGAATTCTGCATTTGTTTTCATCTTTGAACATGCACAATATTCCTCAAAAAACTTTCAGGCATTTGTTTGATAATTGTTGAAAAAATACGCAGCTGAACTAATAGAGGAATCAAAGGAAACACATGCATTACCTACAACTTGCTTCTCAAAATATTATTTAACAGATAAATATAAAAAATACCAAGCTTTCACATAACTGAATAAACATTTCAAAATGATATAAACACTAAAACATTTTTGAACAAAAAAACATAAAAAGAAAGGAAAGGAAACATGCAAACCAAAGGAAATACACAAACAACTTTATCATTTTCAAATCTAGCCACAGCAAACATGCTAAAATCTACATCAAACTTTCCCATTGGACATGACTACACAGGTCAACAGACATGCCAACAAGCATTTTTGACCAACCTTCCCCCACACTAGTGCTGGGCACCCCCGGGGTAGTATTACCCTGCAATCCAATAGGCCGCCTGTGATCTGCTCCCACCATCATAGTCAGCTGGCCTGGCCTTCCGGGGGCCCCGGCCATATTGGCCGCATGGGCTGTGGCTGCTAATGCTGCTGCAACGGGACTGTTCTGATTCAACGATGAGCCAGGGTGAAGAGGTAATCGGTGTTGACCGTCTAGTGGATGATAAGTGAATAGAGATAAGATTGACAGAAGAGTTGAAAGATACAAAATCACATCTACACAATAGTCTTAAAGTCTTAATTGCTTTGGATTGCAAGGCAACCAACAAATGTCGGGGGCAGGGATCATTTGAAAATACCCCACTAATTCTGCTTTGAACATTATTATGGATACGAAATTGAAACAAATTATTTTTCCCCATTGATTCTCAACTTTTTCAACAGGATATTTCTTGCACGATTCAGAGTGGGCAAGATGCCTACTTACCAACAGGCGGTCTAATGATTGGGTTGTAACCATGACGACCAGGATATTGTTGCATAGCAACAGCATGCTGGTAACCTATGAAAAAAAGAAATAGAAGCACAAATTTTGAGTGATGTGTCTTTTAAACATAGTCAAACATATGACATAAACACAGCGATTTTCTTTGATTCAATGAGTTTATTTTGTGTCATTACCAGTTCTAACTCAACATTCCCATAAATATCACATAATTAGTAAACCAAATCCACCATTCCTCACCTAAATCTGGATGATAATAATATGATAGGGCGTATCCGTGTGGTGGCGGCGGTCTCTCCATCTTGACCTCTGTTGACCCTGCAGGCGTGGTGTGAGGGACCGGCACCGTGGTGGAGATGGTAGCAGGGTGGGTGGAGGCCGAGGTACTGGCGGTCACGCCCGGTGAGCTCCGATGCATCTGGATATAGGCAGGCCCTGTCTGGTCAGAGAGCATGGGAACCGCTGCGAGGGGGGAACCTGGGGAGGGGGCTGCTGCGTCTGTTGCTGCTGCTGGCGGGGGTAGACTTTAGCTGATGGGGTAATGCAAAAATGTAGGATATAATCTCAGTGTTGTGGGAACCCTGATACAAGAGAAAGCAACACAGAGCAAAACACTTCTTAAAGAAATACAGTGAAACCTGTATAGCATCTATTTGGAGCCAGAAGGGTATTACCTCTGTGTAAAGTGATGTGAGTGAATACCCTTTTGACTCCAAACAGATGATATCAAGACTTTTCAAGGAAGACAAGCAACGTGTTTTCACTGACAGGTGGCCTTTACTGACATGTCTCTTTAGTAAATTTTTATAAGAGAAATGCTATTGAAAAGAAACAGAAAGGTGGCTCTTCTACACAGGGGGTCGCTAGCAGGTCTCACTTTACATGACAATCTTAATAAAAATAGTTTTTAGGCTGCATAATACCACAGTGACTGTTTTATGATAAAACTCAGAGAATAAGGTATGAGTTGAGGAGAAAATGGTATAAGTTGACATTGGAAAGGAGGACATCGTTATTCATGTTTATCCAAACATTATGGTGGCTTACAGGATAACACAGACATCCTTATAAATGCATTACGAACAATGTAATGGACTTCCCACTGGTAATGTGACTTTAGGACCTACTAACCTCTGCAATGCAAAGTTGGAAATTGATATCAACAATATCTTCAATAATTATTAAGTTTTCTTCAAAGACAGCACTTTTTTTTTAATGTTAAAAAAAATAATTCTTCAAATCCAAATATATTCTGTTTTTTTTTGGTAGTGTTGGAAAATGCAAAAATCTATCAGTCTAATGGATACATTGAATGACACTACATCAGAAATGTCCCAAAGAATTTCTAAGATGGACCTTAAGTGAATGCTCCTTCACCTCACACTTTGAACATCGATGTGATTGGAATAGCATGTTCACACGCATTCAAAAGGCAACTGGCTGGAAATACTCCCCAATGGAGTGTGTTCTGTTCGGTGCAGAATTGTAATCTTAACTGAATCAAGTGACTAGGGTAATAATACTGTAAGCGCTTTGGTCAGTCAGATTGTAACTGGTAGGGGTTATATAAAAAACAGTTCTTATGGTTATCACAACTCACCGACAGGAATAGTGCCTGAATTGGTTGCACTGGGCTGTGATGTCCCTGTGCCTGATGATGTCGTGGGTGCGGGCGCCCTCACCATCGGATGTGAAGCTGAAACAAACAAAATTGAAATACAAATTGTGAGGTCTTTCATCTCAAAAGATTTGTTGTTGACTTTTCAGTGGAAGCAATATCTCTCCCATTTCAATTAGACCGTGGTAATGAAAAAGGACAGGAATTTTTCAGAAGGTCTAAGTGCGCTATCCAACCAGTTAAATAAATTTCTGTTTTTACAGTCCCAATTATGAAGTGTTGAAATGTACATTGCAGAATATGTTTTTTTGAGTGGCTCTTAGCTTTAAAGAAAATGTTCATTCCCTTCAGGGTTGGTCAATCATCACCCTTCGCTATGAAAATTAAATATATGTAAAAACTGTATTCGATCCTAGGAAATCAGTGCTAGAGATTTAATAGCATAATTCAGTGAGCAACACATATATCCATAATCCTTTCTGGGTAGACTGGCTGTATAAATCGTTTTAAGTGATATGTGCCCAGCACATAAGGAAATACATTGGAGAAAAAGATATATCTCTGAATATAAAGATCACTTTGTCACATACCATAAGTACACATGAATTTCAAAGCCTGGTGCTACTTACTGTTTGGATTACAAGCAGGGACTGTTGTGATTGGATGAAGCATACCCCCCACATTGGTTACAACCTGGGTCATCATGTGACTTGGTAGACCCCCTGTGGTGCCTGATGGCGGGATACCACCCCATCTCTGAGGTACAGACCATCTTGGTCCCATCACCTCTGGACCTCTATGAATGGGTCTCACATCTACCCTCATCTCCACACGGCCTTCCGAAGACCGCATCTCGACTTTAGTTGCCTCCGCTGCACTTGAGCCACGTCATCCTCGGGTCCTTCTCCGAAGCTCCCTTGCCAGACGCCATGGCCACGGCTAGCTTGACTCCTTGTATGCGTTCTTCCGCTTTCCGTCCTTTTTTGCATCTCCAGGTTTATCGGTGGTCTCTGTCCGCGATGATGGCCTTGTGTCTGCTTTGGCGTCAGTCTTGTTGGAGGAATCCGGCTTGGTCGTGTCTTTCTTGATGACCATCTTGAGTTCAACCTTGGCTTGAGTTGAGCTGTCGGATTTCAGTCCTTGACTTGAAGGGATCATGTGAGGTATCAATCTGAGGGGATCAAAAGGGATCAAGAAGGGCATGGCTTAATGTCTTGAAGGGATCATGTGAGGTATATCTGAGGAGGTCAAGATTAGTAACTTGGAAGGAATAAGTGAGGTATCAATTTTAAGCATTCCAAAAGGGCATGGATTAGTGACTTGAAAGGATCATGAGAGGAAATTAAGACCATCTCTGCAGTACTTTATCCATTCTGATACAAATCCTAGTAAAAAGAGCATCAGACAAAATACCAGTGAGCTTGAAAACTACATAGACTTACCTTAATGGTTCATGTGGCTGAGATGAAGCCAGAGTACTGGCTGGGGATGGAGCTCGAGGAAGGGCTCCCGCCGTTAGGACACCTGGTGACCCTGCCCGTTGCGTTAAGAGATGGACCTGACCTGGTGCATGATGGCGCTGTTCAAAGTGAAGAGAAATTTGATATCCATTAACATTCAAATATAAGAATTCTCTGATGCCAAGTTATAGTAGAGTTATAAAAATGGAACCAAACTGGAGCCATACTGTGAAAAGTAAAGCAGACAACTTGATATATTCAAATTTTTATGAACTGTTGACTGCAAACTTAAACTACAGGTTTCATCAGTTTTCATATTCCTAATCTAAGACCTCATGGCTACACAAAAAATGTACCTATTTGCAATTTGCACTTCTTACATTATTTTTGCTATTCATATTAACAGAGAAAGTATTTTCAACAAGTGCTAGCTTTGCTTTGGCAAGTATGCAATCGAAATGTTGACTAGTGCATTAGACCCAACAGCAATCAGACGATTCATAAATAATAAGCTTACAGATTATTGATGAATAAAACATCTGTAGCACTAGTAGGATAGTAAGCAATACGCATGACTTACAGAGTAACCATAGATGGACTGCTGAGGAAATGCACTGGTACTAACTGCTCCTTGGGGACACCAGCTCTGGTCAACAAGGCTGTGGTGATCCCAGACTTCCCAGTGGCAGCCAGACCAAGATTTGCTGAGGTTGCTCCTGAAGACAAACAGATTAAAACATTGGATGCAGAGGATATAAATAAATCATTTCGTAATAAATTATTGGATGCTGAGGATATAAATAAGTCATTTCATAATAAATCATCGGCCGATTATAATGAGCCAGGAGTGAAAACCACAAATACAAATGTACACATTGTGACACTTGACTAATATGACACAGGCTCTAAGCTAACTCATTCATAGATATTGGTTTAGGGTTGCAATTGGGTTTTAGGTTAGGTTTACAGTTGATTAGTGTTAAGAGTATATTTGAAAAGGTCACAACTATTAATGTATATTGTGATACTCATCCCTCTGAATATTCAATAAAATTTTATCTAAAAAGAAAATGTGTGGCTTGAATGTCTATCAAAAAACATAACTTAGGGGCTTACTTTGTGGCCTACAGTTCTGTAACAAATGAGTGAGGAAAATTATTTACACACCACGTGGAAGCTGTGTAGAGTATGGATGTGTGCCTGGTGGCAGCTGTAGCCCCATAGGAGCACCACTGATGTACGGCACCTGCCCTGTTAACATACTAGCCCCTGCTACCAGGTGTGAGGTGGGTACCATGCCTGCTTTGGTATGACCTGGTACTTCAGCAGGTAGTGAGTTGGGTGGTAGCTTCTGCACAGAGGGGATGTACTGGGCTTGGACACCGGAGGTAGGGACACCAACTGCAGCCGATGCTGCTGCTGCAGTTGCGCCCGATGCGCAGCAACAGTTGTAGTGATCCTTGTCGGAACTACAGAGGTCATGGTGACGCTTAGAGGTGGGTGCGCTGGTCGGGCCTGGGTGGTGACTACGGCAGGGGTGTTGGGCATGGCAGAGCTGGTACTGTGAGGGTGTGTGATGGGGGTAGCGGTAGGGGCGGTGGAGGTGGTTGTGGTGTAGGAGATGGGAACGGAAGGGGTCAGAGCTGGCTTTGTGGAAGCTACCCCTGATAGAATGGGTACAGCCTGCTGCTTCAGATTAGGAATGCTTGACTTGATGATCTGTTCAAAACAAAACAATAACAATAGTTAAATGTCATTATCAAGATATGATAAAGAAGGATTTGTACAAATCCAAGTAATTCACTCAAAAAGTTAACCTTTTTTTCAATTGACAGTATGCCTTTTATATAAAGAAGTTCATATTCATACATTAACTGTTCGACTTGGTTTAATACACAGACCAAACATGGACCCTTAATAAACTTACATAAATCTTTCATGCTATTTTCATGTCTCTGGCATTCTTTATGCTTTCAAAATTAAAAATGTTGCTGTACGCCTGTACCTTGATCACCCCTCTTAATTCTTCTACTGTGTAATTCCTTTATCAGTTCTTTTCTTCAATCATATCTCTATTGCTCCTTCAATTCTGACTTTTACATGTATCCTTATCACCCTGTTCAAGAAACTCCCACTGATCCATCTCCTTCCAAAACCACTTATAACTACATGTATATACATTACATAGGATGTATATACTTTTTAAAAGGGAAAAACTCACCGGCACTGTAGTTTCAATGATGGCAGGTGTCGGCTGTTGTACAGGTGTTGGTGAATCATTCTGTCTCAGTAATGGCAGAGTAGTGGACAGCGGTGGGTGAACCGGCTGCACAATCACTTTCGCCTTTTCCTGCGGCTTCTTCTCTGCTACGACCTTTTGTGACAGAGTCTGCTGCGGTTGTTTGGGGGGTTGGGACGAGGAAGTCTGACCAGCTGGCCCTGAAGGGCTACTCCCGGCTTTGCCGCCCCCTCCCTCTGGGGGCAGGGTGTGGCTACTCATGTTGCCAATTTTGGACTGCAAAGAACAGAGTGTACAAATTAATTATCTTCTTTTTAACTACTTTTTAAAAAAAATGGCAGAGCATTGGTCACAAAGCCGGAAGGTCCAAGGTTGAATAATGGCTCAATGTGCTATAGGCCTCTCAAGGTAACAGTCCCTTGGAGAGTCTGGACTCCCCAAGTTGTCCACTACATTGTAGAGACAATTTACATGTACAGTATGTACATGTACAAGCAAACACTTATCTGTAAGGAATAAAGAATGATTAATTATCTTAATTACTTTTCAAAATAGACTGTGGCATAGCATTGGTCCCTCACAAAGTCTTAAGCAAAGTTCAAAAACACTTTGATGTGCTAGTGGCCTTGGTAGGACAGACCAGTCCCTTGGGGAGGACTTAAAGCCATGGGACCCCTTGTCCCCTAGATATGGACAAGCAGGTTTGAAAATCATCAATCAATCAACTTTAGGAGCCATTTTGGTGATTTGTCTAATTAATGTCTGTGGACAATTAACATGTACATGTACATTCTCCATGTAGCTTTCACTTTTTATAAAGTTACTCCTGAATCTTGTTCATGTTCTTTGATTTTTTAAGTAATTCATTTATTCAAAGTATATTCTGAACTAAATCAACAACAACAACAAAACATAATAAAAAAGCACACACACACACAAAAAAAAACATACAAAAGTCAAGTAAACATACATTGTACCAACAAATAAAAGTAGCTCTAATGGGCAAAATTAGACCTTTACAGCCAGGCAATTGTTTCATTTTCCTGTGCATATGTACATATACATGTCATATCTGCGTTTAAACAAAATAAATCATAACATGATATGGTACACATACATATGTACACACATGTATGCCTCATAGAAGCACACTGCCCACTCTTGAGAGCCCACCATTCTACTGAATGCACAATGCACAGGTCACATGACATAAGGTACTTCCCCTTCGGTGAATCATTGCTCTTTAGCTCGCTCTGACATTCAAACTTGGCACAGTGCCAAGTTTACTCTTTACCTGGGAAAGCGCAATATGATACTCATGGACATGGTACATGTACTCTGCGACCAAAAATCTTTTACTTTATGTATGAACTATACATTGTAGGCCTAGATCGTACATACATGTACTGTACTATGTATTCCTCCCCACCCCCACCCAGCCCCAGCAAATAGCGATGACTAAATTATTGAGCAAGGTCTCCCAGCAAACACCATAATGGGCCTGGTTGCTAATGGTTAATGAGAGCACATGTTGTCATAGTCAATTAATCATTACCAGTAGGTCTTCATGAATACATTCCAAAATGCATTGCTTTTCTACTCTTGTAATTGTGATTAATTTCCAAAAATGACTTACATGTATACAATGGGGGTAAAAGAAAGGTAAGATCCTAGTAAAACAAAATTTAACAACTTCTTCATTTATTCATCTCATTTCCAATCAATATGCTTAAAAAAAAACTCTATATCAAGAGGTGTTAAAACAGATTAAGCTATTAAAAAAGGAAAAGGAAGAAAGGAAAGAAGAAGAAAAAAAAGGGAAAAAGACAAAAATATTATCAAAAACAAGAGATTTATGAAGAGTACGAATTTACAAATAGTAAACGAAAAGAAAAAAAAACTTTTAAAAAAGTGAAAGGCGTAAATATTCTCATAAAGAATGAAACGCCGATAGTACCAAACAACTACAACACACATACACACACACACAAAATAAAACCCCTAACACTACTACTACAATAAGAATCAGGAATGACAAAAAGTCAAAACTCTCCTATGGATGATTGTGTACATAAGCAGACATGTATTTGGCGTTGAAAAACTCTATAGAAATGTCACATGTTATCACAGTACCTTAAAACTATCATGCAATTTCCACTTACTTTGTACATGATGTAACCTTAAAGATAAAGACCAGTTCTGGCCATGCGATTGCATTGTGAAAGAAACGCTGTGGAATCGATCAGAAAAGGTTGATCATCTAGCATATAAGTAATTAAGTATTGGTGTGTACTGCAAGGTTCTGGAATCATCAAAATGATAAGAAATTTGGCCCAGTTTTGGTAAAGTTACAATGTACAAGCACTGTACACAGAAAGATGTATATGGGAGTTGGGACTAAGCGACCACATGATGCGCGATATCTATTTGGTCCCAATAGATATAATAATTTACCAAATATATCAATTAGTAGGCGGTTTCCCGACTTTCCCGGCAAAATTTGTATCATCACGTATTAGTCAAAACATATTCTTTCACATGATTGGTAATGAGAGCTTCCATTTCATTTTTTTGAGAGAGGGGCATTTCCAAAACTGGTCTTTACCTTTAACATTTCAGATGTGGCTACATGTACATGTGCATTAGAAATTGGATTAATAACCTTTAACATTTCCTCTTACAAGGGTAAAAAGTTCATCCCGTCTACTCACAAAATCCCTTATAAATATATCCAAGTCTAATCTGCACAAAATCAGTATTTTTATAATTCACACTTGGAAACGCACAAGAAAAATTAAACATTGTAATTCAGATATGTCACACTACTAAAGCTGTATGTTAAATTCTATAGACATGTAGGCCTACTGTACACCATTGATCTTTTCTTAACTGATTCATATTATTAGGTTGAGGATAAGCATTATGGTCCATAATTGCTTTTGCAAGTTGATCCACTCACATTATTTCTTGTAAAAAACAGAACTATTTTTATGATTCCTGTCTATCGTACAATCAAGATATGCTGTAGTTTGGCCCGATATCATATCTCTATATATTTGTATCATGTTTCTGGACCCCTCCAGCCCTTTATCTCTTATACTATGTGTACATATTGTGTAATGTTTCAATTATTGTACTTCTTTTTATACAGAAATAAATTCAAATCAAAGATAAGAAATTAAGAATAATTTTTTAAAAATCACAATTACACAGAGCTAAGAATAGAGGGTAATGACTAGTCAACATAATACATGTATCCAGTGAGTGTTTCCCCTCCTTTCTTTTCTTTTTACAATATATAATTTTTGTTGTTGAATTTTTCAACTTTCACATATGATTTCATCTCTTAATTCTGGTGAAATTATTTTAATTGTCAGTGTCATATAATAAATTTGTCTAAACACTTTTGACTTTGACATTTCATACATTGTTGTAGGTCCATTTTATTTAAAAATTTCGAATTTGTATGTAATTCAAACTAAGTGAAAGAAAAAAAAGACGATTCAAAATATAGCAACCTACAGTGTACATTTACTTTGTACCTACAGTAAGATTCTTCAGACAAAACAAATTTGAAAGCTTTGCATCTTCCCGCTGGTGCTTGTACAGATCATATGCAGCCACCTTGATCAATCAATAATGCAATGATTTCGATCAGTTGTGCTGTCCCTAAAATAAACAGTAAACCTTTACTTCTCATAATTAATACCATCTCAGGGCCAGGATATCTCGATTAGATCTATCCAGTATCCAAGTATAATCCAAGTATACTGTATAGACCAACTTAAAAGCTAAAATCTTAAATATAGATCCAACCAAATGAACCAATGTAATATTATGAACTGGACAAAGGTAGACCTCAAAAGTGCCAAAACAAACCCTTTACAAATTACAGTTAGCAATTGTAATGTAGACTTCACTGTAGTACACATAAATTCATAATTGTTTAAAAACAAGCGATTTCAGGTGTTTGTTTTGACTAGCCATACAAAAACATATCTCTGAATCCATCAAATACATGTTTGTATGTTGACATAAGATCTGCCATTCTATTTTCACAACTCTTTTTTAAATAAATAAAGTCAAATTTGTTAGACTCTAGTCACCCTAGGCCTACCCAACTTCATCTTTAGTAACTCTCTTCACAATCAAGAATTTAGAAAATAACCTCGTAATTCAAAATCAAATAGATTATCTGGTCTTTCAAATTCAGAAGTAAAGATTTAAACCAAACAAACTAATTTTCAGGTAGACTCTAGACCTAGATGGAGAATTAAGAGTGGCTAAATACAATTATAATTCATCTAGTCTTCTGTCATGTGACATCAGTAATTACTTCAATTTTCAGCATTCGTGACATCAGACATCTGGACATGGCCATGGCATTGGCATAAATTAAAATCAAGACCAAAATTACCAAAACAATCATGTTGCAAAATAATCAAACATTTTGGTACATCCATCTTCTTTGATTTCTCCTTTCCCAAGTGGAGCAGAACCAGAAGTCAATATTTATCAGTAAATTTAGAAGGTGAACTACCAAGTAGAGTTAGATTTTCTCAATTTACGTCGTCAACTCAGCTCAGCTCCGTGCATCTGCATTGCACTGGCATGGCAATGTAATTCAGCCCATTTCCACATTGAATTTCATTCTTCAAAAAAATGTCAATATTGTCATTACATTTGAAGAAGACAAAGTATAAGTTGTACAAATATCAGTTCTACATACAGCACAGCATGATTCGCAATAAATTCACTCATTTGCCATGTTCCACGGTAACTTCCTCAGACTCAAGATCAAGCAGATATCATCTGTCATTTCCCATTAAAAAGAGAAAGGCTTGCCACGAATATGCGAATTACACCGACAGCCACAACAGCGCGGTGCCGTACAATCTACACTGTAATTGTACATGTTTCCCGGCAGCAGACACAAGAAAACATGAAAATAAGGCTCATGTTTGCACTAGAATCATCAACATACCTTACGATAAATTTTCTTTTAAATTCACCTCCCGGTTGAAAAAAAAGTACGAATTTGGAATACTTACAAAGATATTTTCTTCTCCCTTGTAAATCGCGTAAATTTCCCAAAATGTTTGATACGACACTACGTTTTTCGCGAAACTATCCTCTCCGTACTTCCGATGTTTGAACCGTGTACCACGCCAGGAATTGTGTTTGCTAGCCTCCGTCTAATTGGCCAACACTGTACGTAAATATTACAGGGTCAAGCTTTCTAGAACGAGGATTGCGATTGGCTTAATTGTGACCCATTCCCAGCCTGTTCTATTTCTTGTAGGGGATAAAAAAATATTTTCCATCAGCGCAAGCTAAAATCTGATATAAAATTTGATACTTTTCGAGGGGGTGTACTAAATTGTAGAAAACTAGTGTAGGCCTACAGTAAATTTTATGATTTTAATAGGTGTTGGGATAAATAATCATCATCTGGATACAAATGCCTACAAACAAAAGGTAAATATGACATCTAAAAGGCCTGCTTAAAATAATGACTCAAAGAAATTATATTATTGCAATAAAAAATTAATAATTTTCACCTTTCCTCTTGAAATTTTGGAAAATTTGAGCTATTTGGCAAGTTTCAGGGACAGTGTTTTAATGTAATAGTCTGTTACCAACTTACCATGGTGTAACTATAAATATTCATCTTTCAAATAGAAGGGGTGTCAGTGAACCCATGCCATATATCTGACATCATGATATGAAAATATCAAAGAAAATGTTAGACCTATAGGTAAAGGCAGCTATAAGGAAACAAAACGAACTAACGTTTTTTTTTCAGTTTAATTCCATCTTTTCTGAAATCCACGCTAGGCACTCAAATTATGGATCTTCACGCTTTTCTCAAAATTCAGTGATGGGGGAATATAATTTACAGATGTAGTTGCCAGTGGCGGATCCAGGGGGCCGGGCCCCTCCTCTAGAAAAATAAACATGTAAAAACACCCTTTTTTGGGAAAAAAGAAGATGGGCCCCTCCTGGCGCTCAAAGGGAAATGGTGAAAAATTGTGCTCACTATCCCCCCTCCCCGCCTCCCCCCCCCCCCCCCACTGAGCGAGAAATCGGCCGG
Source organism: Mesocentrotus franciscanus (assembly GCA_037976565.1). Taxonomy (NCBI): domain Eukaryota; kingdom Metazoa; phylum Echinodermata; class Echinoidea; order Camarodonta; family Strongylocentrotidae; genus Mesocentrotus; species Mesocentrotus franciscanus. The sequence continues at coordinate 13,604,167 of CP137686.1, forward strand.
CACGGTTTTCGAATTTTCCTCCCCTCCCTTGACGCCGGCTGGATCCGCCCCTGGTAGTTGCTATCGAAGTGGGGCACATTCTTCCTTCGCATTTTACCCTCACTACCCCCTTTTATTTAGCCCTCGCTCCGATCCGTAAAAAACAAAAAAACCCAGGTTGGTCGTCGCACATAGCACCAGCAAGATATAATGAGATTGACACCCCCGTCCAAATGGAATCGTCCATATTACAAAAAGCTAATGTAATCATTATGCCTCAACTTCACTCTATACTGTTAACTGTTCAGCTGAGCTGCGAGTTCTCGATCTCTACAGCTAGCTAGCATATCATGCATGTAGTACACTTTGCATATAGCGCGCGCTCATATATACACGTTCACATTGTCTGTGTATTTAATTGTATACAGTTTAGATCTCTAGCTAGCTCTACGTCTGCCATACACATGTATTGTAGATTTAAAAATTGTCATCATGTCATCTGGATTTGAAGACAGACTAAAGCAACTGGAGAGTATCGAAACAGATATAGCCTTAGTTGTCCAACATGCAGGTAAACTTTCTTTTCTTATTTAGGGTCTATAACTTGAGAGAGAGAGAGACTTATGTTTCTTGTTACATTTATTCCGTCTGAGTTATAAGTTTGAGCCGAAGTAAAGTACCGGGTAGTGAGTTGAGTTCGTGGTTTGCAGTTCTGTATAGACAGTGCATTGACGTTGGTCGTTGCCGCACACAGGAATTTGCACACGGAAATGTAATTACAAATGCGTGCATCCATAGCCATCTTCATTTATCCTGCCCGCGCTATTTAAACTGTATAAGCTATCATCTGTTGCAACAGTATGAAACAAGTAGGCCGGAGATGGAGATGGATAGATGGAGCTCTTGGAGCTGGAGATGGATAGATCATGACATTAGATGGAGATTGATAGATCGACATTAGATGGATAGATCATCATCATGATGACATTTGGATGGATAGATGTAGACCGAAGTAGGGTCGGCTCCTCTCTTTAGAGACAGAAGCCGACCATAGCGACTGCATTGCAAACTACTGCTCGCGTCCGAGCAGTAAACTTATGCCCAAAATACTACATTTTACCCGATGCATATCCGATGCATTTATTATTGTAAATTAGGCCTAGATCTAGGCTAAACTACATCGGTTCCACTTACCAGATTGACTGTATGCTGCCTTTAAGGGTCTTTTTTCCGGATTTTCATCGCCGAATCAATCTGGTAAGTGGAACCGATGTAGTTTAGCCTAGGCCTAATTTACAATAATAAATGCATCGGATATGCATCGGGTAAGATGTAGTATTTTGGGCATAAGTTTACTGCTCAGATGCGAGCAGTAGTTTGCAATGCAGTCGCTATGGTCGGCTTCTGTCTCTAAAGAGAAGAGCCGACCCTAACCAAATCAGAGGCTAACGAACGAAAGAGATAGAAATCTTCGGTCTAGGATAGATGGAGATTGATAGATCGACATTAGATGGATAGATGGAGATGGATAGATCAAGACATTAGATGGATAGATGGAGATTGATAGATCGACATTAGATGGATAGATGGAGATGGATAGATCATTAGATGGATAGATGGAGATTGATAGATCGACATTAGATGGATAGATGGAGATTGATAGATCATTAGATGGATAGATGGAGATCGATAGAGATGGATAGATGGAGATGGATAGATGAAGGATAGATGGAGATGGATAGATCATGACATACATGTAAGATGGATAGATGGAGATTGATAGATCGACATTAGATGGATACATGGAGATGGATACATGGATACATGGAGATGGATAGATCATTAGATGGATAGATGGACATCGTATTTTTACTAAGAATAATATAGCTAGGGTGTCTGATCGCGACCCGATGTTGTGTGCTAAAATCCTTCCCATAGAGATTGCACGCAGCCCTATGCAGTCTACGTACATCGCGCGATCATGCAAAATTGGTCAATGTTTTTATCACCAAATCGAAATTTAAACCTAAATCGCTCGTGATCCTGAAGGTGAAACTCAATAAATGAGGTGTCATATGAAAGAGCAGGTTTTCTCCATATTCCCAAAGGGGCTCAATTCGAATTCTAAAAATATCTTGATCAAAACAGCGATTTAAACATCGTTTCCATCATAGCTCCGATCTTTGCCACTTTCCTGAACCGAGCCCCCAGGCTTATGTAGGGCTAGACGTAAGGAAAATATCCCAGCACTTATTTTTCGCTGGCCCCAAGAGATCACAAGCGATTACAGTTTGAAAATACCCTTCCCCACATTTTTCGGATCAGCTAAGTAGGGAGGCGGGAGCTCGCGCGGCCGAACCCATGGTGATAGCGCGTAAAATCTGCACATGAATATGCATCGGACCGCGTGTATACAGACCGGAAGTGGGTGCCCATTGAAGACAATGGATTACCGATCGCCTTGAGTTGCGCATCCAGTTTACAACACGCGTACGCTTGCACGCGTATGTACGCTTGCATATTGCGCAATTCAGTTGTGTTGCTATATTTAGCAAAACAACATAACTCTGCGTGTACGTCTTTTTTGTCGATTCTGACAAAAAGAGGATGAATATTGTAGGGAATTGAAGGGGCTGTAACTTTTGATAGAAACATCGGTGAGTCTTGAAATTTGAAATGTATTATTCTGAGTGAATAATTTTTTCAATTATCCAACCATAATGGTGAAAAACAATCCAAAAGGGAAAATTGAAAAAAATCGTCCAGACACCCTAATATAGCCTATTAAAGGGTGGTGTATTTTCATAAACTATCAAATGAAAATATCCGGTGGGTACCCATCTCAAAAACAAAACTGATTCACCGGTCATGAAATGAAATACTCACGATTATATTTTACAAGTTATTCTATGGTATAATCTACTCAAATTTTGAAGTATAGACCCTAGTCTATTGCATCATTTATTCCCTGGTACCATTTCCAATCTTTTTTAGTCCTAATGCTTTCTAACAAGCATTTATGCTTTATTAGCAGTCAGGTAAAATAACCACCACTACTACTTATCCATTCATGATCCGGTGGAATTGCGAGTAAGGCTATGTCTTGGCTTCTCTTCTCGCTGATAGTATCGATTTCACGAGATGTCTAGCTAGTAAGCTCTTCGTTAAATGGTTTAGGAAGATCAGAGACATCTCCGTAGTTGGCGGATAAAGTTATGACTGTCTTGTTGTTGGTTTCGAGAAATGGGCCCCAGCACTCTTAGGTTCATGAATTATGTTGTGCAGATACCTTTGAAGTCTTTGATATATCGAATACTGAGCTGATGATATGTTTGGTTTCAGACTTCACTGTAGGATAATAAATCTTATTAAAAAAATCAAATGTTATCCAGTTGGTTAATACTCCAAAGTCAGGTTGGTTCAAAGTTAAAATTTATTCTCGATTTCTATTTTCTTTTTTTTCTTTTTTTCTTCTTCTGATTTACAGGAAAAGTGATTCTAGAACTGTCCAAGGATAGACCTGTTGAGAAACAGATCGATTCCAACACCAAAACATTTGGAAAGACATTGGAAGCTGTTGAAAAGAGACTCATGGAGCAGATCAATTATCTTTCACAGGTAAATTAGTAATGTACACAAAATAAGAGTTTTTTGGAACTGACATTGATTCATGACTGAATCCCCCAATCACCCGTAGAACGATGATTGGCAGGGAAGGCCTAAACCTAAAAAATCTTTGTTTAATTTCAATTCAACTATAATGTTCTTACCATCGCTTGATGTGCTTCTCCTTTGGAATACTATTCTTCTTCTAGTCCTGTAGTAGTGAACTAGTTATCCCTTGATGAAAATACCAGGTTTCCAATGAGCTTATTAAAATATTAAGCATTTTATCAAATATAATCGAAGACATCTGAAAAAATAGGTGGGGTGTTTAGTTATACACTAAACTAAACAGTACACAATCTTTGAACTTAAAGTTGTTTGACACAGGTTTGTTTAAATAGAAATGTAAACCATGGCATGATGTCATTTCTTTGCAAAAATGTAATCACTAAATAAATTTACATGCAGCACCGAGTTACAGAGAAAAATTTGTTCTGCAAGTATTCTATGTTCTTTATAACTTTCTTTTACATATTCTTTTGTTATTTACATTTTGCTGATCAATTCAATCTTATTTTTGACGATTTCAGGTATCAACCGGACAGCCCCATGAGGGATCTAGTTACTCTGCCCAGAAAGAAGCCCAGATGGCGATACACAGACTAGAGCATGCTAAGACGAAACTCACAGAAATCAAGAAAACGCTTACAGTCCAATGATCAGCAGTGTCTTTGTGATGGACGTTTGGCCTCATGGGTGCCATAGCACATACCATGCTGAGAACATGAAAATAGATCGCCATCCAATGATCACTAGCTTGTTCGTGATGGACATCTTCATGTACATCGACGTCCCCGCTTTGGACAATCGTAGCTTGCTAAGATGGAAGACGACAAGCAAACACTCTGTTCAATGATGTCCAGCTTTGCCATTGTCAACATCAGCATTATTGTCAGGCCACATTGGGGTACGAGTACAATGTACATGAATCATGCCAAGACCAAGTTGACAAAGAGTTACAAAAGTCAATGGCTGTGAGCTCTACCAACATTGTCATCGTCTGTTTCATGACGAAGAGGTCAAGAACCCACTTTTCAGTCCAATGAACCAGCATCATCATCATCAACATCATCATCCTTGTCTGCAGAGCAGCGATAGCATGCAAGCTAGTAGAGATGGAGTCCACTCAGTCCAGGGATCATCTTCCTCATTGTCCTTTATAGGGATGCCTTAGTGCCCCCTGGCACCAAAGCTCCGGCTGGCTCTGAGCTACCTCGGAGGGATTGAACAATCAATCGGTTGCGAACTGGGGTTGGAAGATTCAACGCTAATATGTACAGTTAGGGACTTCAGGAATCACCGGCATGCATCTGTGGTGCAGGTGAGCAAACAGCAGACCATGTCATCTACAACTGTCCTGTTCTCCAACCACCTGACCGGGTGACTGATCTGTCAAGATGATCATCTGATAACAAATCAACACAGATCTACAGCACATCAAAGAACTGTGTAGAAGTGTTGATATATATAGGAGCACGTTTTAAGAATAAAAGAATAAAATGATGTTCAGTTCATGATACAATCTTCCTTCTTCTGTGAAGCTTTTTCTTGGAACACTCCTAGCAGACCAAATTCATTTGTAGTGCCAGAGCCCGTTTGGATAAGTGTAGCATCTTCTGAGTCTGTGACATGGACGTTTTCTAGATTCCACTTTTTATACGTGATTTCCCATAGTATCATCTGTTGGAAAAAAATTTATTACAGTTTATCTTGTCTTGATTTTTCTCAAACTCAACCTTAAAAACCTGAAAGTTTCTTTTACATTGATTTTTGAAATAAATTTCACCTCTGTGCCTCGGGATGTGGTAAAGAAGAAAATTCTCTGTAAGCTTAAGCTTTCTCTTTCACTGTATTCCTCTATGGAACAATATCATTTGTCACATGAAACATATTTCTGTCCTTTTTTGTCTCGCCTGCGTAGCAAAAAGCGAGACATAGGCGCCGCTTTTCCGGTGACGGCGGCGACGGCGACGGCGTCAACATCAAAAACTTAACCTGAGGTTAAGTTTTTGAATTGTTAATATAATTTTGAAAGTATAAGGTCCTATTAAATGAAACTTGGACTAAAGGGTTATCAAGTATCCCCAATCATGTGAGGAAAATTTCAGGTCACAAAGTCAAGGTCAAAGGTCATTTCAGGTCAACAAACTTAGACTATGTTGTGGCATCATCATCAAAAACTTAACCTGAGGTTAAGTTTTTGAATTTGTAATATAATTTTGAAAGTATAAGTTCTTATTCAATGAAACTTAGACTAAAGGGTTATCAAGTATCCCCAATCATGTGAGTAGAATTTCAGCCCACTAGGTCAAGGTCAAAGGTCATTTCAGGTCAACAAACTTAACTATGTTGTGGCATCAGGCTAAGATTTTTAATTGTTATCATAATTTTGAAAGTATACATTCCTATTCCATGAAACTTGAACATAAGGGTTATCAAGTATCACCAATCATGTTATTAGTCTTTAAGGTGACAAAGTAAAGGTCAAATGTCATTTCAGGTCTGGAAACTTAGACTTTGTTGTGGCATCAACATCAAGATTTTGAAATTTTAGCATAATTTCAAAAGTGTTTGTTCAAATTCCATGAAACTTGTACCCAAGGGCTATCAAGTATCACAAATCATGTGACACAAATTCCAGGTCACAAAGTCAAGGTCAAAGGTCATTTTAGGTCAGTAGACTTGGATTATGTTCTCAAAATTTAATATGAGAATTAATAAATAAATTGTTGTTATTTGTTCATATTTCATGAAAGTAAATATTCAAATCATTCAAGTACTTTCCCATGAATATCTAATAGTAATTTTAGTATTCGATCCCAGGCCTAGTATGTACATGATCAGTTACAGCTAGGTGACAATATTGATGTTTCGATAATATATATTGGAGTATTTCTCATAATAATGTTCTCATTATGCTAATGAGACGTGATGTGATGTAGATGGGCTCTACCTTCCAATTGTTTTTACACAAAATGCTGAAAAATCCTCTTTTCTTAAAAAGTTTATTAGATATATAACTTTATTTGTAAATTACTGACAAGCATTGAAACATTTATATTCTTACCCATACACTAAATCTCATTATATTGTATCAATATATCATTATATCAATATTCACTTCAAAATGCTTATTATATTCAGAGGATTTAATTTTCGGGGGTCTGCAAATGGGCCACCCTGCCTATAAAAATAATGTCCCAACCTCAATTTTTCATCATATCGAATTGCGTAATGCCGAATTGCGTAATGCAGGCGAGACCGCCGAGAGCGTTTCACTTGTTTCCAAATATAATTTAATAATTAGAAAAAGTTCAATACTTAGAACCCAATTTGATGTCGCTTCTGTGTGTACATTCCAAATTTCCCATACATGTATAGGTACGATGTAATATTACATGTATCTTTGACTGTGTTTACTGCTGCTCGTTATTCCAGATTTTCAGAAAGATTCATTAAATTTGTTATTTTGGTAATTCCATAACCTCACAAAAAATGTTATTTTCATGCGCTACACCACGTAGCCGACCTATCTGTAATTATAATTTCTTGACAGTTTCTTTCTCTTTGCATTTCTAAATTCAGTCAATTGCACGACCAAAACTCAGCTATATTTTTAATATGTGGAGTCTAGTGGACACTGGTTGTCATAGATTCATCTTCTTATGATTGATAAATGATTATTCAAGATAGCTCATTATGTAGAAATTGAACATTAATAAAAACCATATCTGTGGATTGCAAAGCTCGCATAGTATTCTGTGTACCGATACTTGTTTACATTATGTGACTATTAAAAACCGTGACAACATGTTTATTGGATGTGGCTGGTGGCATATCCATGATCCACTATACAGGGAAATTTCTGGGAATTACTGGATCAATTATAATTTAGTAATCATATCATAGTCAACAATTATATGAATATTTTTTTTAAAATTTGATTCAGAAAATTTGTTTCAGACAATGTAAAGTGAGTTTATAGTTTTAAAGTGTTTTTGTGAAGCCTAAATATTACTGAGTGGGAGAGGGGAAATTATTGTTTTACAATTGCAATATTTCTTCTACATGTATGTGACAGCTTATATGACAGATTTTATAGATACAAGTAATCATACAAGAAAAAAAACATTGTGAATTCACAGATTCTGGTTAAAGTTTATAATCTTGGATGATGGTCCCACATCCCCTTTACTGTGTGGATACGCTCAAATACATGTATATTTAAGAGATTGGATACAACATCTTTGCTACCGGTAATTAAAAAAATATTTTGAGCACTGTCTTTCATAAAGATTTAGCTAGTATATTCTTATTTGCACACTTTTAAAAAACACAAAAGAAAGACAAATAAATTCAACATTTTTTCTTTACATATAAATTTATTATTTGCACCCCAGAGCTTCACTTGCTGTAGCAAAAATAACATAATTTTTCTTTGACAATTATAAATTCTTGACTCATTTTATACAAGCTCATACAGTTTAAACAGTTTCACATTTCATTTCAACAAGCAACATATACAACACTCAGTGAAGAGTTGCAGTTGGAAATGGAATATATATGATGGAATATTGCCCATTATCCTCGATAAGAAGATAAACAAATTGCCGTAGTGCAGTGGAAAGAAAATCAACATTTAAAATCTAGTGAAATAATGGGGCAAATAACTTGATGTAGAAATTGAAAAATAAAATAACATTGGGTCCAAATATTGAACACTAGCCTTTAAAAATGTGATTGTGCATAGCATTACAGAGAGCACCTTCAATACTTATGTCAATGTTAAATTGGAAACTAAAGATACTATACAATTCCTATATGTCATGTAGTAAAATCAAGTGAATTCACTAAATCATTTTTTTTCTCCTTGCTTTATTTCTTACTTTAAAAAATCTCACGTATCATCCTTTCTTCACTATATCAACTGATCAACTGTGATTGTCATAAATTGTCATAGAGCAGGAGTGCATCTAGTATATAGTTTCTTGAGGATGGTGGTGTGAGGATGGTGGTGTGGGGAGGGGGCAACTAGATGCATGTACTTACAGTATATCAGATTAGATTTTTTTTGGAGGGGGACATGAAGATAGTTTTGGGCATATTTATTTTTCTTTCATGTACTAAACCCATTGCCCTTGACACCTGGGTGGTACCTGTATTAAGTCAATGAGAATTAGACAATTCAGTAGTCGTTGGGTTAAAGTATATGTCAGATTGGATATTGTTGGGGGGCACATGCCCACCTAATCAAATCCCCTGGATTCACCACTGATGCTGAAATGAAACTATGATGAAGATGATCCTGATCACTATCACATACACGGACAGGTATCTGTATACAGGCTTGGGCCGGGGAAAACAAATCAATTTAACCTCTAGACTAGCGACAAAAAAATGTGGCATAAATATCGTTTTCACTGAGTTTGCTCTCAAACAAGCATTTATGAGAAATAGAAGATATTTCCAATTCATTTTCTCTATTAACAAGATAATTATATACAACTAAGAAAAACTGAGGTCCACAATTATACGGTAGCAAAATGATGAAACAGAATGCCGTAAAGATATTTAATGTACCAATATGAAGCGCAGCAAGTAAGCATAATAAGAAAATGGAAGCCAACAAAAATACTCCTCTGCTGTAAATATTACAACTAGATTACCACTCAAGGCAAGTCCAGACTCTCTAGAACATTGGACATTTAGTTTAATTAACTGCAAAAATGAAAGTCACATTTTTTATTGTATCATAATTCACTCAAAGAGATTCTTCCAAGTAAAATTGCCCCTGTGAAGTTGATGATATTCATTCTTTCAAGATCATTTGGTCGAATGACAAAAAACATATATTCATTTATACTTGTTCTTTCTTGCAACATATTCTTTTGGTTAATCATCCAACAGATTTAATCATAATGATACTATATTTGTTGAAATTTGCTGCTTTTTCCCCTAAAAATATGTGATTTAGTTCTAGAGAGAGACTAGAGTTTTATTTTGCATTCTATAAAGTCATATTATTATATTTTTTAGCAAAAAAAGTAATATATCATCGATGAAATATACATGGAAACAGTAAATTTCTATGTGTTAGCATTACACACTAAATTATCAAAATACTTATATTCTTATATACAAAATTACAGATTTTCATCCATTATAAAAATTCAGCCCAAATATGCAATGTTTGATATTTACATCTATTTTCTCACGCTATTAAATCAACAAATTTATACAAACTAATTAGTCTAGAAGTACTTCAAATTGTGACACGGCATTAATTCATTCTCATTCAGAACAAATGTACCAAACAACAAAAGAAGAAATAGTTCAGAATAATGCTACAGGTATATATCAATATATAAAAACAACCTACAATACAATAATGTAAATCAACTTTCTGTTTATACACTGTTTATATCAGGTATTTCAAACATTTACACATAACTCGTAACTTTGGCATTAATTGTCTATACTCACCCAAATCGGGACACGTACAAAATACATTATATTTTCTACTGCCATTATCACAATTCTATAAACATGTATAAACTTTTGAATATTAAACTGTTATGCCCGAAAAAGCTAATTGAAAATATTCTTATTGGAGGAGGTAAAAATACTAAACATCGAATCAAAGTGAAAAATTGAACGACCAAAGATATGAAAATATTCACTCCCAAGACTTCCTACAAGTATCTCTACTTTGCTACAGAACGCCATTTCATTCATTCTGAATCTTTGAAGGGGGCCTCCTCATCAACCTCATAGACATTCCTATGAACTTGTTTTATATGTGGCCATTACAAAGGGAATTCATGGGCCTCTTGCATACATGTAGGTGTAGGTTTAGGTTTAGGTTTATAGGGTTTATACTTTATAGTATTTGGTCCAGGGTAACATTTGGTTAGTATGGGATGATACTGACCCCAAAATATTGTCTGAGGAGCATTTCTCTTAACTTCTTCACAGAAAATGATGAAAACAAATGATTGCACAATCACTGTGTGTGTGTCATATAACAGACACTTATCAATCATAACATGCTTTGATGTCGGCTACATGTGCAATAATAGATATAATAGAGCTGGCCCTTACTGGAAGAATAATATACTTATTACTGTTAACAACCATTATATGTTTACACAGTATTAAATCAATTAAACACTAGGTTAGCTCTATCCTCGAGAAAATTACACAATATTGTACTAAATTTACTTATATACATCAATATAATCAGGTAGAAAAATAGATCTTGTTTTAGCGTAGGTCTGTGATGTTACTTTCATAAAAAGAATGTATACACAACAGCTACACATACACAGTGACAATCGGATCATATGATTTAAAAAATCTATAAAAAAACACAGCACAAATGTATCAATTATCACCAATATAACTGTGCTAAACTTCTTCGTAGATATTTTTTTCATTTTCATGCTGGGACCTGTACCGGTACATACATTTGTACAGATATTTACAAGTATACATAAAAATATCAGAAATCAGATCTGAAAGTCAAATGACAAATCATTGCTGAAATATATAAAGACAAATCTAGGATTAAATCTATTACTTAATTCTACTTAAGTACTCTAAGCAAAGTCACATGGTAAATGTACAAGATCGTACATACAAGCCCC